>PVIU01001475.1:0-212795 GCA_004026605.1 Ondatra zibethicus | reverse complement strand
TCAAGGAAGAAGGGGGAGGGAGGAGGGGTGGGGGGGTAGTGGGAGGGAACCGGGAGAAGGGGAAGAAAGGTAAAAATTGAACCCATCAACAATGACACCAGGACCTATCTCTTCTGCATGTATTATCTTTTTGAGAACCGAGTCTTTTTGAATGCACTCCTTCCTAGGCCGGGAGGGATGGGGGTGGGCCTTGGACTTCCAACAGGGCAGGGCATCATGCCCTCTTTCAAGGAAGAAGGGGGAGGGAGGAGGGGTGGGGGGGTAGTGAGAGGAAACCGGGAGAAGGGGAAGAAAGGTAAAAATTTTATTTCTTTAATTATGTTCTTGAATGGAAAAAATAAAACAAAACAATGTATGGAAAAAAATAAAATAAAATAAAAAAAAGTGCTCCTCAGCCCATGGGACAGCCATCCTACCAAAAGCAGTCTTGAAATTCAGTTCAGTCTGCATCAAATATCAGCATAATTCTCCTAAATTTCAAAGGGCAAACATAAGCTTCATATGGAAACACAAAACCAAGGATAGATTAAAAAAAACTCCTAGTAAGAAAGAACTGCTGGATGTCTGATGCCCAATCTCAAATTGTACTACAGAACCACAGTAATGAGAGAAGCATGTTGCTGGCATTAAGACAGACATGTTAATCAGTGGAAATGAACTAAAGACACAGAGAAAAGCCTACATGCTATGAACAGCTGGTTGTTGAGAAAGAAGCCAAAACTACACACTGAAAAAGAGATGACATTTTTAAAAATGGTGCTTGTCAACTTTGATGACAGAATCAAGAAGAATCCAAATAGATCCATGTTTATAATCCTGTACAAAACTCAGCACCAAAGTACTAGATACACTGATAATCAGATACACTGAATCTGATAGAAAAGAAATTGTTGGTGGGAGTGCACACTTGTACAACCACTTTGGAAATCAATATGGTGGTCTCTCAGAAATGTGGTAGGAATCAACCTACCACAATACCCAGCAGTACCAGTCTTGCCCAGCAGTACCAATGTTGGTTTATACCCAAAGGATGTTCAATCATACTATCATAGCAGCATTATTTATAATAGCCAGAACCTGGAAACAACCTAGATGCCCCTCAACCAAAGAATTGGTAAATATATATGTGTGTGTGTGTGTATGTGGTACATTTACACAACAGAGTACTACTCAGGTAGAAAACAATGACATCTTGAAATTTGCATGCATTTGTATGGAATTAGAAAAAAAACCATACTGAGTAAGGTAACCCAGACCCAGAAAGAAGAGAGCATGGTATGTACTCACTCATAAGTGGATATTAGACATAAAGCAAAGGATAACCAGCCTATAGTCCATGACCCCAGAGAAACTGGGTAACAAGGAGAACCCTAAAAGAAACATCATGGATCCCCCGGGTAGGGGAAATAGACAAGATCTCCTGAGAAAATTGGGAGAGTGGAGGTGGCAAGGCAGGAGGAGGGAAGGAGAGGATGGGGAGGAGAGCTTAAGTGAATGAGTTGGTCAAGAAGTAGGAAGGACAGAGAGGGAGAGCAAGGAAAGAGGTATCTTGATTGAGGGAGCTATTATGGGTCTAGTAAGAAACCTGGCACTAGTTCCCCAGGACTCTACAAGGATGACCCCAGCTAAGACCCTAAGCGATAGTGGAGAGAGAGCCTGAACTGGCCTTGTCCTGTAATCAGATTGATGACTGCCTGAATTGTCATCATAGAACCTTTATCCAGCAACTGAAGGAAGTAATGGCAGAGATTCACAGAGGAACATTGGGCTGAGCTCCCAAAGTCCAGTCGAAGAGAGGGAGGAACAATCATATGAGCAAAGGAGTCAAGATCATGATGTGTATACCCACTAAAACAGCTTACCTGAGCTAATGGGAGCTCACCGACTATGGCCTCACAGCTAGCATAGGACCAGACTAGGCCCTCTGAATGTGGGTGACATTTGCGTGTCTGGGGCAGACTGTGGGGCCACTGTCAGTGAGACCAGGATTTTTCCCTACTGCTTTTGCTGGCTTTATAACCTATTCTGTTTGGAGGGATACCTTGTTCAGTATAACCTATTCTGTTTGGAGGGATACCTTGTTCAGTATAGATATAGCGTGGAGGACCTTGGACCTGCCTCAGAGCAATGTGCTAGCCTTTGTTGACTCCCCATGGGAAGCGTTATCCTCTCTGAGAAGTGAATGGGGGTTGTTGTAGGGGAAAAGTTGGAGGGAGCAGGAGGAGGGGAGGAAGTGGGAATTGGGATTGGTGTGTAAAATAAGAAAAGATTGTTTTAAAATAAATTAAAAATATAAAAAATGGGAAATAGTATTGAACTACTTGGCACAGGAAAGGACTTCCTGAATATGACCCTGAAAGGGAAATCCCTAAGAACAAGTATTAAATGAAACCTCCTAAAACTGAAAACAAGTTATGGCAGAGAATAACATCATTTGGACAAAATAGCAAGCTACACAGTGGGAGAAGATCTTTATGAATTACACAGATGATAGGTGGTGAATATATATAAACAACAACAACAACAAAACAATTGGATATAAAGAAAACAAAAACCCAATTAAATGATGGGATACAGAAGTAAACGCAGAGATCTCAAAAGATGAAACACAAATGCCTAACAAAGAAGTGTTCAGTGTTCTTAGTTTTAAGAAAATGATAATCAGAACTACTGTGAGATTTGTCCTATACCAGTCAGAGTGGCCAAGATCAATAAAACAAATAGCAGTTCATGTGACAAAGATATGGGGAAAGGGGAATCATTATTCTGTGCTTGTGAGAGTGCAAAGTTGCACAGCCACTTTGGAAATCAATGTGACAATTCCTCAGAAAGTAAGGAATAGTTCTACCTCAAGACCCAGCTATATCACTCTTGGGCAAGTGCCCAAAAATTATAAACCCTACTTGCTCATCTATGTTAATTGCTGCTTTACTCATAATTGCCTATCTATCTATCTATCTATCTATCTATCTATCTATCTATCTATCTATCTATCTATATTCCTACTGTGGTTAGGTACAGGTATAGAGTAAGAGACTAGCAGGAAAGGGATGATTTTTCAAGGAACAGTAGATAGAATACATGAATATATAATTATGGAGAGAGTGGAAAAGGGGGAAAGGAGTACGAGTATAAATGGTGGGGGGGAAAGAGCATGAGAGAAAGAATGTGAGCAGTAACATCTAACTCTAAGAGTCATTTGAGGAGTCATATGGAAACCTATGAGCTTCTTAAATTTAATGTTCTTTAAATACATGTATAACTGAAAGAAATATAAATAGAGTCACAAAATAATGGCAGAGACAATGCCCCAACTAGGAATCTCACATCTCTGCCTTAAACATTACCGCAACCTAGAGAGAAACCAGCTCCTAGACCGCCCAGGATCTGAAAGAAGTCCATAGTGTCAGTGTCCTAAGACTTTTCTATCTGAGGGTTTGTGGAAAACAGACACTCACGCACTTTTCTGATGGATTGATTCCTTCCTTATTCTCTCATTGCTGTAGCTTGCTTTCTTTTTCTTCACAGCTAGACATACCCATCAAAATCGTTCAGGCAATGCAGGAGTCACATATGAAAGTCACATTCCACTTCAGAAAATGATAAAAATGGAGTCATCCTGACAACTCATAAGCAATAAATCTAAATAAATTGTCATAGATCAAGAAAGTAGCATTTTCCTCAGTCAACCCCCTCATGGGTGGGCTGTAACTTGCAGCTGCAAAGAAAGAATCAGTCATTAGTTATCCGTCTAGAGATGTAGTCTTATAAAGGGTTTTAAAGGCATTATAAACCTAACCTACTGAAGAGTCTAAGAAAATGCTGTAACCTAAACTTTTGAATGTATAGACATTCTGAACTAATATTCTGTGAACAGAAGTTGTGAACTGCTGGGCTTTTTCTGGACTCAGTGAGTGCCATGTTTGATGTGTCATAAATTCTTTAGTTCAGGCCCATGGTACTGTCAATCTTTTAGTATCAGCTTAGTTGACACTCCCCAAGGCATTGTTACACTAGTAGCATTTTAAATCTCAGAATGTACTTTCTGTCTTGGATATAACTCTAGACAATAAAAAAGGAAATGTAACTCCTTCTCAGGGAAATGAGGTCAAATTACTTTTTTGTAGCACTGACCAGCAAGATCTTCTCTTCCTGTGGGTGTTCCTGAACAAAAGCTGTATTAATTATTGTCCTAGGTTAACAAAAATACCAAGTAATGAAAGTGTGTGCTGCAATTAGGTTGCTTTGCACTTTTAACTCTGGCTCAACAAATCAGACAGCTTGGCTATATATCCTTGTAAGCTAGATTGCATTTCTAGGAATAGTTTATCTTAAAAACCATAAGCAAGGCCTCTAGTTTAATGTAAAGCTATTTAGAAGTTTTATATCAGCTGATAGTGCACAGCTCTCCTGGCAGCTGGGGGAAATTCCACCAGTTTCCTAACTGTCAACCTAAGCTGTGATGCAAAACATCTTCTAGGAGCAGCTCGTAAACTTTAACTTTGTATCATTTTTTTTGGTATTCATTTTTGTTCATCAGAATTCTATATGAGCTAACATTATTGATATCAACTATGCAATACAGGTTAAGGACGAATCATCTTCTAGACAACCCACAGATAACAATGCCCAGTAGATTGTGATGTACTCATGAGACAAACACACTGTGATGCGGGGAACTTTGCAGCAACGCACATGAAGTTACAGACAAAAGCAGAAGATATTCCAAAGTTTGTAGCCTTGTGGCCTTTCCTAATGAGATTTTCCCATCAGAAAGCTATCCTCATGGTGTCCTGACACCTTGAATATTAATTGCCATCTGCTGTTAATAATGCATGGCCCATGGCAAAACATACAGTGTCAGGATTGATTTACATAAATACTTCAGTTGTTGGCCAAAGGGGTCCCATGGAAACCCCTAACAACTTGGGCATTGCCAAGGCTGTTAGTTGTTCTCCACTAACTGAGGGTAAGGCTCTATTGCTGAAGAGGATATTTATATTCTTCCTGAACATAGAGAAGGGTAGTTGAGTTGGGCTTAACTATAGCCTTCATCTCTGCTGACTAATATTCACTGAACTGGAAGGTACTCTGCATACTAACAAAGGAGAAAAATAGTAATCAACCCACCTACAAATCTTTCAGTCTACAGTAGTGACCTGTTTGTAGGCTAAAGTCTTACAAATGTGGATGTAACTAACCACTCTCAGTTTGGATTTAAAGCCCATTTGGCAAGATGAAGCCCATAACCAACGTTGCTTGGATTGTTAAGACGCTGAGACTAAATGGTCCATGGGCCTAGGCAAAACCAAGTACTGCTGAAGTAACATAGCAATAAAATGACTCCTAAGTGATATTCTACTACACGTGTAGATCAAGCTTCACTCAGCCGTCATCATAAAATATTTCTCTTGTAGTAAATGGGAGCTATTACAGAGACCCAGAAGAATACAATGTGTAGAGAGTGCGAGCATTCAAGACACTTGTTCCTGAATTGATCAGGGACTATGTGGAAAGGGAGGTGAAAAGATTGTAAGAATTAGAGCAGCTAGATGGCTTCCAGGAAAGAGTGGTTTCCAGACATAAGGGGACTAATGCACATATGACTTCACAGAAACTTTGTCAGAATGTGCAGCTCCTGCACAGATTTATCCTAATTTTGTCCCAGAGTCAAGAGGGGGAATTGGGCATGAGCTCCCATTCCTAAGGGGATATCTCCAATTTGCAACTCTTTGCAAAAGAAAAATAAATTTTCCATTATGGAGTCTCAAAGGTCATATAAATCACACTTTGGGATTGGCCCTATGCTCAATAGTAATGGTGAATACAAAACAACTCAATGTTACTTTTGTAGATTTTACTTGCTTTCTTTTTTAAACCTCATATTGCTTCATTTGGGCTTTTGAAAAATCTTACTGGTACTTTGTGTATTATGGTTTTAGCTTCTATGTTTTTATCTGTTTTGTTTGTGTGTGTTTTTGTGGTTATGTCTCTCTGTGTATGATTCTTTTTAAATTATCTTTTTTGGGTTTTCTTCCTAAAGAGAGAGAAAAATAATATATGAAGCTGGGGAGGTGGGAAAGATCTGAGAAGAAATGCAGTAGGGGAAACTGTAATTAGAATATACTCTGTGATAAAAATTTATTTTCAATAGTAATAGTGGGGTTTATTACCCAGAACACTGATTCCCATTCAAAGGAAAAACAAGAGGATTGTGAAACCCTGCAAACAAAAATCAATTCCATATCAAATATATACATAGTCTGAAGTGTTTCTGGCATCCTGCTCCCGGGTTTCTTTGTGAGACTTAATGAAGACTTGATTCTAACATATAACACTTTGCTTTGCATATAATGTCACATCACATGAAGCCAATGCACAATGACAGAAAATTTTAGCTCATATCCCATGCTACTAACTGTTACGAGCTTTAGTGTTTTTACTGTATCTACAAAGTTCTGCTCCTATGGAAATATAGTGGTTTTATTTTAAAAAACATGTCACTTTAATATTTTATACTATCCTTACCTAGTTTATAAATATGAAATTAATACACCTTTGAATTTTGTGTGTCATGATGTTTGATTTGAAAAATTATCATCTGAGTTTCTGATTTCAGTTGCAAAAATTATTGAATGAATTTCATCTTGGGATTAGGGTAAAAATTTCAAAATTTTCAACAGTTTTTGAAAAGCCTACAAATATTTTTAGGTCCCTTTTTCTGTTGGCGTTCTTAGAATTGGTTGCTATAAAATATCAACAAACTCTAAAAAAGCTTTGAAGTTGCTCTATGTCCTGAATATTAAATATCCAGATTTAGTTCTTTGTGCAAAAATAAACAAATACATCTGTTTACCATGAACCAAACAAAAGAGTAATATTGGAAGCATCAATATTAAATGTTAAATGTATTTGTATAAATACTATATGACATTCTTGGGAAACAGACCAGCTAATGTCCATGTATAATCTTATTCCAAGATCAAGCTTGGTATTATTTATTTAACTACATACTCTCAGTAATAAGATGAGTACACATTCCTGGATACTAATTCATTGAGCCAAGTATGACCAGTAATTATTAAAGAAAAGGATCAGCTTTTGAAGTAATTTTTGTTCTTATTGTCTTCTTGATTCATAATCAGATGAGAAAGGACAAATTTAAAAGTATTCAATCTGTTCACACAATTCCAAAAAATGTGTCAAGCAAAAACATGAGGTTTAAATAAAACTTTCCTAGTTTATAGTAAATCTGTCTATAAATATTTCTGTTCATTCATATAGTTTTCAAACCCTCATCTCACTTCTTTATAGATTCAAAACTGTTTGTGTGTGTGCTCTCGAATGCAAACATGAATATGTGCTCACAACTAAAGGTAGAAATCTAAGAAAACCCTAAGCATGTTATTGCGGTTTTGAATTTTATATCAGAGATAGAAAGTGACTTAATGCTCACTAACTCAAGGATGAGTCATAGAGACCAGAAATACAGGATTGTTCTTTCTTATCTTTCTTTATGTAGTAATCAGAGTTACTTGGTATTTATTAGACACTTGTGTATGGTCCTGAACATACGTACACCAAACTATGACTTATAAACCTTAAAAGGTTGAACTCCATGCAATGTAAAACAGATCTCAACGTACCTATTACTTTCATATTTTAACTCTTAATATTTTCATCATTTCTCAGTGTAATGAGGCACTTTTGATGCAGTCTTTCCTTCTGTGTCTCAGTGTGGTCTCTCTAGCATAGCCTCAGTTATCTATACTTCCATATCGCTCGAAGTTATTGTCCATTCTTTAGCATGTCTGTAAAGTCATGTGTGGGTAACTGAAAGCATTGCCCTTAGCTTCAAATGTTACCCATCACATATTGCTGTCAGTAGTTCTGAGAATTATAAGACATGCATTGAGCATTTTCTCTTTCTTGTTCTTTTTATCTAAAGTCGAAGACAGGGGTTTGCTTGCTACAAGATGGTAATCAGGAACCTTTTAAAGTCCGGCTGCATCTGGCCAGAGATCTGCTGATGCTACAGGAGCAAGACGTTCTGTGTGTGTCTGGTGAGCCTTTCTATTCCGGTGTAAGTACCTCTTCCTTTGGCATTTTCTGCGTGGGCTTTTTGATGATGAAAATGCTTCTTCAAAGAAAATGTGGAACATAATTTCTTTCACTTTGGTATTAATCAATGGTCCTGTAGGTAATTTGTGTTCACACCGCTCAGTAAGCTATGCCCCTGTTTAAGGACATTGATTATGCCACAACACACTGTAGAGTCTTCTTTCTTTGTCTACTCAGTCCTTGCTCTCATATGGCAGGGAATGCAATCTGTATTTTCTGATTATGAAAGAGTACAGATAGTTTTCAACTATGTATCCTAATGTTCTCAGCCCTGAGCTTATCATGATAATACCACTCAGCATTGGTGCTGAATGCGATGGTAGAAATCATTTCCCAGTGCCCTTGAGGAGAGAGATTCAAGGCACTGCTCACTGAATTATTTCTCTCTTGTCTGAAGCTGAATGAGCATGCAGACCTTCAGGTTAGAATTATACAAGAGTAGTTAGCAATCGGCACTCACTGTTCGAACACATGTGTGAAGCTCTGCTGAATCTAACTTCAAGAGAAAAGCAAAAACATAAATTGTTTTATCAAACCAGTTGGTATACCTGTTAGTACCACATCACACTATGCAAGACATCTTAGCTCGCATTTGTTTAACTTAATATACCAGGGATTTTATTATAAAATATAAAATTTCTTTCTTTTTTTGATTTTTATTGAGCTCTACATTTTTGTCTGCTCCCCTTTCTGTCTCTCCCCTCCCTTTCAGCCCTCTCTCAAGGTCCCAATTCTCCCAATTTACTCAGGAGATCTTATCATTTTCCACTTTCCATGTAGATTAGATCCATGAATATCTCTTTTAGGGTCCTCACTGTTGATTAGGGTCTCTGGGATTGTGGTTTGTAGGCTGGTTTTCTTTGCTTTATGTTTAAAAATCACGTATGAGTGGGTACATATGATAATTGTCTTTCGGGGTCTGGGTTACCTCACTCAGAAAATGATATTTTCTAGCTCCATCCATTTTCCTGCAAAATTCAAGATGTCTTTTTTTTTATGCTGTGTAGTACTCCATTGTATAAATGTACCACATTTTCCTTATCCATTCTTCAGTTGAGGGACATTTAGGTTGTTTCCAGGTTCTGGCTATGACAAACAATGCTGCTATGAACATAGTTGAGCACATGTCCTTGTGGCATGGTTGAGCATCCTTTGGATATATACCCAAAAGTGGTATTGCTGGGTCTTAAAGAGGAAGAAATTGCCGCACTGATATCCAAAGGGGCTGTACCAGTTTCCTCTCCCACCAGCAATGCAGTAGTGTTCTGTTTACCCACAGCCCCTTCAGCATAAATTGTCATCAATGTTTTTGATCTTGGCCATTCTTAAAGGTGAAAGATGGAATCTCAGAGTTGTTTTGATTTGCATTTCTCTGATGGCTATGGATGCTGAGCATTTTCTTAAGTGTCTTTCAGCTATTTTTGATTCTTCTGATGAGAGTTCTCTGTTTAGGTTTGTATTCCATTTTTTGGATTATTTGTTCTTTTGATGACCAATTTCTTTAGTTCTTTGTATATTTTGGAAATCAGACTTCTGTCTGATGTAGGGTTGGTGAAGATCTTTTCCCATTCTGTAGGCTGCCATTTTGTCTTGTTGACAATGTCCTTTGCTTTACAGAAGCTTTTTAGTTTCAGGAGATCTCATTTATTAATTGTTTCTCTCAACCTTGTCTTGTTCCTGGTTTAAGAGGGATTGCTGTGACTTTCTCGCCATTTAGTTTGATGTTGGCTGTTGGTATGTATGTTGCCTTTATTATATTTAGGTATGTTTTTTGTATCCCTGCTCTATCCAAGACCTTTATCATGCAGAGATATTATATTTTTCAAAAGTGTTTCAACATATAATGATATGTGGTTTTTATTTTTCAGTTTGCTTATATGGTGGATTACATTGACAGATTTCCGTATGTTGAACCATCCCTGCATCTCTGGGATGAAGCTGACTTGATCATGGTGTATGATGGTTCTGATGTGGTCGTGGATTTGATTTGCCAGTATTTTATTCAGTAATTTTGCATCAATGTTCATAAGTGAGATTGGTCTGTAATTTTCTTTCTTAGTAATGTCTTTATATGGTTTGGGTATCAGGGTAATCGTAGGCTCATAAAAACAGTTTGGCAATGTTCCTTCTGTTTCTATTGTGTGAAACAATTTGAGGAGTATTAGTTTTAGTTCATCTTTGAAAGTCTTGTAGAATTATGAGCTGAAACCATATGGTCCTGGGCCTTTTTTTTTTTTGGTTGGGAGACTTTTGATGACTATTTCTATTTCTTCAGCAGTTATGTTCAATTTGTTTATTTGTCTTAATTTAATTTTGGTAAGTGCTATTTGCCCAGAAAGTTGTTCATTTTCTTTAAGTTTTCCAATTTTGTGGAGTATAGGTTTTTGAAATATAACCTGATGATTGTCTGGATTTTCTTCATGTCTGTTGTTAATATCTCCCTTTTCATTTCTGATTTTGTTAATTTGGTTATTCTCTCTCTGCCTTTAATTAGCTTGGGTAAAGGTTTGTCTATTTTTGTTAATTTTCTCAAAGAACCAACTCTTTGTCTCATTGATTCTTTGTATTGTTTTCTTTGTTTCTGTTTTGTTGATTTCAGTTCTCAATTTGATTATTTCCTGCCCTCTAGTTCTCTTGGGTGAGTTTGCTTCTTTTTGTTCTAAAGTTTTCAAATGTTCTGTTAATTCACCAGTGTGGGATTTTCCCAGCCTCTTTATGTAGGCCTTTAGTGCTATGAACTTTCCTCTTAGCAATGCTTTCATTGTGTCCCATAAATATGGGTATGTTGTGTGGTCATTTTCATTGAATTTTAGGAATTCTTTAATTTCTCCCTTTATTTTTTCCTTGACCCATTGATGATTCGGTTGAGCATTGTTTAATTTCCATGTGTTTTTGGGCTTTCTGGAATTAGTATTGCTGTTGACTTCTAGTTTTAAGCCATGGTGATCTGATAAGATAGATGGGGTTATTCCAAATTTTTTTGTATTTGTTGAGGTTTGTTTTGTTACCGAGTATATGCTCAATTTTTGAGAAGGTTCCATCAGGTGCTTGAGAAGAAGGTATATTCTTTTATGTTTGGATGGGATATTCTATATATGTCTTTTAAGTCCATTTGAGTCATAACATCTGTTAGTTCCCTATTTCTGTTAATTTTTTGTCTGACTGACCTGTCCAGTAGTAAGAGTAGAGTGTTGAAGTCTCTCACTATTAGTGTGTGGTGTTTAATATATGCTTTATGCTCTAGAAGTGTTTCTTTTACATATGAGGGTGACTTTGTATTTGGGGTATAGATGTTCAATATTGAGATTTCCTCTTTATGGATTTTTCCTCTGACTAATATAAAATGTCCTTCTTTATCTCCTTTAACTGATTTTAGTTGGATGGCTATTTTGTTAGATATTAGGTTAGCTACATCAGCTTGTTTTTTAGGCCCATTCTATTGAAATTTTTTTCCCAACCCTTTATTTTTAAGTGGTATCTGTCTTTGAGGTTGAGGTGTGTTTCTTGTTTGCAGCAGAAGAATGGATTCTGTTTTCATATCCAATCTGTTAGCCTGTGTCTTTTTATAGGTGAGTTGAAACCAATTATATTAAGGGATATTAATGACCAGTGATTGCTATCTCCTGTTAATTTAGTTTTCGTTGTTGGTGATGTTAATTTGTGTGGTTTTCCCTTCTTTGGAATTTGCTGCTGTGAGATCACCAATTGTCTGTGTTTTTGTTGATGTAGCCAACTTCCTTGGGTTGGAGTTTTCCTTCTAGTACTTTGTGTAGGGCTGGGTTTGTGGCTAGGTATTGGTTAAATCTTGTTTTGTCATGGAATATCTTGTTTTGTCCTTCTATGGTGATTGAAAGTTTTGCTGGGTATAGTAGTCTTGGCTGGCATCCGTGGTCTCTTAATGTCTGCATAATGCTTGACGGTGACCTTCTGGCTTTCATTGTCTCAAATGAGAAGTCAGGTGTAATTCTGATAGGTCTGCATGTTACTTGGCTTTTTTTCTTTTGCAGGTCTTAATATTCTTTCTTTATTCTGTATGTTTAGTGCTTTGATTATTATATGGCTAGGGGACTTTTTTTGATCTAGTTTATTTGGTGTTCTGTTAGCTTCTTGTATCTTCATAGGCATATCTTTCTTTAGGTTGGGGAAGTTTTCTTCTATGATTTTGTTAAATATATTTTCTGTGCTTTTGAGTTGAACTTTTTCTCCTTCTTCTATACCTATTATTCTTAGGTTTGGTCTTTTCTTGGTGTCCCATATTTTTGGATATTTTGTGTTAAGCTTTTGTTAGATTTAATGTTTTCTTTGACTGATGAGTCTATTTCCTCTATTGTATCTTTAGCACTTGAGATTCTCTTTTCCATCTCTTGCATTCTGCTGTTTATGCTTGCATTTGTAGTTCCTGATCATTTTCTCATGATTTCCGTTTCTATAATTTCCTCAGTTTGTATTTTCTTTATTGTCTCTATTTCAGTTTTCCAAGTCTTGAATAGTTTCTTTCATGTTTGATAGCTTTTTCTTGGTTTTCTTTAAGGGATTTGTTGATGTCTTCCAATTTTTTGTTTGTCTTTTCCTCCATTTCTTTGAAGGAATTTCTCATTTCCTCTTTAAGGGCCTCAAACATTCTCCTGAAGTTATTTTTTTAGGCCATTTTCTTTTACTTCATCTATATGTGGTTGTTCAAGTCTTGCTGTTGTAGGGTTACTAGATTTTACTGGTTTTGTGTTGTTGTTTGTGGTGTTGCATGCTTTCTTACCTTGTCTACCCATCTTTTTAGGCTTTTCTGCTCAATTAGCATTCGCATACTATGAGACCTATTCTTGTATCAGTTTCAATGTGTACAGGTGGTTGACACAGTATGTTTATGTTGTATAACCAGTGGAAGTATCTACTTTCAGAATTTTTATCCTCCTACATTGAAAATGTCTAACCTACAGTGTCCTCTTCCTTTACGTCACTGATGACCGCTATTAGACCTTTGGTCTAGTTATCATTCCGAGATATCCCACAGTCACAATCTTGCAATATCTGATCTTTTTTATTTTGATAATTTCACCCTACTTAATGTCTCATCTATATTTAGGCATGCATAGAAATTTCTTTCTTTTCTGGGGTAAGACAGCATTCCATAATGAGCATTCATAACAGTTTGCTTCTCTATGGACCAAATAATAATTGAACGGCTTTCAGATTGTTTCAAACTTGTGATTCACATTAAAAGTTCTTCCATGAACATGAATATACAGGAGTTAATTTGACTTTCACATGTCAATTTGTCTGAAAGCCTATATGTATCCAATGTCAGAATTACTTGATGAAACATTACTTACAGTTCTTTGTTTATATTTTAAGGTACCACAGCACAGTACCATAGTGTTATAGTATTTTATATTTCAATAATTAATATTCAGGTGATTTCTCCATATTTCACACAAAGCCTATTATTTCCCCGTGTTGATAATAGGTACGTTATTTCTGTGGCTTTCACTGCCATTACTTTTGTATGTCATGTTGAGCTTTGTCTCGTGTGCTTGTTACTCACTAATGTATCTTCTTCGGTTAAGTGTTGACTCATATGATATGCCAATTTTTGAATTGTGTTTGTAGGTATATATGCTAAGACGTAAGTACTATCGACACCAATATATAACTGACCTTGCTCTAAGAGGAATATTTGAAGGACTGTCCTATCTTTTCCTGGCAAAGTTTAGTAGTCCCCTTCTTTTGTACCCTGATAGTCCAATCTGGGCAGTATAATGTCAGCAGTCAAGGCAAGAGTAGTTTTGCTGCCAAGTGACTAACTTTGCCATAATAAAAGCAAACTCCATTCGGAGGTCCTTTGATGCTCATCATTTTTTTTTTAAAAATAAATTGGTGCTTCCCGGATCAGATTGTCTCACTGTCCTGAAAAGCCTTAGGTTATTAAAACATCTTAAATGTCATATTTTTTAGCTCTCTAAAGTTTTTGAAGATGACCTCTCTACCTAAAATATATCTCTGTTTAACCTTGAAAACATACCTAACCTCTCTACAAGTTTGATTGTTAAAGATGATTACCTACTCACCTGTATTTCTTAGTTATACATTACGTTTTTAAAAGGAACTACATAGGTACAATACTTCAAACAAGAGTAGAAATATGCATATGTATATATATATATTAAATTTGTATCAATATGCACAAATTATACCAATGTAAAATATTTGAGGCTAGTAGTAGTTTTGTAATTGAAAAGTAGATTAAATAATCTACCTTTTTAAACTATCATTCCCATATTTCCCATTTCTTATTCAGATAGAGATCCTTGAAACCAACCTCCTCTTGCTCTGTTTCCTTCATATCACGACCAGTAATAACTTGCAACAAACCCACCTAAATGATGACAAACATCCATAACCTGCTGAACGACCGTAAACAACTCAGCCTACCTCTTGGGTAGGTGGGCATCAAGTCCTTAAAATTATGACCTACTATTTGGGGTTGACAGTATCTTTGGAAGACCCTAAGAAAATTGAGATAATGGACAAGTCCCAGGAAAGCTAACTGTATCATTTGTTGTCCAGTTTCTGTGTAATGGGAACATCCATGGCTTATCTAAAATCCTGGCTAGAGTAGTCTGTGAGTCTGAACCATCTCAGCTCACTTCTCTGAATGTTTCCTGAACAGCTTGTCGTGCAAAAGTGATACTTGGGTAATGTTTGTCAGTTTAGTGACATTATCACCCTCCAGGTAGAATCATAGTTGTGGTGCCCCATAATCTTTTAGGAAACTACAAAGGGTTTTATTTGGAATGGTCATAGTTCACTTCAGGAAACTTAAACATTTTCAAGATCATATACAGCAGATCTCAGAAGGGTTAAAGGAACACAATGTATTAAATATATCTGGGGTATGCAGACTTAATTACTAGTTGCCTGCTTCAGACTCAAGCCTGAAATCACATGCAGGAAGATAGAGGAAGCCTATTTCTAGAATTATGATTACTTTATCCTACTATTAATATCATGACAGGAAGTTTAATATATATGAATATTTAATATTTATAATTTTTTAATATATGTGAATTTGGGGATATATTTTTACCTTAAGAAAAGTTTTAAAGAAACAAAATAAAACCAAATGATTATGAAATTAGTAAAAATAAACTAGTCCCTTAATTTTAGATTTTTTGTCTGTCCTATAACAGGTGACTCTGCTGACATGAGGCAGAGATTTTGGATACTACCCCATTGGCCACTCAGGTTGTGGCCTGGCCAGGCTTTTGGTTCCACGGCCCTAAATCTGCCACAGTTGTGATATGTATGTTTATATTAAGTTATTATTATTCTATTTAGCAATAAAACTTGGGAGATAAAGACTGTGGGAAAAGCCTACTAACTCAGAGAGGTTGAGTAGCAACTAGTTGACCTTGCTTTTTGGTTGGAGATAACACAAGAGACATCTCTCTCTTCTTTGTCACAGAACTAAAAGTAAGATCAAACTCTAGTCACTCTCCTTTTCCTCCTAAGTGTTGTCTCCACCCAAATTGCTAGCTTCTCAATGGCTAATTCCAACAAGGCAGTTGCTAGTTCCATCCAATGATTCACAGTAAGCATTGGACAGTGTTGAGTGGCACAATGTGGTTGAAAAATCCCAAACAGAACTATCTCTTGTCTTCAAGCCTTTCATGATCTGTGGTCCTCATGGAATTCAAATTTAAGAATAAACACTTGTATTTAACCTTCCATAGCAGTCACAGTGTTATGCAAGTATGCTTCCTCTGCTGTGAAAATTTGAAAAAACACTTTGTTCCAACAGTTTGAGAGTAAGGGAATAAGAAAATGAAGCTTTTAAACTTTTCAGAACAATAAATGTCAACAGAACTATTGCAAACATAATTTTGGTTTGATTTCTTCAGTTAGTGACATGATTAGGACAGTTTCGAGGACAAGATGGGTAGGAGATGGTGGATGCTCATTAGCTAATAAATCACTTGAGTGTGATATTGTGACCTTAATGTTATAATAGAGAATAGAGAATGTGAAACAAGACACGGAAAGCCTACAGGTAAATGGCAGAATCAGCATATATTTTGCTACTTTGGGGGAAAATTAGAAGGCTTGATTCCGCTGAAATTCCATGTTAACACAATATCATTGTATTCCTACATTTTTCAACTCACTGTGCAGCTGTTTTTAGTTCCATTGTTCTGCCCCATTGACTGAAACTGCTTGTAGAAGTATCAACACCTGAAAGATGGGGCATGCTTAGCTCAGGCTCAGAGTAGGCTCTTGAACAAATGGACATGAGTAGCAAGGAGATCAGTTTGGGCTGAAGATAGTGATGGGCTGGACAATTTTTCCATATTAGAGTCACAGTTGGGAGAGTGAACCCAACCGTAGGCATTGGAGGATAAACACTTGGACCCGACTCCATGAGAAAGGAGTTGGTGAAGATCTTTTACCATTCAATAGGCAGTCTTTTTGTCTGATTGACTGTGTCTTTTGCTTTACAGAAGCTTCTCAGTTTCAGAAGGTCCTGTTTACTTATTGTTGTCTCAGTGTATGTACTATGGGTGTTAAATTTAGGAAGTGGTCTCCTGTGCCATGTGTTTAAGGCTACTTTCCACTTTCTCTTCTATGTGGTTCAGTGTGGCTGTATTTATATTGAGGTCTTTGATCCATTTGAACTTTAGTTTTGTGCATGGGGATAGATATGGATCTATTTGCATTCTTTTATGTGCTGACCTGTTGTTATGCTAGCACCATTTGTTGAATATACTTTCTTTTATCCATTGTATAATTTTAGATTCTTTGTCAAAAATCAGGTGTTCATAGGTGTTTGGATTAATATCAGGGTCTTTGATTTGGTTCCATTGATCCACTTTTCTGTTTTTATGCCAATACCAAGCTATTTTCATTCCTGTAGGTCTATAATAGAGCTTGATGTCAGGGATGGTGATGCCTCTGGAAGTTCCTTTATTGTACAGGATTGTTTTGGCTATCTTGAATTTTTTGTTTTTCCATATGAAGTTGAGTATTGGTTTGTTTTTTTTTTCTTTGAAGTCTGTGAAGGACTGTTTTGAGATGTTGATGGGGATTGCACTGAATCTATAGATTGTTTTTGGTAGGATTGCTGTTTTTATTCTGTTGATCCTACCTAGCCAAGGACATGAGACATACTTCTCTTTTCTGATATCTTCTTCCAAATCTTTCTTCAAAGACTTAAAGTTTTTTCATACGTGTCTTTCACTTCTTTGGTTACTGTTACCCCAAGATATTTTATGTTATTTGTGGATATTGTGAAGCGTGATGTTTCTCTGATTTCTTTCTCAGCTTCTTTATCATTTGTATATAGGAGGGTTGCTGATTTTTTTGAGTTAATCTTGTATCCTGCCAGACTACTGAAGTTTTTTTTTTTAATCAGCAGAAGTAGTTTCCTCATAGAATTTTTCGTGTCTTTTATGTATAGTATCATATCATTTACAAATAGCGAAAGTTTGTCTTCTTCTTTTCTAATTTGTATTCCCTTGATCTCCTTTTGTTGTCTCATTGCTCTAGCTAGAACTTCAAGTACTAAGCTGAATAGATCTGGAGAGAGTGGATAGCTTTGTCTTGTTCCTGATTTTAGTGGAATTGCTTTGAGTGTATCTTCATTTAATTTGATTTAATTTGGCTGCTGGTTTGCTGTACATTGCTTTTATTATACATTCCTTGTATCCTTGGTCTCTCCAAGACCTTTATCATGAAGGGGTGTTGGATTTTGTCAAATACTTTTTCAGCATTT
Source organism: Ondatra zibethicus (assembly GCA_004026605.1). Lineage (NCBI taxonomy): Eukaryota > Metazoa > Chordata > Mammalia > Rodentia > Cricetidae > Ondatra > Ondatra zibethicus. The sequence continues at coordinate 194,911 of PVIU01001475.1, read as the reverse complement.
AATGTGATGCTGAAATATGTTTTTTTTCCTTTCGGTTTATTTATATGGTGGATTACTTTGATAGATTTTTGCATGTTGAACCACCCCTGAATTTCTGTGATAAAACCAAATTGATCATGGTGGCTGAAATTTTTTGACATGTTCTTGGATCCCGTTTGCCAGTATTTTATTGAGTATTTTTGTATCAATGTTCATGAGGGAGATTGGTCTGAAATTCTTTCTTGTTTGAGTCTTTGTGTAGTTTGGATATCAGGGTAAAGGTAGCTGCAGAAAAAGAGTTTGGCAATGTTCCTTCTGTTTCTATTATGTGGAACACTTTGAGGAGTATAGGTATTAGCTCTTCTTGGAAGTTCTGGTAGAGTTCTCATCTGAAACCCTTGGGCCCTGAGCAGTTTTTGGTTAGGAGGCTTTTGATGACTGCTTCTATTTCCTTGCAGGTTATAACTATTTGAGTTTGGTATGTGGTACCTTTCCAGAAAATTGTCCATTTTTTTTACATTTTCCAATTTTGTGGAGTACAGGTTTTCAAAATATGACCTAATGATTCTCTGAATTTTCTCAATGCCTGTTGTTATATCACCTTTAATTTCTGATTTTGTTAATTTGGATGTTTTCTCTCTGTCTTTTGACTAGTTTGGATAAGGATTTGTCTATCTTGTTGTTTTTCTCAAAGAACCAGCTCTTTGTTTCATTGATCTTTTGTATTTTTTTTTGTTTCTATTTTATTGTTTTCAGCCCTCAATTTGATTATTTCCTTTCATCTACACTTCCTGGGTGAGTCTTCTTCTTTTTCTTCTTTAACTTTCAGGTGTGCTGTTATGTCACTAGTGTAAGATTTCTTCACTTTCTTTATGTAGGCACTTACTGCTATGGAATTTTCCTCTTAGCAGTGCTTTCAGAGTGTACTATAGGTTAAGGTATGTTGTGCATTCATTTCCATTGAATTCTAGGAAGCCTTTAATTTATTTATTTCTTCCATTGACCCAGGAGTGATTCAACTGAGCACTGTTCAATTTCCAAGAGCTTGTAGGCTTTCTGCAATGAGTGTTGTTGAATTCTAACTTTAAGCCATGGAGATTAGATATGATGCAGGGGATTATTCCAACATTTTGTGTCCGTTGACATTTGCTTTGTTACTGAGTATGTGGTGAGTTTTAGAGAAGATTCCATGATATGCTGAGAAGAAGGTATATTCTCTTGTGTTTGAGTGGAATGTTCTGTGGATGTTTGTTAAGTCCATTTGAGTCATGACATCTGTTATTTCTCTTATTTCACTGTTTGTCCTGTCAATTGGGGAGAGTGGTGTTTTGAAGTTCCTACTATTAATTAGTATGTGGGGTTTGATGTGCGACTTAAACTTTAGTGATTTTTCTTTTACATATGTGGGTTCTCTTGAATTAGGGGCATAGATGCTCAGGATTGAGACTTCATCTTGATGATTTTCCCCTGATACGTATGGAGTGTTCTTTTCCATTATTTTGTTTGATTTTGGTTTGAAGGGTATTTTGTTAGAAGTTAGGTTAGCTACACCTGCTTGTTTCATAGGTCCATTTGATTGGAAAATCTTTTCCCAAACCTTTACTCTGAGAAAATGTTTGCCTTTGAGGTTGAGGTGTATTTCTTGTATGCAGCAGAGGATGGATCCTGTTTTTGTATCCATATTGTTAGATTGTGTCTTTTTATAAGTGAATTGAATTCCTTGATATTAAGAGATGATAATTAACAGTGATTCTTAATTCCTGTTATTTTTCAATGGTAGTGTTTGTGTGTTTCCCTTGTTTGTGGTGTGCTGTTGGGAGGGTATCTGTTGCCTGTGTTTCCATGAGTGCAATTAACTTCCTTGTGTTGGAGTTTTCCTTTTAATTCTCTCTGTAAGGCTGGGTTTGGGATATATATTGCTCAAGTCTGATTTTATCATGAAATATCTTGTTTTCTCCATTTATGGTGACTGAAAGTTTTGCTGGGTATTGTAGTCTGGGTTTGCATCTGTGGTCTCTTAGTATCTGCATCACATCTGTCCAGGACCCTCTGGCTTTCAGGGTTTGCATTGAGAAGTCGGGTATAATATTGATAGGTCTGCCTTTATACTTTACTTGGACTTTTTACTTTGCATCTCTTAATATTCTTTATTTATTTGTATGTTTAGTATTTTGATTATTATATGTTGAGGGAACTTTTTTGGCCCAGTCTATTTGGTATTCTATAAGTTTCCAATACCTTCATAGGCATATGCTTCTTCATTTTGGGAAAGTTTTTTTTTTCCTGTGATTTTGTTGGATATATTTTCTGTGCTTTTGAGCTGGAGTTCTTCTCCTTCTTCTATCCCCATTAGTCTTAGGTTTTATCTTTTCATGGTGTCCCAGATTTGCTGGATGTTTTGTGTTAAGAATTTGTTTAATTTAACATTTTTTTGACTGATGAATCTATTTCCTCCATCATAACTGCAATGCCTGAAATTCTCTCCTCCATCTCTTATATTCTGTTGCTTATGCTTGCATTTGTAGTTCCAGTTCGTTTATCCAGATTTTGCATTTCCAGAAATCCCTTGGTTTGCATTATCTTCACTGCCTCTATTTCACTTTTCAAATCTTGAACTGTTTTCTTCACCTGTTTGATTTTTTTTCTTGGTTTTCCTGGGTTTCTTAAGGAGACTTAATGGTTTCTTCCAATATTTTGTTTGTCTTTTCCTCCATTTGTAAAGGGAGTTTTTGTTTCCTCGTTAGGTGTCTCTATTATCTTCATAAAGTTATATCTGAGGAGATTTTCTCATGCTTCTTCTGGGATAGGATGATCAGGTCTTCCTGTTATATGACCACTGGGTTCTGATGTTACCATTTTGCCTTTTAGGTTGTTGAATGAATCCTTGCATTGGTGCCTACCCATCTCTTCCTACAATTGTTGCCAGTAGTGTCTTTGCCTCTTGGTTCATCTCTTGCAGTTGGTGTCTGTGTTTCAGGGATCCTCTCTTGGACCAGTTGTTGCAGTTGTTGTCTGTATCTTAGGGAGCCACTCTTGGTCCGCTCTGTGAAGTTGCTGTCAGTGTCTCAGGGAGTCACTTATTTCTCTGGGGATGGGTGGGTGTGGGGGTGGAGTGAGACTTACAGGTCACAGGGCCTGATTGGTGGAGGGTTTTGGAGCAGCCTGCCCGCAGGCAGGTAGCTTGCCTTCTGGCTAGTGAAGCTGAGGCAGGTAGGGGAGGGATCTGAGGTTTTGCCCTGATACTAAGGGCCTAGAGATTGGGTTGTTGAGCTGGGGAGTTGGTCACTTATTTTTTGGTTCACTCTGTGCAGTAGCAGTCTATGCATAAGAGATCCTCTAAGGTCATAGGAGATGGGTAGGTTTGGGGGAAGAGTGGGACTTGTAGTTTACAGGGGGAAGGAGGGGGAGGGGCCCAGAGTTTTGCCCAGTATCTAAGGCCTAGAGATTGGGTATCCAGCTGGATGGCTGATCTATGGACATGGATATAAGTCTTTGGGTATGTGCCCAAGGGTGGTATAGTTATTAGCATAGTAGACATATTTCTACTTTTCTAAGGAATGAATACACTATTTTCCCAGGGACTGTGCCTATTTTCACTCCTACCAACAGTGCCTAAGGATTCCCCTTTCTCCACATCCCCACCAGCACTGTTGCGTTTGTTTTTCTTGATCTTGACCATTAAGACAGGGAAAAGATGAAGCCCTGAAATACCTGATATCAGTGTCCTTAAACATACAATTTTAATCCATTTGCATTTTTTAGAACATGTTGTTGTGTTCACAGCCTACTTTTTAAATGGGTTTCTTGGCATTTGTTTTTATATTTTAGTTTATTTTGTATTTTAGACATTAGATGTAGATGTAGAGCTGAAAAACATTTTGTTTCTCTTCTCTGACCTGATTATTCAAGTGATTAAAAGGTTTCTTCATGGTACAGAAGACTTTTAATTTTATGAATCCTCACTTGCCAATTCTTAACTTGGTAACCAGAGTCTTATACAGAAAATTCTTACTTGATCCTATATCCAGAAGTGGGTTATTATTATTATTATCATTATTATTACTATTATTATTTTATATTCTTTCTTTTATGAATTTCTAATTTTGCAGCCAAACATTGAAATCTCCTGTCCATCTGGAATTCATTTTGGCTCAGAGTCAAGTTTCATTCCTCTACATGTTGATATCCAGTTTTTCTGATATATTTTTTAAACATGCTGACATTTCTGCAGTATATGTTTTGATTTCTTTGTTAAAATATGACAGCTGTAGGTATCTGGACTTCTTTCTGGGTCCTTAATTCTATTCCATTGATAAATATATCAATTTCTGTATGAGATCCATGTTATTTTAGTAGTATAGCTTGAAACCAGATATGCTGATAATTCCTCTAATACCCATGGCTTAACCAGTCCCAGATAGTTGGCTAGCTTTCTGCTACCAGACATGATTTCCCTCATGTTCAGCAGGATCTAAGCTTAAGAAGACAGCTATAGCTATCATCTAAAAGGTTTCACACTTAAGCAATGTTATTAGTTGTTTCCCTTAGAAATAGCATCTCCTTGTACTATGAAAGCTATTCCTCAGCTAAGAGGCTTTCTGGTCAAATATAGCTCAGATATTGCATGTCTTCAGCAGTAAGAACTTTCCTTCAACCTCTAGGAGACAATCAAGGCTAACAGCACTAACCTGTATTGTTTGAGGAGGCTTGTCGACTTCTCTGACCAGAAATTTGAAATCACATTTCTTATGCCTGCTATTTGGGATTTTGTTAGATAGTCTATGTCTTTTTGGGAGGGGCAGTGTCATCTCGAATGGCATACTTCATTTAAACTACATATGTAAATATACTTCTGTAGATACATTTATTTATATGCAGTTTGTATAATTTAGGTAAAAAATACAATATTATTATGGCTTTTTGAGCCATCCTAAATGTTCTTTTCACTCTTTCTGCCTTCTTCTATATTAATATCTCTTTCCCCTTCTCAACTAAAGACATTCATTTCCCCCTTGACCATTATATGACTTTCATCCTGCTATTTCCTCTTGTGCTTCTCCCTTGGCCCAGTGAGTCCCTGTTTCTAAAGTCATACAAAGCTATATATTCACTTCTGAAGACTTGGGACTAGGAATATCAATGAGAGAAAACATGCAGTATTAGTTTTTCTGATACTAATCAGAAAAAAATTGAGTTTACTCAATCAATATATTAATCTCTAGTTATAAACATTTACCAACAAATTGTATGGTTTTATTTTTTCTTTGCATCTTAATAGTGTTCTATAGCACACATGAGTATTGTATCTATTTTTCAGTTTAAAGATATTTATTTAGGTTGATTACATTTCCTGGCTATTGTGAATATAGTGGCAATGAACAGGGCTGAGCAAGTATTTGTGGAGTATGATGTTAAGTATAGCATTCTTGTTGTTGTTTTGTCTGTCCTGAAACTATTTTGCTTCTGCATGAGTTTAAAGACTGTTTTTTAATTTCTTCTGAAGAATTTCATTGGAATTTTTGTGAATTTGCCTTGAACCAGTAGCTTATTCTAGATTGTATGGCACCCTTCAAGATATTAATCCTACTAACCCATGAGCATATTGGGGATGTGCTGTTCCCTCCTCTGGTATCTTTTGGAGTATTTCTCCCTTCCCTGTTTTAGAATATTCACCTAAGAAGTCTTGCACTTCTTTGGTAAGATTATTCCAAGTGCTTACCTTTTTTAGGTTATCACGATTAGGATTGTTTCCTTGAATTCTTTCTCTGTGCATTTGACATTTGTCTACAAGAAGGCTACAGATCATTGTACGTTAATTATATTGTATATTCTATTCTGCTACTTTGGGAAATGTGTTTATTAGCTTTACCATAATTCTGCTAGACTCTTTTGGGTATGTTATGCTTAGGGAACCTTGACTTTTTCTTTTCCTATTTGGATTGGCTGCCCTTATTTTCTCTAATTGTCTTACTGCTCTAAAACATTAAGCATGACATTCAACAGGAGTGGGGAAAGAAGACATCTTTTTCATTTTTGATTTTGGTGGAAATGTTTCAAATTTTTTCTGTTTAGTATGACTGTGAGACTGCTGTACACATACTTTACTATGTTGATATATCTTTCTTGTATCTCTAGATTCTGTAGAAGATTTGCTGTGCAGGTTTATTGCTTTGTTCTCAATCTCTGAATTTTCTATTACTGACAGTATCTCTTTTTACTCAGTTGTGTTCAGACAAAAGCCAGGATATTTTTGACAGAGGTTTTTGTCCCGCCTGGTCCCACAGCAGTTTAGTCCCAAAGAAACACACAGAGGCCTACATTAATTATAAACTGGTTGGCCTATTAGCTCAGGATTCTTATCAACTCATACATATTACATTAACCCATAAACTTGTCTGCATTAGCCACGTGGCTTGGAACCTTTTTTCAGTGAGACATTCTCATCTTGCTTCCTCCATGTTTGGGTGATGAATGCAGACTCTTTCCTCTTCCCAGAATTCTCCTGTTCTCATTGCCCCACCTATATTTCCTGCCTGGCCACCCCTCCTATACTTCCTGCCTGGCTACTGACCAATCAACATTTTATTAAAGCAATACAACTGACAAATCTTTGTAGGGCACAAGATCATTGTCCCACAGCACTTCTCCCTCCTTTTTTTTTCTCAAAACAAGAACTCTGAATCTAATCTCCTTTGTTTAGCTTTCTTCCTGAACGTTGCCCGTAACAACTTGTAACCAACACTCTAAACAAAGAAAACATCCATAATCCATTTTTTTTGGAACATGGGTATAGTTTTCCAGACTACTTCCTGCTGATTGGGAGCACTAATAATCTTATGGGGACCTGGAGAAAATTTTGAATTATGGTCAAATCCTTAATGGAATATTCTGTGAGGCTTGATCATCTTAGCCAGCAGTCTTGAGGCTGTTCTGGATGTAGAAGTGAGACTATGATATTTAAGAAAATCATTGAATGAGACTGCCACCACCAAGAAGCATGCTGTCAGCTATTCACAAACACCATTTAAGTATATGCTGGTGGGTTCTCTGAAAACAGTTACAAGGTATTTGTAGCTAAAGCTGAATCAGGACACCTCCATTAAATGAGATGTGCTTGCCTCTAGAAAACAGAGCCCACCTGAGAAAATGCTGCTACCAAGAAGCCAAGCTTAACTCTGTTCTTTTGTGTCTTGAACTACTACCCAAGCTCTCTCAGGTTTTATGTGGATGCAGTTGTCCACCTTGACACCATTTGTTGACAGAGGTTTCTGTCCCACCTGGTCCCACAGCCATTCAGTCCCAAAGAAACACACAGAGGCCTACATTAATTATAAACTGGTTATTAGCTTAGGCTTCTTATTAACTCATATTTTACCTTAGCCCATAATTCTTCTTTGTGTTAGCCATGTGGCTTGGTCCTTTTATCAGCAAGGCATTCTCATCTTGCTTCCTCTGTATCTGGGTGATGACTGCCGATTGAGTCTTTCCTCTTCCCAGAATTCTCCTGTTCTCATTGCCTCATCTATACTTCCTGCCTGGCTACTGGCCAATCAATGTTTTATTAAAGCAATACAACTGACAAATCTTTACAGGGTACAAGATCCTTGTCCCACAGCAGGTTATTACTTAAAATTTCCTATTGTTGTTGAGACTTCCTTTGTGTCCTAGTTTGTGATCGATTTTGGAGAAAGTTTGTGGGATACCAAAAATATGTTTTAGTGTCTTGATGGAATGTTCTATATATTTGTCATGTCTATATGACCTATGATGTTATATAACACATAAGTTACTTTGTTTACTCTTTTATATTAGTGAGACTATGATATTTAAGAAAATCATTGAAATGAGACTGTATTTTAGCCAATTATTTTTCTCAATTTAATGTTATTTATTTTATGAAATTAAATGGCCTTGTGTTTACTGTATATATACAGTTCCTCATGTTGTGATGACTCCCAACCATAAAATTATTTTTGCTATTACTTTATAACTTTAAGTTTTCTGTTGTGAACCATCTTATAAATATCTAATATCCAGGGTATTTGATATATGATTCCTGTGAAAGGGTCATTTAGCCTCCAAAGGGATTGCAACCTATAGGCTTGGAACTACTGATCTAAGGAGTAGAGAGTCATCCTTTTTATGGCTTTTAACAAGTTTTGGTTTGAAGACTATTTTCTCAGGTATTAAAATAATTATATGATTCCTGCTTGTAAATATAGTTCCCTTTTCTTGGAACTTTTCCATACTTTTACCCCAAGGTTAGAGCTAATTTTGCTGTCTGAGTGAATTTCTAGGAGGAACTCAAAAGATAGACCCTGTTTTTCAATCCAATCTCCTTGTCTATGTCTTTTTATTGGGAAATTGAGAGTTAATATTAAGTTTTATAAAACAATTTATATGATTTCCTATCATTTGTATTTTTTTTGTTACTGGATGTTGATATTTTCTTAGACTTCTTTCCATTACTGTCCTAAAATGCTTTATTTATTTTCGATGACCAGTTAGATGTTTTTACTCTTGTCTTAAGATCAAATATTTCTTTGGGTATTTTCTTTAGATCTGGCATGATGGTCACAAATTGCTTTAATCTGTTTTGATATTATTTTAATGGTATAATTATAACTTTAACATTTGATGTTTTTGTTTTCCCTCCTCCAATTTCAATGTCTATTTTTGCAATGTGTACAATAATCTTGATAGACAATTTTTTGCTGTCTAGAACTGAGAACTTGGAATGTATTTTTTCAGTTCCTCCTGACTTAAAATATCTCTAGCCAATAACTAGATGCTATTCTAGTAGGCCTGCCTTTATAAATAGGTTGATATTTTTCTTTGAAATTTTTAATAACCCTTCTTTAGTTTTTGTTCTTAATGTTTCAACAAAATGGATCATGAGGAGTTTTTGTCTGGTCCTGTATATTTGGAGCTAAGTGGGTCTCTTGTAACTTCATGGCAATGTCAGTTTCTAGGTTTGGGAAAATTTTCTCCTATGCTTTTCTTCAAAATAATCTCTATTTCTTTGCTATGGTATTCTTTTTTATCTATGCTCATAACCCAAAGGTGTGTTATTTCATGATGTCCCAGAGTTCTCTTACTTTATGACAACATTTCTTTTTACATTTACTGTTGACTTGTACTGAGTGACCAAATTCTTCTCCCTTTTTACATACCTAAATCCATTCTCTACTTGATCTGTTCTATTGGTGAGCCTTTAACTGTAGCATCCATTTGACTGACTGAGTATCTGAGTTTGCTTTCTGTTGCTTTGTTAAAACATGTCCAAAAGCAAATTTGGTATGTATGGATAGGGACTTATTAGGCTTACTAGCTATATTTCATCAATAAAAGAGCTCAAGACAGGAACCTGGAGGCAAAAACAGAGATGCAGAACACTGTTTAATGCTTACTTTCTCTGATTTGCTCAGTTACCTTTCTTATATAACCCTGGCACACCTGCCTAGAATTGGGACAATTCACAGTGATTGGAATCATTGTACATCAAATAATAGTCAAGAAAAATGACACACAGATTTGTCTACAGGCTGATATGAGGGAAATAATTCCTCAAGTGTGTCAAAATGACAAACAATATTGGTCATGACATTTAGTTTTTCATTTTCAACATCATTTCCATTTTATTTTACCTCAATCTTTGTTTTTATATCACGTTTTGAATTTTTTATATAAATTTTCTGTTATTACCTCTTAGACTATACTCATATCTTTGTGGAATTCCATGAATTGAACATGCTTAAAATTATTCTTTTTTTATTTGGTTGTTCTTTCAAGTCATTGTCATTGCTGTGGAATTAGTGTTTTTTCTCTTTCTACAATGGACGCATGCATCTAAAGTTAGCTAATTGATTTTTTTATTTCTTTGGTGCCTTTTAATTTTAAAATTACTTACATACACCTAATTTTTTTTATCAATGGATGGTTGTGCAATATTTGCTATAGTGGTATTATGATGCCTTTAATCTCTTTGAATCTTCTGATGGTCAAATAATTTCCTAAGTCAGCTAAGTCCTCTTTTCTGAGACTGCATGTGTCCCTGTTGTTTAGGGAATCCTCTACTCACATATCTGCTTCCCAGAGTTAGATCTGGTTCCCATTCTGACTCCTAAGTACGTTAGAGCCAATAGTAAATATGAAGCTCCCAAGGCATCTTCAGGCCTAAGCCAAAGTTAAATCCAGCCTTTGTCCTGAATTCCCAGCATTCTCTTGAATGGTTACAAGGTGTGGAACTCCCCAGGAATCAGCAGGCCATAGCCAGGTCAAGAGTAGCTTTCCCCTCTGGATTAGCAAAAATCATTGACAATTCTGGGAAATGTAGAACTTCCCATATACTGTTGATCTAACCTGGTTTCAAGTTGAACTAGACCTACAGTTTGTTCTACAGTCACTGTATGGTATATAACAGGGTGGAAAGGAGCCTTTTCTGGACTTAATACATGTAGATTTTTTACAGTTCATCATCATTCTTGATAGTAGAGACATTGTTCTTTTTATTACATTGTCTATATGTTAAGAATTGTTTTCTTCATCATTTATTATATGATTTCTTAGAAAGAAATTCTGATCACCATCCCAGACATCAAACTCTATTATAAAGATACAATAATGAAATTAGCTTGGTATTGTCATAAAAGCAGGCAGGTGGAACAAAAGAATCAAGGCAAATAAAGTCAAAACAACATAACTTGAAGTGGGCTCTGTGGGGGGACATGAACTCTTGTGAGTGCTTGTAACCCAGAATCACATTTCACACTTGTAATCTCAGTTCATATGCTGTGTGGTTGAATGATTGAAACTGAAAATTTAAAGTAGTTCAAAGTGGATAATAGTTTCAGGTGACTGTCAAATGAACACACTCACCCCCTCCAGCAATGCTAATTCAAGAAGGCCTGAAAAAAATGTTGACAACAGCATGTGAAATCATGTTTTAAAGTCTTCAGAAACCATGAGAAAAAAATGCCTGAGAACCTCATGTAGATAGGCATTTGTATATGGTTATAGACACAGATATAAAGACAGATGAAGATACAGAAACTAGGGTCTTGGAGAAAGAAGCTTGCTGTAAGCAATTGAATCAATATTCTAATACAGTGACTGAGGTTTACAGAATTGTTGAAATATACTTAGGTCAAAAATCGAAGAATCCAGTGATCCTAAAGTCAAATAAAATGAAGAAATCTGTCCAAAATGCAATCAATTCAGACATCTGAAGAGAATGACCAATAAGAAAAAAGATATGAATTGTGGTAACAACTGAATGTCTCTCAACAACAATGGAAAACAGGAGGAGGAAAATAATGTCCTTGATGTGCTGAAACAGCACCCAGCAGAGTAGAAAGTGAAGAGCCAGACGGAATATAACATCATCATTTTCTCTCATAGAGAGTATGCAGAATGGAAAGTGAGGTGCAAGTAGCAGATGCACTCGGATGATGGTGGGCATGTAGACACACCTCCATGAAGCCCAGCCTCCCCAAACTGGGGTTCCAGGTGTGCATGTCCATACCTAGCCACAGGGACTGTTTATAATTCCTTGTGCTGATTGGTTTTTTTGTTTGTTTGTTTTTTAGATCTTAAACCCTCCTACAGTACATAACTCTTTTTCTAGACAGATTTTTAATACTAGATAGAAATTTTACTTTGCTTGTGTGCATGTTACTTTTCTTGTCACTGTGACCAAATAAGTGTCAAGAAGTAACTCAAGCCTGAAGGGGTGTATTTAGGCTGAAGAAAGCTATGGCAGCAGGAGTAACTGAGTGCTGTTGGTGGGAGAAGAGTGAGGCTGCTTGCTCACATGTTGGTAGATCAAGAAGCAGAAAAGAGAGAATGCTGACACGCAGGCGGCTGACAACTTTTTCACTTTTGTTCAGCACGTCTCTTTCAGCATTTGTTGTTTTTGTTTTCTTAACGAGAGCCATTCTTACTGGAGTCAGATGGAACCTCCATGTAGTTTTCATTCATATTTCTCTGAGAGCTGTTAAGGTCAGATTTACTCATATGTTTATGTATCGTATGCAATTCATATTCATTTCTTTCGGTAGCCCATTTATTGAGTTTCTTCTTGTTCAGCTGTTTTAATCATGTGTGCATCCTATATATTAAACCTCTATTAGATATCTAGCTAGAACAGAACTGTCCCCCATTCTGTAAGCTTTGGATCCACTTGAGTACCTGCTTCCTTTGCTATAGGAAGGATTTATAATTCAAGGATGTCTCGCTTGTCAATTGTGGACCTTATTTCTCCAGTGACTAGAGTCCCGTGCTTATACACTGAAGTGTTTTCCATATGCTTCCTCTGATTCTTCCAGAGTCTTACCTAAAGGTCTTTCATTCATAGAAGGTTGATTTTTATGCAGGGCAAGAGCTAAGGATCTTTCCTTCGTTCTTTGTTTGTTTTTGTTTTTGCTTTTTTTTTTTGAGACAAGGTTTCTCTGTGGAACAACTCTGACTGTCCTGGAACATGCAGTTTAGACCAGGCTGGCCTAGAACTTGTAGAGATCCACCTGCCTCTGCCCAAAGTATTGGGATTGAAGGCGTGTACCACCAGTGCCTGGCCTAATTTTTCTTTATTTTTTATGTGGACATCTGGTTTCCCACCACCATTCATTAAGGAGACTGTTACTCAATGTGAAGTTTACTCATCTTTGTTCCGATTCGGTTGGCTGAAGCTGTGTTGACTTGTATCTGGATCTTCTGTGGATCTGTGCATCTGTGTTTGTGTCAGTGCCATGCTGGCTTTGTTTAACAAAATGTCTCTGGAATATTCCTTGATTCAGATGCGATGATATGTTCAGAATTATTTTTTCATTCATGACTGTTTTTGTTACTTATCTCATCTATATTCTCAAATTAATTTTGATATTTTTGTTCTATCTTTATGAAGAATGACATTGGAATTTTGATGAGGATCATATTCAGTCTGTAGAAGGATTTTGGTAAGATAGCCATTTTCATGATACTGAGTCTTCTGATCAAGGAGCATGGAATATCTTTTCATCTAGTGTATCCATTTTTTTCCCCTCAGTATTTTAAAGTTTTCTTTTATTTAAAATATATTTTCATATACTAAATTCTGATTATTGTTTCCCTTCTCCCAGCTATTAATCCACACACCTTATGAACACCTGATTTTTGTCAAAGAAATTAAAATTAGACTATGAAAATAGAAAGCATCTTCAACAAATGCTTCTGGCATAATTGGCCCTCGAAATTCAGATTAACAAAATGGGTCATTTGTATACAGCCAGGGAATTATGAATCCTGAAATATCTGTGCAGAAATTTCACCTGAAGCAAAATTCCATTTTCCCTCTTTCTGACATATCCTTTAAAAATGGAATAGTCATAGTTCCTCTATAGGAAGGTCGAACTCTGAAAAGCAAAGGGGATATAGGGTACAATTTTGAAGTTCAAATAAAATAGGATTCCTCCCCCCATTTTTTTTGAATTAAGGGAGATGAATTCCAGTATACTAACATTTTTTCAGAGAAAACAGTTTGTCTAAGCTGGACTTGGAGCATCCAGGCTGCCTGCTCCTTTACTGAGGCGCCGTCTGCCTCCCTGTTCCTGTGAAGGCAGCCTGTCTCCCAGTACATTCTGCCTCCCATCTGACTTCCGCAGAGTTCGAGGAGCTTAGGACAAACAGAACAGGAGAGCATCTGTATGCTGGTATGTAGTGGGAGCACGCCATCTATGATGGTGACATGCTAGAAAAATATTCGGAGTGTAAGTTCCCCACTTACCACCATATCTACCTGGGAAATGCAAACCAAACTTACAAGACAAATTCTTCTCCTTCTTAGCTTTATCTTTGTTTTAACAGCATAGCTATAGTGGGGGACAGGGAGATTGGGATAGCACAATGCTAGAGGAAGCAGAATTCTAAAATTATTTTCAATACACAATCAGGGATCAAAAATGTTTTAAATAATGACATACTGGTATCATATCTTTCCTCAAAAATTGCATTTCTCAGCAATTTCATCCATTGGTTTCCTGTTGACTTGTACAAAGTATATGTTTCTGCTTTTCCCATATCCTGGAACTGGTTCTTTGTTGCTTTCCTTTATTTTTATCTGAACTTCAAGACCTAGTAGAGTGTTATATCTTCTCCAGAAACTTCAAACATACACAGCTCCCAATGCCTCATCTTCCACTACCAGAAGGCACAACTGTACAGGGAACATAGAACATGGCAGCCAGCCCAGAATCAAATGCTGACACTCTTGTTTCCCTTCATGACATAGCTTCCCCACCTGCAGAATAGGTACATAAAAATTCTTGCCTTACTAGAGTCTTCTATGTTTCAAATAAAATCAGACACACAGAAGACACTGTGATAATGTACAAAAATGAGTTCCATAAATATAAAGCAGTGGAAAATAATTAAATCACATAATTATTTAATGGAAACTGTGATGTCAGAGTACATGAGGTTGAAATGAATATCTAACATCTTTAAAAAGTTTGAAATACAGCCCAGGATTTAAATCAAGTGTACAAATGAATATTAAATAAAACAGGGAGAATGCTAGAATGAATTAGAATCTGCAAGAGCAAATCGATAGGGTGTCATCAAAATTTAAAGAAATATGAATTAGCCTTGAATTCACTGGCACAGGAAAAGACTTGCTGAACATAGCACGATTAGCACAGACACTAGGATCAACAACTAATAAATGGAAGCTCATGAAACTGAAAAGCTTTTGCATGGCAAAGGACACTGCCAACTAAGTGACAGGTTACAGAATAGAAAAGACTTTTACCATATACACATCTGATAGAGGGCTACCATCTAAAGTTTACAAAGAACCCCAAAAACTAGTTATCAAGTAACCAAATAACCCAATTGAAAGTTGGAGCACAGATCTAAAAAAAAAATGGCAGAGATAAAAAGGCTGTCTGAAGCTGGAATCTTCAGATACTTTGAAAGGAAGGCTAGAGTCTCACTGCCTTTGGAAGCAGTTTGATTTCTCAATCATACACTTTGGTTGTAGCAAAGAGAAATAAGTCACATGTCTAAGCAAAATTTCTTACTGTAACTGTAACTCCGTATGAGGATTTCCTTTCTCTGGGGCTGCCTGAATTCACTGCAGTCTATTCTACATCCTTTGCCTAGCATTTCCACATCTCGGTAAAGACCTCCTTTAAAACTTGTGTCTCTGTTCTGATTTTACATATGCCTAATTTGTATTTATGAGGCCAAGGTTTCCTGAGGCACTGTATCACATGCATGCAGCAGACCATTATTTAAAAGAAATGAAGCACTCATGCATTGATACATAATAAAAAGGCAAAAGGAATACCTCCTATGTTATTTAATTACGATGAGGGCCCAGTGTGCAGCTTTAAAGATACCAAAATCAGAAGAATGGGTGCTGATTTACGTCAGAGGATGGTTTATTTTAGAAAAAATCAAACAAATTTCTAAGTAATAAAGTGTCCAGTGCTGTGTGACACACAGAAGTAGGAGCATGGGCATTTGAAGTAATTGCATAATTTTTTCACATTGCCATTCAAGTTTGGACCCCCTTCTTTAACTTCCTAAATGTTATGGTAAATAAGCAAATGTTGCTTGCCCTGTGTGCTAAAGTTTTGCAGCTTTTACAAATGCATGGAGTTTTGTAACCACTACTGTTAAGCCACAAAACCAGTGTCTTTGTCACTGTGCTTCACCGGTTTAGACTATCCTTTTACCTGCCATCCTCATATGTTTGTCTTGATAGAATGTCAGATGAAGGGAATCAAAGTATGCATCCATTCAGCCTGACTTCTCTTACTCGCCTGCATGAATTTCAGGTCCCACTTTTTCATTCTAAGACTACCTTTTATTTATTTATTTATTGATTGATTTTTATTGAGCTCTACATTTTTCTCTGCTCCCCTCTCTGTTTCTCCCCTCCTCCCTCGAACCCTCCTCCTAGGTCCCCATACTCCCAATTTACTCAGCAGATCTTGTCTTTTACTACTTCCCATGTAGATTAGATCCATGTATGTCTCTCTTAGGGTCCTCATTGTTGTCTAAATTCTCTGGGATTTAAAACCCAGTTTGACAGTTCACAAAGCAAATAAGCCATGAATTTGTATCGGAGGGTTTGGAAGGAGGGAAGGGAAAATGTAATTATAATCTCAAAAGAATTTTAAAAAGGAAGTAAAAGAAATAAAGTTTGAAGTATATAGCACATCTGAGAGGAAGGTATGGGAACTTCCTGTGTTTTTCCTACTCCCCGAAGGACATGCACTGAGAAGTCATACCATACCTGTTATCAGCTTCTCAGCACTCCTGGCCTTCAGCATGAAAGCCATTCTGCCAAGCAGTATCCTCTTATTCACCAATTTACCTCTTGCATTTTTGGCAGTAATAAATATAACAGCTACACTTTCAACCTGAATGAAAAATTGTCTAAAATTCCAGGACTAAGACTTATATGCAAAACCAAGATTTACCTTAGTGTTTGTTTTCCGTTCCTTTTCTCAGTTGTTACACTGTGAAAAAACATTTAGTTAATCCCTTATCTATTTTTTTTTCAATTAACACATGAATAGTTAAGTTTGGTTTGGGCTCTGTGTTAATTACTGACTTCAGAAATCTGAACAAGTCAGTTTCAGTTCTTAGGAACCTGTATATCAGAAATTATGAAGGTCTATTTCAGGGAAGCATTGTGAGTATTTTGAGAGCTAGAATTGAATGTAAAAGATGCTTAGAAATCTGAGGCTAGCACAGGTCTTTACTCTTTTCCAAAGTTTTTCCATTCTTTCTTATTTGCTAAAAGAGCTATAACAGTCTGTTCTTTATTTGAACAATATATTTGTTTTTTTACACAAATTCAGAACGGTTTTCTAAAGAATAATCTTTTTAGTTCATTGTTGTATTTACTTCATAACATAATATTAAATCCTCAAAGTACTAAAGAATTATTGCAGCTAGGATGTATGATGCCCACTTAATTTTTGGCAGGATGTGGAGCTTTCTAAGGCTTATTTTATTTTGTTATAACTTTCTATTCTTCGTAAGGAACAGGAGAATTTCAAACTTACATTGCTATACACACAAATTCATGCATATTCTTATGATATGCACATGTGTCTGTGTGCACATTCGTGTGTGTGTGTGTGTGTGTGTGTGTGTGTGTGTGTGTGTGTGTAGAAGCACCAGAATAGCTTTTGTGTTGTAAAAATGAAGAAATCAACACTATCCCAGTTTTTGAATGGCTGGGCTTTGTCACACCACTTGGGACATTGCAGGTGTAGCTACAGGTGTAGCTAGACACACTTTCAGCTGAGTTCTGGCTGTTCTCTGGTTTGTGAGCTGAGCAAAGGAATTAGAGGTAGGCAGAGTGACAGGAATATGAATATCCACAATCAATAAGAGATTTCTCTTTCTGTGCTTCCTGCCTGCTGCCTAAAGTAACCAAATTAAATTTACTTTTTAGAATGCAGATAATTTACTTGTCCTGTCTCCCCCACCTCCTAGCTTTCTCAATAGTAACTGAACAGATAGCATAGAGAATTATCAGCTGGAGTCTGTGAGGGGGGATACACACATGTGCACATGTACTGGTATGGGTGTTCATGCATGGGTGTGTGTGCATGGGTGTGTGTGTGTGTGTGTGTGTGTGTGTGTATATATATATATATTAAAAAGTGTTAGAATAAGTGCTGCTGTTGGTGTGTCTGTTGCCAGTTTTTACCACCTCTCACAATCCTCCCCTGGTCAGCAGTTTGCATGCATTCAATTTTTGTGTCGTTTGGAGTTTATTCTAAATATTCATCAGAAAAGAAGGGAAATCAGATTTGAAGAAAAGAACATATGCTATTCCATAACTTTTAATTGGCCTGCTAAGCTTTAAGTTAGTATCAAAGAAGCAAATATCACGGGCCACATGGGCCCGTGACTATGGATCAAATCTAGCAAACCCAGATGATGCATTTACTGGTTTAAATGTAGTTTCTCTGATGGGAATTGAATTTTAAGATGCCTAACAACCATTGTCTGAACTTTTTAGACCACTGATATTTTCCCAATTATTTTGGGGAGATCAAGTACTTAATTATTACTGAAAAGAGTTAAGCAAATTATTCCCAACTTTAAATGGTTTAGTTTGGTTAATGGATGGTTAATGGATGCTGTTTTGCAACAGCAATTTACCTGCCTACCTTATATGAAAAAAATATCACTTACTATTGATTGCTATCTCAGGTCTGTGATATTTGAACTACTAACGTATAATTATTACTTTAATATAAGGTGTAGAGATACTAGTTTGGTATTTACTGGAAGTTATAAGATTTCCTATGCAGAATAATATGTGTGTGCTTTTGGTGTGGGATTCCCCTCTGTAAGGTGTGAATAGTATTGGTTAATAAAGAAACTGTCCTGGGCCTGCATAGGGCAGAATAGAGGTAGGTGGAGAAAACTAAACTGAATGCTGGGAGAAAGGAGGCAGAGTCAGTGAAAAGCCATATAGCCCCGCCAGAGACAGATGCTGGATGGAAACTTGCTGGCAGGCCACAGCTATGTAGCGATACACAGATGAATAGAAATGGCTTAAATTAAGATGTAAGAGCTAGCCCATAAGAAGCTAGAGCTAATAGGCCAATCAGTGATTTAATTAATACAGTTTCTGTGTGATTATTTTGGGTCTAAGTGGCTGGGAACGTACAAGCAGCCTCCTACAACATGTTTTTAATTGAGTTTTCAAATTTATTTTACATACCAAACAGTTTCTCCTCTATGCCTTTCCCTCCCCTACTTCCCTTCTACTTCCAACCTGCCTTCTCCCATCCTCTATCTCCATTCAAAAGGAGTAAGGCATTCATTCCCTGGAAGACAACAAGCATAGCAATCAGGTTGAGGCAGGACCCATCTCCTCCTACTATATCAAGACTATTGAAGGCATCCTACCACGGGGAATAGGTTCCAAAAAGTCAGCTCATGTGCCAGCAATAGGTCCTGGTCCCATTGCTAAGGGTCCTACAAACATAGTGAGCCCCACCAGTGTCAGTCACATGCAGAGGCCTAGGTCAGGCCCGTGTAGGTTCCCTAGCTGTCAGTCTAGAGTCTATGAGCTCCCAAGAATTCACATCTGCTGTCTCTTTAGGTTTCCCCACCACAGTCTTGATGCCACCCCCTTGCTAATATAATCACTCCTTCCTCTCTTCAGCTGGACTCCAGGAGCTTGGCTCAGTACTTGCCTGTGTCTCTCTGAATCTACGTCCATCAATTACTGGATGAAGGTTCTATGGTGACATTTAGGATAGTCACCAATCTGATTACAGGAGAAGATAAATTTTGTAGAGTACAGGTTTTGAAGTATGACCTGATGATGTCCTCAGTGTCTGTTGTTATGTTTCCCTTTTCATTTCCTCATTTTGTTAATTTCCTCATTTCTTCCTTTTGGTTAGCATGGATAAGGGTTTGTCTATCTTGTTGATTTTCTCAAAGAACCAATTCTTTCTCTCATTAATTCTTTGTATTGTTTTCTTTGTCTCTATTTTATTAATTTTAGCCCTCAATTTGATTATTTCCTGCTGTCAACTCCTCCTAGGTGAATTTGCTTTTTTTTTTCATTTTACAGATGTCAGGTGTGCTGTTAAATTGCTAGTGTGAGATTTCTCCAAATTCTTTATATAAATAGTGCTATGAACTTTCCACTTAGCATTGCTTTCATAGTGTTCCCAAATGTTTTGTTACATTGTGAATTCATTTTCTTTGAATACTAGGAAGTCTTTAATTTCTTTCTTTACCAAGTAGTGATTCTGTTGTGCATTATTTAGTTTCTGTGAATTTATAGATGTTCTGTTATTTGTTTTGTTGTTGAATCCTAACTTTAATCCATGTTATTCCACTTTTTTGTATCTGTTGAGATTGCTTTGTGACCAAATATGTGGTCAATTTGAGATAAGGCTTCATGGGGTACTGAGAAGATATATTCTTTTGTATCTGGCTGAAATGTTCTGTAGATATCTGGTAAGCACATTTAAGTCATAACATGCTAGTTCCCTTATTTTTCTGTTAAATTTCTGTCTATCAGATCTGTCCATTGGTTGAGAGTGGGAATCAATTCTCCCACAGTTAGTGTGTGTGGTTTGATGGGTAATTTTAGCTTTAGTCTTTACTTTTACAAATGTGAGTGTCCTAAATATTAAGAAATGAGACTTCATCTTGATGCATTTTTCTGTGATGAATATGAAATGCCCTTCTTCATCTCTCTTGATTAATTTTAGTTTAAAGTCTATTTTGTCACATATTAGGATAACACACAATTTAGGTCCATTTGATAGGAAAATTTTTTCCCAACCATTTTTCTGAGGTAATGTCTGTCTTTGAAGTTAAGGTGTGTTTCTTGCTTGCAACAGATCCTGTTTTCATATCCATTCTGCTAACCTGTATCTTTTTACAGGTGAATTGAGGCCACTTATATTAAGAGATATTTATGACCAGTGATTGTTAATTCCTGTTATTTTTTGATGTTGTTGTTGGTGGTTGATAGTGTGTGTGTGTTTCTTTCCTTGGGATTGTCAGGTGTGAGATTATCTATTGCCTGTGTTTTTGTGGTTAAACCTAACTTCTTTGGTTGAGGTTGTCTTTCTAGCAAATTTTGTATGTCTGCATTTGTGGATAGGTATTGTATAAATATGTTTTTTCGTGGAATATCTTGTTTTCTCTGTCTATGGTGATTGAAAGTTTTGCTGGGTATAGTAACCTGTATTGACATTTGTGGTCTCTTAATGTCTGCAAAAAGTCTGTATAGGACCTTCTGGTTTTCAGAGTTTCCATTGAGAATGAAGGTGTTATTCTTATAGGTCTGTCTTATATGTTACTTAGCATTTTTTCTTTGCAGTCTCTTAATATTCTTTATTCTGTATGTTTAGTTTTTTGATTATTATATGATGAGGGGACTTTTTGTTTTGGTGTTCTGAAAGCTTCTTGTACTTTTATAGGCATGTCCTCCTTTAGGTTGAGAAAGTTATCTATGATTTTGTTGAATATATTTCTCTGCCTTTGAGCTGGAATTCTTCTCCTTCTATACCTATTATTCTTAAGTTTGGTGTTTGCATGGTGTTCTGGATTTCCTGGATGTTTTGTGTTAAGTATTCATTGGACTTAACATTTTCTTTGATGGATTAATCTATTTCCTCTATCGTATCTTCAGTGCCTTAGATTCTCTCTTCCATCTCTCATATTCTACTAGTTATGTTTGCATTTGTTGTTATTGTTCATTTAAGCTGATTTTCCATTTCCAGAATTCCCTCAGTTTTTGTTTTCTTTATTGCCTCTATTTCAGTTTTCTAGTCTAGAACAGTTTCCTTGTTTTTTTGTTAGCACTTGTTAAGGGATATTTTTTTATTTTATCTATTTGTTTATTTGTCTTTTCTTCAATTTCTTTTAGAGAATATTTCATTTCCTCTTTAAGGAACTTTACTATCTTCATAATAAATAATAATAATGTTTAGGTTATATTCTTCTGCTTCATTTGCATTGGGATGTTCAGGTCTTGCTGTTGTAGAGCCACTATGTTCTGGTGGTACTGTTTTGCTCTTTATGGTGTTGAATATATTCTTACACTGCTATTTATTCTCCTGGGTTTGGGATAGTTATAGGTACAGGTACTGATTCTTGTGATGTCCTTGTTGGATCCATCTTTTGTTTTTTGTTAAATGTTTCCATTATTTTCTTTTGGCCTGAATTACCAAACACTCTGGTGATTTGGCTTGCTGTCTGGCCAGTCAAGAGGGATTGTCTTAGCAGAGTTTTGTAAGGGTTTAGGTCCAATGTATCATCCAGTTCTTCTGACTGCTATGTGTTTGACTCCTGCCTTTGGGGCTTGTTATTCCAAGTGGTGTGGATTGTGCCTGTGCCTATGGAGCCTGTTCTTCCAACTTGTGTAGGGTTTGCCTGTGCTTGCCTAATCTTCCAACTGGTATAGGTTTTCCCTGTGCCTGTACTTTTGATTGGTGTGGGTAGAGCTTGTGTCTATCGGGTCTTTTGATGTTGTTGGAGAGGGTCTGTTCATGGGGTGCATCCTGGGGCAGGTGAGATTGGGCAGCAGAGTGGGTCTGTTATTTCAACTAGTATAGGTGGTGCTGGTGCCTTTAGTGGCTGCTATTCTTCCAATGGAGAAGGTGGAGCATATGGTCCTAGAGGCTGCTGGTGTTTCCACTGAGAATGGTGCATTGGTGAGTATGAGAGGTGGAATGGGTCTTGTAGGTTACAAGGTCCAGTGTGTGGTGGTGGCATTGTACTCCTTGCCACTGTACTCTTACCTGCTTACCTACTGCTGGGGCTAAGATGATAAGGGAAGGGGAATGGGATATGCCCTGGCGCTGAAGGCCCAGAGATTAGGGTAGTTTGGCTGGGAGAACATGCACCTCTTTTCACTGTTTGTTCAGGAGGTACTTATGTCTTTTTTTATTTCTATTTTTTATTTTTATTTTTTCCATATTCTTTTATTTCTTTCCATTAAAAAATTGACATTTACTCCCTTTCTTCTAGTCCCCTCTCACTTCCCCCCACCCCTCGTCCCTCCCCCTGCTTCCTTAAAAGAGAGCATGGTACCCGGCCCAGTGGGAAGTCCAAGGCCCTCCCCGCTCCATCCCGGCCTAGGAAGGTGTCCATCCAAATAGACTAGGTTCCCAAAAAGATAATACATGCAGAAGAGATAGATCCTAGTGTCATTGTTGATGGCTTCTCAGTCTGCCCCCATTGGCAGCCACATTCAGAGAGTACGGTTTGATCATATGCTCGTTCAGTCCTGGTCCAGCTGGATTTGGTGAGCTCCCATTAGTTCAGGCACACTGTCTCTGTGGGTGGACCAGCCCCTCGCGGTCCTAACTTCCTTGCTCATCTTCTCCAACATTCTGCTCTTCGACTGGACCGTGGGAGCTCAGTCGATTGCTCTGATGTGAATGTGGATCTCTGTCTCTATCTCCATCCATCAGACGAAATTTCTATGGTGGTGATCAAGATATTCATCAATGTGACTATGGAACAAGGCTAGTTCTGGCACCTTCTCTGCTGCCCAAGGACCTAGCTGGGGACATCCCCGTGGACACCTGGGATCCCCTCTAGAGCCAAGTCAGTCCTAAAATGACTCCCTTAATGTAGATATCTTATTCCCTTCTCTTATATCCACCTTTTCTCCATCTCCACCCTCCCCCTCCCCCAAGCTCTCCTCAGTCCTTCCCTTCTCTCTTATCCTTCCCCCTCCTATTCTCCTACCTCCCCAGCCCCACCTCCCTCCCCGCTTACATGCTTCCAACTTTTCCCTGGAGATCTTGTTTGCTTCCAATTTCCAGGAGGATCTATATATGTTTTTCTTTGGGTTCACCTTGCTATTTGGCTTCTCTGGGCTTGTGAGCTATAAGCTTAGTGACCTTTGTTTTATGGCTAGGGACCACTAATGAGTGAGTACATACCAAAATTGTCTTTTTGGGTTTGGGTTACCTCACTCAGGATAGTGTTTCCTATTTCCATTCATTTGCATGCAAAATTCAAGATGTCACTGTTTTTCACCACTGAGTAGTACTCTAATGTGTATATATTCCACACTTTCTTTATCCATTCTTCCATTGAGGGGCACCTAGGTTGTTTCCAGGTTCTAGCTATTAAAATGATGCTGCTATGAACATAGTTGCACAAATGCTTTTGTAGTATGATTGGGCATCTCTTGGGTATATTCCCAAGAGTGCTATTGCTGGCTCCTGAGGTAGGTTGATTCCCAATTTCCTGAGAAACTGCCACACTGATTTTCAAAGTGGTTGCACAAGTTTGCATTCCCACCAGCAATGGATGAGATTTCCCCTTACTCCATATCTTCTCCAGCATAGACAATCGTTGGTGGTTTTGATTTTAGCCATTCTGACAGGTGTAAGATGGTATCTCAAAGTTGTTTTGATTTGCATTTCCCTGATGGCTAAGAAGATTGAACATGACCTTAAGTATCTTTTGGACATTCGAACTACTTCTGTTGAGAATTCTCTGTTCATATCATTACCCCATTTTTTAATTGGGGTAATTAGAATTTTAATGTCTAGTTTCTTGAGTTCTTTGTATATTTTGGAGATCAGACCTTTGTCTGATGTGGGGTCAGTGAAGATCTTCTCCCATTCAGTAGGTTGCCTTTTTGTCTTAATGACTGTGTCCTTTGCTTTATAGAAGCTTCTCAGTTTCAGGAGGTCCCAATTATTCATTGTTGCTCTTATTGTCTGTGCCCTTGGGGTTTTACACAAGAACTTGTCTCCAGTGCCCACGCACTGCAGGCTACTTCCCACTTTTTCTTCTATCAGGTTCAGTGTGGTTAGATTTATGTTGAGGTCTTTAATTCATTTGGACTTGAGTTTCATGCATGGTGATCGATAAGGGTATAATTTCATTCTCCTACAGGTTGACATCCAGTTATGCCAGCACCATTTGTTAAAAATGCTTTCATTCTTCCATTGTATAATTTTAGCCTCTTTGTCAAATATGAGGTGTTCATAGGTTTGTGGATTAATATTCGGGTCTTCGATTCGATTCCATTGGTCAACGTCTCTGTTTTTATGCCAATACCAAGCTGTTTTCATTACTGTAGCTCTGTAGTAGAGTTTGAAGGGATGGTAATGCCTCCGGCAGTTCCTTTATTGTATAGGATTGTTTTGGCTATCCTGGGCTTTTTGTTTTTCCATATAAAGTTAGTTATTGTTCTCTCAAGGTCTATGAAGAATTTTGTTGGGATTTTGATGGGGATTGCATTGAATCCATAGATTGCCTTTGGTAGAATTGCCATTTTTACTATATTGATCCTTCCAATCCAGGAGCATGGGAGATCCTTCCATTTTCTGGTGTCCTCTTCAATGTCATTCTTCAAGGTCTTAAAGTTCTTGTCAAATAGATCTTTCACTTCCTTGGTTAGTGTTACCCCAAGATACTTTATGCTATTTGTGGCTATTGTGAAAGGTGATGTTTCTCTGATTTCCTTCTCTGTTTCTTTATCCTTTGTGTATAGGAGGGCTACTGATTTTTTTTGAGTTGATTTTGTATCCTGCCACTCCAATGAAGGTATTTATCAGCTGTAGAAGTTCTTTGGTAGAGTTTTTGGGGTCACTTATGTACACTATCATATCATCTGCAAATAACGAAATTTGACTTCTTCCTTTCCAATTTGAATCCCCATGATCTCCTTATTTTGTCTTATAGCTATTGCTAGGACTTCAAGCACTATATTAAAGGGATATGGCGAGAGTGGACAGCCTTGTCTTGTTCCTGATTTTAGTGGAATCGCTTTGAGTTTCTCTCCGTTTAATTTGATGTTAACTGTCGCCTTGCTATATATTGCTTTTATTATATTTAGATATGATCCATGTATCCCTAATCCCTCCAAACCTTTATCATAAAGGGGTGTTGAATTTTGTAATGCTTTTTCAGCATCTAATTAAATGATTATATGGTTTTTTCTTTCAGTTTATTTATATGATGGATTACATTGATAGATTTTTGTATGTTGAACCAGCCCTGCATCTCTGGGATGAAGCTTACTTGATCATAATGGAAGATTTTTTTTGATGTGTTCTTGGATTCAGTTTGCCAGTATTTTATTGAGAATTTTTACATCAATGTTCATAAGTGAGATTGGTCTATAATTCTCTTTCTTGGTTGCGTCTTTGTATGGTTTTGGTATCAGGGTAATTGTAGCTTCATAAAAAGAGTTTGGCAATGACCCTTCTGTTTCTATTATGTGAAACAAATTAAGGAGTATAGGTATTAGCTCTTCTTGGAAGTTCTGGTAGAATTCTGCATTAAAACCATATGGTCCTGGGCTTTTTTTGGTTGGGAGGTTTTTGATGACAGCTTCTATTTCCTCATGACTTATAGGTCTATTTAAATTGTTCACCTGGTCTTGATTTAATTTTGGTATGTGGTATTTATCTAAAAAACTGTCCATTTCTATTACATTTTTCAATTTTGTGGCATACAGGCTTTTGTAGTAAGACCTAATGATTCTTTGAATTTCCTCTGTGTCTGTTGTTATGTCCTCCTTTTCATTTTTGATCTTGTTAATTTGAGTGTTCTCTCTCTGCCTTTTGATTAGTTTGGATAAGGGTTTGTTGATCTTGTTGATTTTCTCAATGAACCAGTTCTTTGTCTCATTGATTCTTTGGATTGTTTTCTGTGTCTCTATTTTGTTGATTTCAGCCCTCAGTTTGATTATTTCCAGTCTTTTACTCCTCCTGGGTGAGTCTGCTTCTTTTATTTTCTAGAGCGTTCAGGTGTGCTGTTAAGTCACTAATGTGTGCTTTCTCCATTTTCCTTATGTGGGCACTAAGTGCTATGAACTTTCCTCTTAGCACTGCTTTCATAGTGTCCCATAGGTTAGTGTAAGTTGTTTATTTTCATTGAATTCAAGTAAGACTTTAATTTCTTTCTTTATTTCTTCCTTGACCCTGGAGTGGGTCAGTAGTTGACTGTTCAGTTTCCATGAGTTTGTATGCTTTTTGGGCGTGGAATTGTTGTTACATTCTAACTTTACTCCATGGTGGTCCGATAAGACACAGGTGGTTACTCCAACTTTTTTGTATCTGTGGATGTTTGCTTTGTTACTGAGTATGTGATTAATTTTCGAGAAGGTTCCATGAGAGGCTGTGGCCAGGCAGTGGTGGTGCACACCTTTAATTCCAGCACTCGGGAGGCAGAGGCAGATGGATCTCTGTGAGTTTGAGGCCAGTCTGATCTACAAGAGCTAATTGCAGGGCAGGTTCTAAAGCACCAAAGCTACAGAGAAACCCTGTCTCAAATCCCCACCCCCCCAAAAAAAACCAAAAAAAAATCCTGTAAAATGTTCCATCAATTGCAATATTTGAAGTATCTTTTGTTTTCAAATATTTTCCTCCAAATTTTAAGCAGAAATTGAAAAAACAATAGGAAAAAGTATATTTAGTGTAAAGAAACACTTACCACTCTTAAATCTCTTCTCTTTCAGGAAAGAACAGTGACAATCAGAAGGCAGACAGTAGGAGGATTTGGATTAAGCATAAAGGTACCCACCTTTCCAGTCTTTCTTTGCAAAGGCTGAGCTGTAAAGGCATTTGTGTGCATTAAAATATTGGTGACTCATAACAGTACAAGAATGGCTTTGTTATGTTTAGAGTACACTATAATCTGGGATGCTCTTATAGTCGCTGACTATTGTTATCTTCTGAGTTGAAAAATACAAGAAACGACTGGGGACCTTACCTAATATTAAGTAGAACTACTTCATAAAGAATTCATTTCTTTATGAGTCTTCCCATTAATACCAATTATTCTGGTGGCAAGAAGCTTTTCTTTATCATCCAGCAGCATGGGAAATTGGTGGGTAAGAAGGGAACAAGTCTCCATGGAGGAGAAATGGGAATGATTGAAACATGAGTTGTATTTTATATTTATCATTTGACTCAATTTTCACTTTGTTAAAGAGATTGGTAAATTTCATTTTTCAATTCCAAGTTCTGATTACGATATTTAAGAGCCTTTTAATATGTGCAGTGTTGCCAGTGTTGACTGGCAAAAATGTATCACTCATGCAGTTTATCATCATTGAAATGATTGAAAAAAAATGAGAGAAAAAGGAGAATAGAGAAAAAAGAAAAATTGAGAGAATAGGGCTGTGTAGTAGGGATTACAGCATATGAATCCTGAAGATCTAGCCTAACAACTTTATTTCTTTTATCAACCTGACTTTCTGAATTATTAAATAAAGTTTAATAATCACAATTCTTCAATTAATATTTACTTACTTAGTACATTGTTTTTGATGAATAAAGATATTTTATCCACTTTCTGTTATCTATGTCAGGAAAGGGGCATTTTGAATTTGTGGCTATCACCTCTTTATAAACATTGTCAAAATGACTTAATACAAAGAAACTCAATATTCAAAATATTTGTGTCAAAATATACTTTATGTGTATTTTTCATTAAGTCAGGCAAGGGACACATACAAAATTTTTTAGAGGATTTTGAAATTAGGTCAAGGAACCATATATTTTTCCTTGTTAGGTTTGGCTAAATAGTCAGTGCTGGCGCATACTGGATTCATAGTCACATCTGCTAAAAGGAAGTTAATGTCTCAACTAAGAATAGCAGAACAAAAATTCTGGGTTAGATAACTGTGAAGGCAACACCAGTAGAACCAATATTAGGTAGGTTTGAGCTTGTAGTTTTTCAGATTCGGAACATGGATCCTGAGTTTTAGCTGCAAAAAATATCTATCATGTTAAAATACATTGGTAGAAGGGCACCAGCACGTCTGTTTGGATTGCTATTCTAAATTGCTAAGCACACATTATTAGAAATAAAAAACAACAGCAACTATCTCTGCCCCAGCAGCTGCTGAGAGACCTGAGTGTCTCACTACAGTGCCTACTGGTGTGTTCTCATCATGTAATGTGCAGATGGTCCTTTGGCCTCGCTGCTGTGGTCCTCATTGTGCACTCTGTGCGGATTATCCTGTAGGCCTACCTTCCATAGCCACTAGCGCATGCTGTGTGCAGGTAGCCCCGTGAGCTGTGGTGCCCACTGTGTGAGATGTGAACAGATTATCCATTAGACTTCCCTGCTATGGTTCCCAGAGTGTGCTGCTTGCAGAGGAGCTCTCAAGTGTCCCTGCTGTAGTTCCCGCTGTGCAATGTGTGGACGAAGACTCACGTCTTGCTGTAGTGGTCTGCACTGCGCATTTATGTTCAGGTATCCCTTCAGCTCACTATTTTGCTGGTCATGTTGAAAATTCAATAGGCAACAAAGCCAACAACATTCTATTTTCCGTACTTTTTCCCAATGCTTTACCAAACGCACGTTAGACAGTATTGGCACTTTTGGCATACAGGTTAAATAGTGGGTCCTGAGTTAGGATCATAACAGTCTACGACACTGCCTCCTTTTGCATTTGGTGGAGGCTGGGGTAGATCTACATAGGGATGGCTGGTAGAAAATATTAGGCTTTAATGAGGATCCTAAGAGAGACATACATAGATCTAATCTACATGGGCAGTAGAAAAAGATAAGATCTTCTGAATAAATTGGGAGCATGGGGACCTTGGGAGAAGGTTGAAGGGGAGGGGAGAGGTGGGGAGGAGAGCAAAGAAAAATGTAGAGCTCAATAAAAATCAATAAAAAAAATGAGCTGATTAGCGGTTCTGAAGATGAACTTTTAAGTAAGATTATACTTTA
Source organism: Ondatra zibethicus (assembly GCA_004026605.1). Lineage (NCBI taxonomy): Eukaryota > Metazoa > Chordata > Mammalia > Rodentia > Cricetidae > Ondatra > Ondatra zibethicus. The sequence goes on along the minus strand of PVIU01001475.1, from coordinate 165,730 downwards.
ACTGTCTTATTTTTCCCCTTCTTGGCAGTCTAAACAAAATAAATAAAAGTTTAAAAAATAAAGGTGAATACAAATTTTAAAGTGATTTTCTGTCTCATATCTAATTCTACTAATAAATAAATGCTAATAAATGCTGTATTTATGCTGATGGGCATCGTGGAGAGTTATTTACTCTAAACCCAGAGCAGTTTCAGTGACTTTAGATGGCCCCTTCAGCTCCCTGTGATGAAGAACATGTACACTCCTTCTACACAGCACGTCACTTATTTAGATATGCATTTGGTTTTTCAGCTATCACATCCAAGCTTCTTACACTGTTGTGCTGATATGGTATTTTCTGGCAGTTATTCTAAGAATTTGTTTTATTTCCTTTTATCAAAATTTTGATTCCTTATTACACTTTTGTTTTTTCATATTTGAGTCAGTAATCAAGGGCTGCTGTTAGATTCTTGAATGACAATTGGTTAGCCTCTGCTTTTACATGGGGAAGTCTAATACTAGTTAGGAAATACAGATGGTTCTGTCCCCATCACGTTTAGTCCCCTCCTGATTTTGTTTATCCATTTGTGTAGGTAAAAGATTGCTCTGGTTATTTAGCACTGAGAATGAATCATTGAAAGAATGTCTGTTTGGCAAAGTGGAATAGTCAGAGAATTGAAATATATGAATATCTGTTGCTTGGAATCCTAAGTAACAAATATCAAGATACCTTGCATTCTTTTTAATGGATTTTGAACAGAATGCCACTAAGGACATTATTTTTTTTGAGAACTAAAATATTTTATAGTCAGTTGTTACTAATTATTAAACATCATTATAGTACTTTAAAAACTTAGCCAGACTACATGGAAATGATGCTTACTTAAAAGAAATTCTACAAATTTATTTAAATTCTGCTCGGTGTTCACTACATGTACTATTTATAGCTTTCAATTATTTTATATTTATTTATTGGCTAAAAGGTGACTTAAAGTATGATTTATGACTGTCTCTTTCTAGGGAGGTGCAGAACATAACATTCCAGTTGTCATTTCTAAAATCTCCAAGGAGCAAAGAGGTAATGTGCATAGCTAACCTTGTAGCTGCCAGTCCTCTGTAATGCCATGCTCATTGATTGGTATGTGAGTGGCTCTCCTGGATCCGCAGCTTCCCATGGTGAGAGGTGAAGTCTGGTCCTTCAGTTGCCCTAGGTCCTCCCACAAGACAGAAGGGGGAGTCATAGACTCGAGTAATTCAAATGACCGTATATGAATCGACCATGTATGAAATGACCAAATATGAACACCTTCTGAACTGTTGGTTAAAGACACAAAAATTAAGTCACATTTCATGGACAAATACAGACGCAATTGTTTTTTCTCAATTTTACTCACTTCCTTTGAGGTTATATCTAAAAACCATCATGAATATACAAATCAAGTGTTTATTGACAAGTATCAGAAAAATAGCGTAGTATTTCCCAAAAAGCCTGACACTGACAGATTGAGAGTCTAAATCTTAGATATTTGCACAAAGATATCATAGTATAAAGGTATAAAAAAGTTGGTAACCCACTAAGAAAAGTGATCACTTTTTAATAAATATGCATATATACATACATAATATGTACATATTATATCTCTATATGTTAGCCTTTGAGAACTATTAATAACAAGCTTTGATCAAATTCATACTCATTACTTTGACCTTTCAAGATCAAAATACACTTCCCATAGTGTACAACCTGAGAAGCCAACCATGCTACTGTGGAAAGCCACAAACCCAAGATTATTTGGGCAGCACAAATTGGTCTTGCTGAAAAAGAAAAAAAAATCACAAAGTCGGGAGGGGACTGATCATGTTTTAAGAGCTATAAGGTCATAAAATGATAGAACCAAAAAGAAATGTCTGCCTATTTCAGCAACTGAAAAGAGATAAATCGTATTATTAATTTATGTTCTTTGGGGATCCTATAAAATGCTCATAATTAGTTTAAAACACTTATAATTAGTTTATAGTTTTATCCTTAATTAAAATAAAAAGCTTTATTTGTCTGACAAATGCCAAGGTATATTCAATTGTTCTTATTCACAGCGGAGCTTTCAGGACTGCTTTTCATTGGAGATGCAATTCTACAGGTATACATCTCATTATTGTCTTTGTGGATGCAAACAAGAGCCAGTTTATAATACACTACGTGAAACTGAGAGTTTCCTTCCATTGCAGATAAATGGAATTAATGTGAGGAAGTGCAGGCATGAAGAAGTGGTAAGTTTGTTTTTTTCTTGATGCTATCATTTCTCAGAGTCATGTCAATTATGAAGGTACAAAATTATGTAGCATATTACTGATCTATCAATTCCTTCCAATCAATTTTGACTCTTAGAAATCCAGTTAAAAGTACTATCACAATGAAATGTGTCTCAAAGTAAAATATATATCTAAAGTTTTCAAATGCTTGAAAGTTTATTACAAAAGAATTGATTTCTGTAAATTTTTAAACAGCGTTTGGGGCAAATTGAAACACGTGCACGTGTGTGTGTGTGTGTGTGTGTGTGTGTGTGGTGTGCATACAGGAGTGCATTTAAAAAGAGAAGGGGGTGATGAAAAGACAAGGAAAGGATTTGCTAAAATTTTCATTGTGTTATTTTCTTGAATGTTTTTCCATGTTTGGAGGAGCATATACAGACATTCTAATTTAATATAACTGGGACACAGAACTGAGTTTCAGCAACCACTATATATGGTTAAACAGTAGCTGTCTTCTAATCTGTACTTCAATACAAATGTTAGAGTCCCTATTTCAGGTAACGAAATGGCATATAAAACTAAATGAAAATGTCAGACGTTTGGGGAAAAATATTGGTCACAATTGAATAAACACCATGAAGAGCTCATTGAATTTTGTACCATTTCCCACTGAAAGAGATAAAGAAGAATATATTTAAAATATGCTCAAGGGTCAAAAAGAAGTTATTTTGATTCATTTATACGTTTAAAGTCTCAGCAGGGAAGCTGAAAGTATCTGCGTAAAACTTCCATTTTACAAGTAGTGCTGTTGCAGAGAGCTGGAAATCATGGTCTGCTCGTGTTTATCAATGGCTTTGTAGTCACAAAAGCATATTCAAATCATCCTTTTGCCACTCCGTGTTGAAAATCCTGTACAAGTCTCTGACTTCCTATGAATCTCTGCAGAGCAAGGTGACATTTCAAAGGACAATTTGCAGCAGATGAAAGACCAGCACAGTGTCTGTTCTGCAGACCCCAGGGTACCTTTAAGTACAGTCACATAAACAAAGGAACTTTGTCTTCTGTCTTGGAGCTCATTACCCAGAAAGAAAAAAAAAAAAAGCAAAGGGCATTCTCTTTTCAACCACATGCTGCTAGTTGGAATCATGCTTGTAATTTGTTCTTCAGAGGCAGGTAGCTAGTTCAGACCAAGTGTGCTAGAACTTTCTTTTATTAAACAGATAATCATGGCATGGAAGGTTAATACTAATAGCCTGACTTAGGATGGTGTGTATGCTGATTCTAAAGAAAGTTATTATACATTGTATTGCTTGTTATACATAGTTACTCATAATAAAGACATTTTTGAAAAAGCCTAATCCTATTAGCTTTGAAATACAGGTACCATTTTTGGTTGTTTTTTTTTTTTTTTTTTTTTACTATTATTTGTTTGTTTTTGTTTTTTGAAACAGGGTCTCTGCATAGACCTGGCTGTCCTGAAACTCACTATGTACAACAGACTGGTTTTTAACTCGCTAAGATCTGGCCTCCTCTGCCTCTTGTGTGTATGAGTCACCAAATCAAGCTATACTAATGTTTTTATTTAACTGTAACCTTTGACTTTACAAAACCAATTAGATTTTCCCCTCACTGTTTTAATTCCTATGTGAATGGAATTATTACCCTACAGGTAATAATTTCATATTAATTCATATTGTTAATTTCATATTGAAGAACAAATGTATATGGCCTGAAATTCACAAAAGCTCAAAGATATAAGTAAATATGAAGTAGCATGCTCATATGAACAGTTCTTCTGGAGTTCCGGCTTCCAAAATAAATTGATGAGCACAACATGCTGTTTTGAATTTCCTTTCTCTTTCTTCCATAGATAGTCTTTTCTTTCCTTTTTTTTATTAGAAATTTTACTTTTCATTTTCCATACCTACCCTAGTTCTCCTTCCTTCCCTTCTCCTGCCCCCGTCTCCCTGATTCCCGTCCCTCATTCATTCCTCAGATGGAGTAAGGTCTTCCTTAGGTAGTCAACAAGGTCTGGCACACCAACTTGAGACAGGATTAAGCACTGCCCCCCCTCCCCGTATCAAGACTGAGCAAAGTATGCCACCATAGGGAATGGACAAAGGAGCCTTTCTTTAGTTAGTCCCTGGTACCATTAGAAATCATTAATTCAGTCCTATTTGAGTATCAGTTTTATTCTGTGGAGGGTTATTTTTTTTTTCTGTGTTTGAATGCAGGTTTGTGTCTGTGTAAAGTGATCATACTCTGTCCACTGCGATCACTCCATAGGGATTCATTAGCCAAATTGCTTAAATGATCTCAATGAACCACTTGCATCTATGTTTTTTTATCATATCAATTTGGACTTAAATCAAATCTGGGCTTCACACCTTGCCCAGGTCCTTTACTTGAAGTCTTAGAACAAGATTACTGAAGAAGGAGAATTGCAGGTTACTCAGTATAAACTTAGAACCAGTATGTCATGCCACCTTGGGCAATGTGAGATGGTGTTTCCTAAATCCCAGAAGCAGCAATGTACAATTATTGTCTAGATTGCTTTCTGATGATGTAGATTCAATTTATTGAATTTACGGCGTCTGTGCCTCTGTTATGCATCAGCAAGAATAAGCTGATGAGTGTTGCCATGAGACCCAAATGATATAACACATGATTCTCCTAACCAATGTTATCACACAGAAAAGAATGAGTTCCACTTTCTCTCTCTCTCTCTCTCTCTCTCTCTCTCTCTCTCTCCACACACACATACACACACACACAGACACATACACACACACAGAGGCACACAAATACACTTGGATGTATTTGTATATTGTTTTGATTGATTCCTGACAGGAATCTGTATGGATATTCATGAGAAGAAGGACATAGCCTTTTGAGGAATGAGGGTCTCTTTTCCATCTTAGGACTTCTTTCTGTGTTTTATGTTCCTCTTCCTTCATGTTTCCAGGGATTCACCTGACTGGATCCACAAGGGAAATGAAAAAAAAGACAAACACAGATAGAGAAACTGGAATTGGGTAGACTGGGCTCTCTGGCAGAGAATCTGCAGCATCTTGGAAATCTCAGCGTATTTATTACCTACAGCTGAAAAGCAGGGTGGGCGTATGCTGCAGACAGCTGAACAAAGAATTGGTGTTTACTGCTACACAGAGGAGCAAGGAGGCAGGTTTGGCTAATCTCTGTAGGAGCAGCCTTCAGGCTGTAAACATCTGGCGAGAGAAAGCTATGGTAGAAAATTTTTGCGCAACACAGTCAAGATTCATGCTAAAAATTGAAAAAGCCTTTTCTGTTTACCTGTCTCAGATCTAGGGAGGTTTTGGCACTCTCGTTAGGCTGAGTAATTGGAGTCCTTTAAGTCTGTGGCCATGTCAACAGCCCACCTTCACACATGACTTCACCTGTTTCATACACTTGTGTGTACATGATTCATCACCTTTAAGTTTTATCCCATAATATCAAAAGTCCCTAATGTTGCAGGATTTTTCTTTAAAGAGAACTGCATCTATTTTCTTTGCTCTGTTAAAATTTATGCTGCTTGGTTAGGAACTGTGGCACACACATTTATTGTAAGTGCTTGGGAGATAGAGGCATGTGGCTCTTTGTGAGTTCAAGGTCAGCCTGGTCTGTGTAGCAATTTTCAGATCAGCTTGGAGTACACAATGAAACTGTAAATGTCTCAAATAGTGACATAAAGAGAAAGGAAAAACAAAGAAACAAACAAAACAAAATTAAGATGCCAGAATTGGTTCTGCCTTCCTGTCTATGAACCCTAACCACATCAAACTGACGTTCACCTTTATCTTGCTTTTCACATACATCTTCTCTTAATAAGGTCAAATATCAGAACTTCATTGTGTGACACTGTGAATTATACTGTCACTGAGTTATGTGTGATTCTATTCTGACAAAAACTCTATGTGGCTCAAGTCTGGTGGGTATGTAGGCAGATTTTGTTTTGTTTTGTAGAATTTAATAACTAAGAAAAAATGTAAAATGTTGGAAAAATATTAGAAAGAGGAAATATGAAAAGTGTTTGACTTACAGTAATTATCATAAAGTATGAGATGACTATTATGCTTGAAGCTATAAATAAGAAATACACCAAAATGCATAATAAGTACCAAATATGCACTAGGAACCAATATCAGAAAAGAACCAGCTGATTGGAGGGTTCCTAATTTCATTTTATTTATTTTATGTTTAATTTTTATTTTCATTTGTATGTGTATGGATGTTTTGCTTGCATATATTTCTCTGTGCCTCTGACATGGCTGCTGCTGGTAGAAGTCAAAATAGAGTATCAGACTCCTTGGAGCTGGAGATCCAGACAGTTGTGAGCTTCCATGTTAGTGCAGGAATGAAGCTGTGGTCCTTTGGAAGAACGACTTACACTCTTAACCACTGAACTACGTCTCCATCCCCAAGAACCCTGATTTTAAACAGAGAAGACAGTAACATAACTGAGACTTCCATACAATAAGACTTTTAAAATTAGAAAATCATCATCATGCAGAGCCAAATGAATGGGTGAGTACATTTTTTTCCCAGAAGTTTAATTCCAAATAAGCATTTCTGCCTTAAACTTTATGAATGGCAGGAAAAGGTGTGCCTTCTTCTTTCCCCATGACTCTTACAATGAGAAATCATTCCATAATTTGAAATGCAAATAATTTTATCTTCATATTAAACTTGTGACATTGGATGAAGTTCTAAAAAATAAAACCTTCATATATCTTGTGAGAGCCAAATGAGGAGCTAAAATTTTATCACTTAAATTAACCCATTTTAACAGGGAAGCAAATATTTAGAAACTAACACACAATGCTAATTACTAACATTTTCACTGTCTTAGTAGAAGCTTTACTTAACTCCAAGTTTCACATGGTGATAAAAAGCAATGTTTCCTTCCAATTGATTTTAACCAGAAAACAGTATTTCATTATTTACACCAAATACTCTAGAATACAGTGCCTCTTTATGTACGAGCAGGAGCAAGGAGTGTGAGCAAAGACCTCATTTAAGGTGTGATCAGGTGATGCAGGTCACCTTAGACAACAACAAATGAGCAGAATATCATCCAGCTCTAGATCATTCATTAACTGGCTCACAATTTAGAAATTGATTTTGAGCAGTAATTGATTAATATCTTCTTGTGAATTTGAACCACTGTGGTCACTTTCCCTTTGAATTAATTCCTATCAAGGAAAGCCATCTGTGAAATTATTTAATTTTAATATTTTCAAATTGTTTGTGACATATTAATTGCCAAGACTAAATGGTCAGAATTGACAATGCCCATGGTGACTAATTTTATACAAATGGAAATATACAAGATTTTTGCAGTATTTGTTACTTAGACTTAATTGGTACCTATAAGAGTTTCCTTCTGTGAATTTGTGTCAGGCACCAATTATATTGTGAAGTCTGAGGTAACATATTAATGACTGACTCTTTTCTTGACTGCTGATTTTCATTAAATTCTTATGTGTAGTCTTATTTTTTTGAGCAAAGATGAAAAATATCTCTCAAAATTTCAAATTTTAACTTCTGTAGAAAAAGGGCAAATCCAAGCCTGGCAAACTGTTGTTTGGGTGGGCATTGCCAATTTCTTATACTTACATTAACTTATTCTTTGACAATTTTATATATACCCACATCCTGTCTTTTCATTCTGCCGTTGTCGTTGACCTTCACCCACGTCCTTCCTCCAAGTTACCAAGTTATCAACCACAGGGTAAAAGTTTTCTCCCCTGGTAGTGTGGATAAACTCAAAAATGAAAACAACTTGAACAGGAAAGGTTTTATTTGGCTGCACTTACTATTCAAAGGGGGAATTCTGGGGAGGAATCCAAGGAATAAAATAAAGCAGAGACCATGGAAGAACCCTGCTTCCTGCCTGGTTTCCCATTGTATTTTTTTTTCACCTTAATTCTTATACAAATAAGAACTATCTTCCCACAGTGGGCTAAGTTCTTCAACATTAATCCTTAATCAAGAAAATATCCCTATAAACATGCTTCTAAGACAGTCTGATGGAGGTGATTTCTTGATTATTTTTCCATCAGATGACTCTGGTCGTGTTAAGTTGACAAACTAATGAGAATATATGTTAAAATATTTTGGGTCTTTTTGGTTGCTTGTTTTGTTTTTGGTTTTACTTTTTGTTCCACTGAGTTTAACCAGAGCCTTCAGTGTAGGCATGGGTGTCAAGCTATCCACTAGAGTCTGAAGGGGCTACATCACTGACACAACTCCTTCTTCTCCATCAGTTGGCTTTTCTGGGGATCCATGAGGCTTTCCCGGATCTATGACTGTTTACAGTCTCAGTCATATGCAAGCCTATAGAGATTACGGTAGATATTCAATGATGAGTGCCTCAGCCAATAGGACAGTGTTTCAAGGTCAAACACTGTTATTCTACTCTTACATTTATTCCACATCCTCTTCTGCAATGTTCCCTTAGCCTTAGAGAGAGTGATATGGATATCCATGTATTGCTGAGCAATGAAAATTCTCAGCATCTTAACTAGTTAGGAGTTTTTATATTAACCTGTATGTGTTGCAAAGAGAAACTTCTTTGATCAAGGGTGAGAACATAGTCTGGGGTTGTATACAAACCTTTAAGGGACATTTTGACAGCATGTCAATTTAGCAAAATAAATTTCTACGCAGATTCACTCCTAGTACCTATAGCCCCCTGCTATGGGCCTTTGATAAGGTAAACAGCAATTGGAGTGAATTCTGAGCAGGGCTTAGGTACAACAAAAATCACATGGTTACTTCTATGACAGATGTGCCATTGTTGAGCCAGGAATCACATCTTTATTTGAGAGTTGGTATTATAGCATGAAAAACATAAATCTGTTGCTGACTTTTCCACCCAACTGCCTGTACAGCCAGTCCCACTACTTGGAATTTTAGCCAGCAGAGAGGAAGTCTTCCAGCTCAGGTCCAGAATGTTACGTTGTTTCAATTCTACAGCCAATATTTGTAGTGTCTTCAGGATCAGATTCTTACCACATTGTTCTAGGCAGCAAACAATAAAATGGCCAGAGCCTATATAGTTTTATTTTATTTTATTTTTGTGGTATGTGTGACTACTGAACCTTCTTGACTAAGTACTCCTATAAAGGTATCTCATACCTTTCATTAGATTTTTTTAATTTAATAATTCATAGCTTCTGGGATTAGCATTATCAATTCATTATTATATTAACTCTGTGTAAAGTCATATTAAATGAATTATAAAGTAGTAGATTCCTATGTGTTGACCAAGTTTTCTGTCCTGCCCAGTCCCCTGCAGCTGTTCAGTTCCAAAGAAATACACAGAGGTCTACATTAATCATAAACTGATTGGCCCATTAGCTCAGGCTTCTTATTAACTCTTATAACTTATATTAGCCCATAAATCTTGTCTGTGTTAGCCACATGCCTTGGTACCTTTTTCACTGAGGCAGTCACATCTTGCTTACTCTGTGTCTGGCTTCCTCTCTGTCTGGGTAAGGACTGCAGACTGACCCTCTCTTCCCAGAATTCTCTTGTTTTCATTGCCCCACCTCTACTTCCTGCCTGGTCATCCCACCTATACTTCCTGCCTGGCTACTGGCCAATCAGCATTTTATTAAAAATAGTATAAGTGTACAGACCATTGTCCCACAGCACTCCCCTCCACCCTTTTTCAAAACAAGAACCCTGAATCGAATATCCTTTGTTTAGTTTTTCTACTGACCATTATCCATAACGACTTGTAACTAACATTCTAAACAAAGGCAAATATCCATAATCCAGTGTTTGGGGAATGTGAGTGTAGTTTTCTAGGCTTCTTCCTGCTGATTGGGGGCACTGATAACCTTATGGGGTCTAAAGAAAATTTAGAATTATGATCAAGTCCTGACTGGAGTATCTTGTGATGCTTGATCATCTCAGGCAGCAGTCTTGAATCTGTTCTGGATGTAGAACTCAGACATCTAGTCCACCTGCCTCTATTGGAAGTTTCTCAGGGGGTCTTCCTTTATCAAACCTAATTTTTCTTAATCCAGAATGAATCCACAGCCTCTCATTTCCTGTGGAAACGAAAGTAAAACCTTTTCCCCAAAGTAACTTATCTTTTGACTTATATCTTAAAGTCAAGGCATTTTCAAAACATATATGGTGAATTAATTCAGCAGCATTTATAATCAAATGTCTTTTAGCAGCTGTTGCTCCTTCCTCAGCAGTCACACAATTCAAAGACAACACAACAATACACAGTATCCAGACTGTGTATTTTCCATCTTTACGTGGAGTAACAGGAAGGCTGCTTGTTTGTCCCAGCTGCCCAGAACTGAAACAATCACACAGAAACCGTATTCATTAAAAATACTGCTTGTCCCATTAGCTCTAGTTTCTTATTGGCTAATTCTTACATCTTAATTTAACCCATTTCTATTAATCTATGTATTGCCATGTGACAGTGGCTTACCGGGTAAAATTTCCAGTGTCTGTCTCTGGTTGGATCTATGGTGTCTCTCTGACTCTGCCCTTCTTTTTCCCAGCATTCAGTCCAGTCCCTCTGACTACCTAAGTTCTGCCCTATCAACAGGCCAAGGCAGTTTCTTTATTCAGTAATGTTAATCATAGCACACAGAGGGGACTCCGACAGCACCTCCCATTTTTTGTTTCAATAAACCAAGATCCATACCAATGCAAATCTCTATAGCAACGTGACTTTATTTTAAACTCTATTTCTTTTATTTTTATTTTTAAATTTTTTGCTTTTTGAGACAGGGGTTCTCTGTGTATCTTTGGTTGTCCTGGAATTCACTCTGTAGATCAGGCTGTCCTTGAACTCACAGAGGTCTGTCTGTCTCTGCCTCCCAAGTGCTGAGATTAAAGGTCTGTGCCACCACACTTTGAACTCACAGAGGCCTGTCTGCCTCTGCCTCCCAAGTGTTAGGATTAAAGGTCTGTGCCACCACACCTTGAATTCACAGAGGTCTGCCTGCCTCTGTCTCCCAAGTATTGGGATTAAAGGTGTGTACCACCACAGCTATGTAACATTTTCAAAATTGTTAGTTTTTTCATTCATGCCCTTGAACTCCAACTTTTTCCAAACTCCACACCCATTCCTGTTTATAATTGCCATCCCAAGTTTTCACTTTCTCTATTTTCATAGCGTATATGTGATGCCATCCCTTCTGCTTTTAAAATCTCTGTCTGCCTTTGTCATGTCTTTTTTATTGCTCCCAGGCTCATAGACATTCTAGTTTAAATAAGAAAATCTAAGATTCAAATATATATTCCACTTATAAGAAACACTGTGCTGTATTTGAATTTCCATATCTGGTTGCCTTACTCAACATAATTTTTCTAGTTCCATATATTTTCTTGAAATGTTCAAAATTTCTACTTTTTTACAACTGAAGATTTCTATTTTGCACATAGAGTATGCTTTTAATATCTACCCATCTACTGACAGACACCTAGGATGACTTCATCCCTTTGCTATTATGAAAAGTGCAGGAATGAACATGCATGTGCTGCTGTCTCTCTAGGAACACATAGAGCTCTTTGAGCATGCACCCTGGAACAGAATATCCTTGTCATATGGGAATTCTATTTCTAGCCTTTTGAGGAGCTTTCACACTGTTTTCCCAGTCACTGTATAAGTTTACACATTGACCTGTAAGATTTACACAATTTATCTGTATGTGCCCTTCAATTGTACTGAATTTACCACGCTAAATAAATATTGAAAGAGGGAAGTTACTTTACACTAAGATTATGATGTTTCACGTGTAAGGTACTCTATGCAACAATCATGAAAAGGAAGAAATAATGCTGAGCATTATCAATCATGATTATCCTTAGATTTCCATAGCTCTTTTCCCATCTACTTCCTTCTTTGACTTCATCTTCATCTTTCTTTTCTTCTGTTTTTCCTATGAGATATCTACACACTTTGTGGAACAAAGCTTGAATGTCTGAAGCTGAGAGCACTACAGGATCCAAAACAAATTTGAATGAAAATGTTCCAGGGAAAACACCTGACATCGGCATTCAATGAGCAATGTATTGCTATCTATAAAAAGTGTCTCTCAGACCTCTTGGTTGCCTCTGTACAGTGCAGTGAAATACCTGGTGTGGTACAGATTTAGCCACAATGTCGGAATAGGCAGCATTGGCAGCCAAAGTCATGAGTGACTAAGAGAATTAAAAAGAAGGCACTGAAGAGACATGATAAGCACTTGTATTCACCTGTAAACACGTTTTCCTCATTTATTTCTTTCAATTCTTTGAAAAGTTCATGCAACTTTTTTTTATCATATGATCTCCAGCCCAACTCCTCCAAGATACAATCCTTCTCTACCCATAGACATTGTGTCCATTTCTTTTGTTCTTTAAAATCCATCAATTACAATTTGTGTTGCCTATATTCATTAGAATATGTGGCCTTCTAAGGGAACATGTTAGATCTACCAAGGAGTACACCCTCAAAGAATATGGACTCTCCTTTTCCAGCATGCTAATGGCAATAGCTCCAAGGGATTTTGTGCCTACTTCCCATCTCCATGCTCAGATTCCCTCTGGCTTGAGACTGTATACATCCCATGTTACCTACTTCAACCATTGTGATTATCTAAACAGGAGTAAGATGCAATTGCCCTAAAGGTATGGATCCTCTAAATGGACTTTGGGTTTGATATTTATTGGGCAATTGCATCTTACTCCTGTTTAGATAACCACACCATGTTTTCCTGCCCTTTCTCCTCTCAATGTCTTCTTGTAACAAGACTGCCCTCTCAGGGTTGTTATTTTTAATTTCCCATCCACCTGTATTGGTGCAGAATTATTTGCATTCTGTCAATCATGTTTCAAATAAACACTGATTGGCCAGACTTCTATACCCTGCAAAACTTTCAATCACCATAAAAGGACAAAACAAGATATTCCATGACAAAACCAGATTTAACCAATGCCTAGTCACAAACCCAGCCTTACACAATATACTAGAAGGAAAACTCCAATCCAAGGAAGTTGGCTACATCAACAAAAACACAGACAATTGGTGATCTCACAGCAGCAAATTCCAAAGAAGGGAAAAACACAAATTAACATCACACCAAAAAACACTAAATTAGCAAGAGATAGCAACCACTGGTCATTAATATCCCTTAATATAAATGGACTCAACTCACCTATAAAAAGGCACAGGCTAACAGATTCGATACAAAAACAGAATCCATCCTTCAGCTGTATACAAGAAACACACCTCAACCTCAAAGACAGACATTGCCTCAGAGTAAAGGGTTGGGAAAAATTTTCCAATCAAATGGACCTAAAAAACAAGATGGTGTAGCTATCCTAATATCTAATAAATAGACTTCAAACTAAAATCAATCAAAAGAGACAAAGAAGGACATTTCATATTAGTCACAGGAAAAATCCATCAAGAGGACATCTCAATACTGAGCATCAATGCCACAAATACAAGGGCACCCTCATATGTAAAAGAAACACTTCTAAAGCTTAAATCATACATTAAACCCCACACACTAATATCGGGAGATTTCAACACTCCACTCTCAGCACTGGACAAGTAGTCAGACAAAAATTTAGCAGAGAAATAAGGGAACTAAGAGATGTTATGAACTTAACAAACATCTATAGAATATTCTATCCAAATGTAAAAGAATATACTTTCTTCTCAACACCTAAAGCAACCTTCTCAAAAATTGACCACATACTCGGTAACAAAACTAACTTCAACAGATACAAAAGAATTTGAACAATGTCATGTATCTTATTAGATTACCATGGCTTAAAACTAGAATTTAACAGCAACACTAATTCCAGAAAGCCCCCAAAACATATGGAAATTAAACAATGCTCACCTGAATCATCAATGGGCCAAGGAAGAAATAAAGGGAGAAATTAAAGACTTGCTAAAATTCAGTGAAAATGACCACACAACATACCCAAAATATGGGACGCAATGAAAGCAGTGTTAAGAGGAAAGTTCATAGCACTAAATGCCCACATAAAGAAGCTGGAAAAATTCTACACTAGTGAATTAACAGAACATTTGAAAACTTTAGAACGAAAAGAAGCAAACTCACCCAAGAGAACAAGACTGCAGGAAAAATCAAATTGAGAACTGAAATCAACAAAATAAAAACAAAGAAAACAATACAAAGAATCAATGAGACAAAGAGTAGGTTCTTCGAAAAAAATCAACAAAATAGACAAACCTTTATGCAAACTAACCAAAAGGCAGAGAGAGAATAACCAAATTAACAAAATTAGAAATGAAAAGGGGGACATAATAACCGACATGGAGGAAATCCAGAGAATCATCAGGTCATATTTCAAAAATCTGTACTTCACAAAATTGGAAAACTTAAAGGAAATGGACAAGTTTCTGGATAAATATCACCAAAGTTAAAACAAGACCACATAAGCAAATTAAATAGAGATATAACTGCTGAAGAAATAGAAACAGTCATCAAAAGTCTCCTAAGCAAAAAAAAAAAAAAAAGCCCAGGACCAGATGGTTTCAGCTCAGAATTATACAAGATTTTCAAAGAAGAACCAATATCAATATTCTTCAAAATTTTCCACACAATAGAAACAGAAGGATCATTGCCAAACTCTTTTTATGAGGCTACAATTACCCTGATACCCAAACCACAGAAAGATATTACTAAGAAAGAGAATTAAGACCAATCTTACTCATGAACATTGATGCAAAAATACCCAATAAAATATTGGCAAAATGAATCCAAGGACATATCAGAACCATCATTCACCATGATCAAGCTGGCTTCATCCCAGAGATGCAGGGATGGTTCAACATACAAAAATCTGTCAACGTAATCCACCATATAAACAAACTGAAAAATAAAAACCACATGATCATCTCATTAAATGCTGAAAAAGCTTTCGACAAATACAACATTCCTTCATGATAAAGGTCTTAGAGAGAGCAGAAATAAAAGTAACATACCTAAACATAATAAAGGGAACATACAGCAAGCCAACAGCCAACATCAAACTAAATGGAGAGAAACTCCCAGCCATTCCACTGAAATCAGGAAGAAGACAAGGTTGTCCACTCTCTCCATACCTATTCAATATAGTTCTTGAGATCCTAACTAGAGCAATAAGACAACAAAAGAAGATTAATTAGATACAAATCAGAAAAGAAGAAGACAAAATCTCATTATTTGTTGCTGTGATAGTTTACATAAGAGACCCCAAAAATTCTACTAAGGAACTTCTACAACTCATAAACACCTTCAGTAATGTAGCAGGATACAAGATTAACTCAAAAAAATCAGTAGCCCTCCTGTACACAGGTGATAATTTGACTGAGAAAGAAATCAGAGAAAAATCACCATTCACAGGTGTCACAAATAGCATAATATCTCAGAGTAATTGTTGAACAACACAAATTCAACTCAATGGTACCTTTTTGTAGTATTTATTTCATTTTCCTTTGTTTTGATATTTCCTCCTGTCTTATTGGTCTTTTCCAATTTGTTTTGGCTTTCTTTTTTGTTTGCTTGTTTTTTATTTTATTTCATGGTTCCTTTTTGTTGGTTTTGTTGTTTGGAGAGGGAGAGGACATAAATTTGAGTGGGTAGGAAGGTGGGAAGGATATGGGAGAAAGTGGGGAAGGGGTAAAATACAATTGTATTAGATTGTATGATAATATTTAACAAAAATATAAAATTAAAAAATAGAACTACTTGGTGATCCAGTTTTATCATTTCCAGGTTTAATCCTTGGAATCTAAGTAAACATCCATAAGGATACTTATATGTCTATTTTTGTGCTATCATTATTCACAGTGATCAAGAAGTAACAGCATCCTAGATGCTGGTCAACAAATGAATAGGGAAATTATGGTACATACACACAATAAAGTTTTATTGTTCATTTGTAAAGAAGAACATATATTCCTTTTAAGAAAATGGATGGGACTAGACAGATCATGCCAGACCCAGAAAGACAAAAGTGTTCTTTTTCGTATGTAGAGTGTGTATATTATAGAGAGATCAAATGAAAGTGTAAAAGGGGTCTTATCATATCTCATCTCATAGTCTCTCTGGAACATACATTTAACAACCCACACTCAAGTAAGGTGTGAGAGCAGAAGAGGTTCTCTTGGGGAAGATGGGGCAATGAGACAAAAAGAAGCAATACAGGAGGTTTGTGTGAAGGTAATTACAAATGAGTAGCCTGAAATCATATACACATATGAAAATATAATGGAACACATTATTTTGTGTCATTAATAAAAACACTAAAAAGGAAACTAATCATGCTGATGCCCACACACACTTCTTTCCTTTTTATCAGTCAGATATGAGAATTCACATTCCTTTGCAGCCTTATCAACAACTGGCATTGCTGCAAAGGAATTATAGTAGTATTCCCCTTTTCCCAATAGTAGTCACATAAAATATGGCATATGTTCTTTAGGGATATATATGTTTGATCATTTTTATCACATTTTGCTGTACTATTTGTTTTATTACTGAATTTTCATTTGAGGTACCTTCATGTTCTTGATTTTATGACTTATAGTATGTGAATGATTATCAAAATCAATTTGAGAAATTCTTTAGAAAAACTTTCTGGGTCTCCATTATAATATATTTCAAAATGTAGGTCAAATAATGATATTAATCAAATCTTTGCAATATTGAGTAGCACATATTTAGATATGTCAAAAATACTATTAATAATATTCTATATAGCTAAATACATAGTATTTTAATAACTTCTGTAAGGTTAGTACATGAGTGCTTCATATTACTATTGCTTTTATACATGATTTTACTTATGAAAATCTGTATTTTTATTGTCAGCTCATAGAAAAACAGTTGAATGTTCATTGGTCCCATATCATTAACCTTATGACCTGTGACTATTTTTATTTTAATTCTAACACTTTACCTATTGTCTGAGTAAGTCATGTAACTCAAGACAATTCCATTTCTCCCTTTTGAATTCAGATTCCTATTTTTTAACTCAGTGCATTGTTCTGAATTAGCACCTCCATTAAAAAATTGACTAGAGTAATTATCATTAAAAGACATTTTTTTCATAAGGCTCGAGAATTCTGATTCTGTCTTTCTTCATTTAAAATGATGGTATTCACAGCTTTTCAAAAAATTGCATGTATCAACTCCAGAAAGTTTGATTCTGTTCTTATTCAGTGTTTATTACACATGTGTACTTAATTTTGTAAACTCTTTATATTCTGGGTCAACTTAACTTTTTAATATGATTAATTACACAAATTCAGTTTTTAATGCTAAATAGTGCTGCATTCTTAGATTGAACTCCACCTGATCAAGAGGTAGTATCTTTACATATTTTGGCATTTTATTTATTTAAGCACATTAAAGGGTGGTACACACGTGTGCATGCCTGTCTGGCACTGAAGCTCTTCTCCCTGGTGATTCAGTTTTCCTAATTCTCTAGTAAGGCTGTCTTCTTTACTCTAGAAAATATTCTACTTATGTCATTATACTTTTCTGTCCTATGAATTCTGTTTTAATAATTTTATAATTTGACATTTCTTTGCCGAGTGTTTATAACATTTCAATTGAATTTATACAAATGTAACTTTTTCCAGATATTTTAAAGGCAATTTTATGGTCCTTCTCATACCATTCTAAAAGGTGGTTTCCCTTGTTGTGAACTAGTTGTTAAGTTCTCTTTCAAACTGATATTGTTTTGCTTTAAATAATTTTTATTCATCTTCACTAACATTAGAATTGTGTTAGATAATTGTTAATGAAGTTAATTGTTAATTTTCTATTAAGAAAACTTAACTTTGGAATTAACTATTAATTCACAGGTCTGGCTATGGATCCTTTTAAATTATGTAGTAAAGAATCTATTTGCAACGTGTTGTTCTGGTTGGTTGGTCTTTTTCTCACTGGAAATCCCACTGGGTTCTGCTTTTTTTTTTTTTTTTTAAAGTTTTTTTTTTTTTCCCATACATTGTTTTGTTTTATTTTTTCCATTCAAGAACATAATTAAAGATAAAAAAAAATTTTTTTCCTTTCTTCCCCTTAAGAGATGAAAGAACTTTCTAGATCAGGCTCCTGGTGTCAGTAATTAGGGAAGGGTTGTTTTAGCTGGAGATTTCCAGTCAGTAAGCCCTTGCACTGAGGGAGGGGGCAAGTTGATGTTAATGGTGGACCTTATTTACCATACTAGGTTTTTTCTTCAGGGTGGTTTTCTGGAGTTTCAGCATGAGAAACTCTGACCTCTGTTCTGGTTGCACAGTCTCTCTGTGAAAGAGGATTTAGGGAACAACATGAAATTCCCAAAATAAAAGAGATTGTCTGTTGATGAGCAATGCATGTTTTTGTGTTTCTTTTAACTACTTCTTCATTAACGATTCCTAGATCTATCTGTGGTGTACATCAAAGTTTATAATCATTCCCATATTTGTGAGATTTGCTACAACTACATTGTGACTTACACATCTCTTGCTCAGCCTTTCTTTCATTCCTTTCTTATGTTGATTTTCCATTGATTACTTTTTATTGCATAGATTTTTAAGCGAATCGCGACTGTTTCAGCTGAGAAAACTTGACCTACTTCTTCTATAATTTCAAATGCTGAAAATTACTAATGATCCCAAATGCTTTTGCTTTCTCAGATTTTCAGGAAAAGGAAAAGCTTTAGTAAAGTTTTGAGGAAGGGTTTTTATAAATTGATGAAGCTTTACAAAAATTTTCTGGTCTATACCTGCAATATCATTTTCCTTTCACCATCAAAGATTACCCAGTTTTACACTATAAAAGAAATACCAAATAAATAGAAAGTAAATTAACAGATATACTGGCTCCAAAATGACTCAACATCTACAATTTCGTATACCCTATAATCCCATCTCTATCACTGCCTAATTTAAACTTGACTCAAGAGGTGCTCTGTAGATGTGACTGAGAGATTTGCAGTACAGCTTATAACACTGCAGCAAAAGGACGTGTTGGGTCTATGACAGCACTCTTAAGGAAATTATCCTTTTATCTTTCACAGTGTTTCAGGTAACATGGGAAAACCAAGAGGTGGGAAAACAATCAATATTGCCCAGGACTGATAATTATAAGAAATTGTATCACTAACGATGGCTACATTCTTTTAATCTTCTCTGTTTGCAGGTTCAGGTGCTTCGGAATGCTGGAGAGGAAGTGACGCTGACAGTGTCATTTTTAAAACGGGCACCTGCCTTCCTCAAGCTCCCACTGAATGAAGACTGTGCATGTAAGCATTTGTGGAGTGGAAAGAGTAATCCCCAAACTGCATTTGCTCTCTTCCCCCTCTTCTTTCCAACCAACTTCTTTCTTGGCATATTTTTCTTAGAGTACGATGTGACATATTGATACATGCGCATTGTATGTCGTCACCAAATCATGTGGAATTAGCTTCTCTTGCAAGTCAGAAGTTTATAAATTTTTTTTAACTTTATTTTATGTGCATTGGTGTGAAGGTGTCAGATCCCCTGCAACTGGATCTTCAGGCAGTTGTAAGCTGCCATGTGGGGGCTGGGAATTGAACCCGGGGCCTCTGAAAGAGCAGTCAGTGCTCTTAACCACTGAGCCATCTCTCCAGCCCAAGAAGTTTATAATTTCTTTATGTTGAACATATTCACACCTTTCCTTTCTGGTGATAATGAAATCTGCCACCTAACTAATTTTTACCCACACTGCTCTCCCCCTGCATTTTCGATACACTCAGCATTTCACTGTGCTCAATCTGCTTCTTAAACATTCTTATTTCTTTGTAATAAAGGAATTTTCAGAACACTTTTCCATTATTTAAAATAATTTTTTCTTCTTTGTTGAGATTTTTATTTCTCTCCCTCTTTGTCTTCCCCTCTCCTGCTGTCCCCGCCTCTCTCTCGTGTGCCTGTGTGTGTGTGTGTGTTTGTGTATATCTGTGTGTGTCTGTGCTGTTAATACATGGTTGAACTTAATCCTTTGCCTTAGGATAAGATATTCTTTATTTCTGAAAGTGAATAAAAATTCCATATGAACTTTTATCTAGTAATAACATTTTGTTGGTTACATTTGTTTGCTATTGTTAACATGGCTGTATTTGTACACAGGCCACTTTGAGAGCATGCTTTCTATCAATGGGATGCACATCCAGAAATGGGATTTCTGCTTATGTGCTCTCTGCTTTATGTTTTAAATACTAACTACAGAACCTTTTGTGGAAACACTGTCATTTCACATTCTCACCAACACTGTCAACATTTCCCAAGTCTTTGAATCATCTACATTTTTTTGCTGTTTTGTTTTAAATGATTGTACAGTGATATTGTAGTTCTGGTTTGAACTTCCCTAATCATTAGTAATCATCAGTATCTTTGCACACATTTTCTTCACACTTGTATCCCATGTTACATAGACGTCATTTATATGCTGAGATATTTTCGGACTTGGCCTTGTGGAAGCTTTGTGCATGCTGTGACAAGTTCAGCGAGTCATATGTGCCTCTTCCATGTTGAGCATGGAAAGTATAACTTTTTATGAAGTTATGTTCCACCTCTGGCTCTTACAATCTTTCTCTTTCCTATTCTGCATATATCCATAGACCTTGAAGCGAATTTGATACAGAAATCACATGTAAGAGTTAGCATTCTGAAGTCTTACATTCTCTGTTGTGGACTTCTGTGTCAATTGCTATCTATTGCAAGATGAAGCTTCCATGATGAGGATTGAGCCATCTATAGTTTATTGGTATAACCATAATTAATTAGGAGTTTTCTATTATACTTATCAGAGTGACTGTAGGTTTTATCAGAGCCCTTGATATGTCTTGCCATAAGTTCTTGATCTCACTGGCAGTCTCGGGAGTGGGTTTCATTTCATGGAGTAGTACTTAGTTCCAATAAAAAAGAGAGTGGTCACTCATACATCTATGCCATTATTGCACAACTGGACATATATTGCCAGGCTTCATAGTTTTATCATAGGATTTATAACTTTAATAGATACCTTTTCTGTTCTGGTAGTGTATATAGTATTTCCAGAGCTATGGAGACTAACCAGTAGTGATGAAGCTTCTTTTGGAGTATCAATTACAGTTCTCTGTGCTCTATAATGTAACAAAATGGTGTCTTCAGCAATAACGGCGTCTTACCATCACACTCTAGAGGGTAGCCAGTAGCACTGGAAATAGCCTACAATGTTTGGGGGAGGGTCTATAAGACCTCATTGGTTAACCACTCTAAAAGATGCATTCCTAACACTGGGGATTTTATTTGGTAGCATATGATATATAATGTGGGCATTGTTTTCCTATTATAGAGTAACTATATTTAAACACTTTTTATATATTCATGTGTATATATGTGTGTCTACATTTTATTGTTTCTGCAGAACTAGGTTTCTATGTTTCTATTTGACTTTCTCAAAAAGTGTTTAATGTTAGGGATCCACCCCCCCATTCCTTCCTCTACCATTTCTTCCCATTCTCTATTCAATTTAATTTTTCCTGTTCTGGTTTTCCCCAATACTTATTTAAAACACTATATTCTACTTAAACTTTCTTGAAAGATATCCTCTACCTCCAAGGTCTTTTTTACTGGATACCTAGCTTCTGTGGATGGTTCCAACTTAAACCCATTTCTCAATATTGAATGCTAGCACCTGCACAGGAGAGAACATGCAGTGTTTATGTTTCTAGGTTCCAGTCCCCACACTAGAATTCTAGAAGGAAAGGGACCCAAGAGCAGGTAACAGAGTCAGAGATGTCCCCTACTCCCACTGTTAGCAGTCGCACAAGAAGACCAAGCTACACAACTGTAACATATATGTAGAAGGCCTAAGCCAGTCCCATGCAAGGTCTCCGATTGTTTGTTCTGTCTTTGTGAGCCACTATGAGCCCAGGCTAGCTGAGTCTGTGGATTTTCTTGTGGTTTCCTTATCTCCACTGGAACCCACAAGCCTTCCTTCCCCTCTTCCAAAGGATTCCCTGAGGTCTGCCTAATGTTTGACTGTGGAAACTCTGATAATTTTTAATTTTCTTTTTGACTCTTCCTTTGAGAGTTTCCATTCAATAGCGTGTTGTATAGATTACATGAGTTTGTGTAACTTTTGCCATTCCTATTGGTCACACAGAAAAGATACATAATTGAATCTTGATCTGAAATTCATCAAGATTCATTAGTCTGTAAATCAAGATAAAAGTTATATGCACACAAAAAGACTTCTATTGTTGATGGAGTGCCATATCTTTGTGTTTTACTGAAAATATATCCGTAGGGTTGTTGAAGCCCAGTTTTCTGTTTCTTCTCTATATTTTATGTTTTATCCATTATTGAAAATAAGCACTAAACTTTATGTTATTGTTATAGTAAATTATTTTTATTTTTCTTTAATTGCTATTAGAAATAATTTATATAAGCAAGAGACAATAACTGTTCTACTTACTCTATGTAGTTTATTAGGTGGTATAGATCATTTACTGACAGTTCAGGGCTTAGAATATAGCTCATTGATAAAGAACTTGAATATCATATGTAATTCTTTTGGTTAGATCCCCAGATATACAAGTTTACAAACATAGAAAACTTTTATTGTCAATGAATTTCAAAGTGAATTGATAGCTTTACTATCACATAAACACAATCCCTTTACAGTATTTCATCTTTACTTTTTATTATAAAATTCCAAACTGTTTAAAAGTTAATACAATTTTTAAATTAAATTCCTACTTTATAATTCAGGACTTCTGATATCTAAAACTCTAAGACATTCTTAAAAGACTATATATTTACCCAGTTATTTACCTAAACAAGAAAGTTCTATAGTTTAAATAATTTTATCTACCCAGACTTCATTTATTTTAACTTGAAGAGGCCCATCATTTTGCATAACTCAGTAAGAGTGGAGATTTTTCCTCAGTACCTGTTTCCTGAAAAGATCTATGTTTCTGCATGTTTTTTTCCATGTACTTTTTAGTTGTATTATTCCTGGTTGCCTTATTAGCCTTTCTTCCCTATACTTATTATATTATATTAACTATATTATACTCTTGCATTATATTACAATTCTGTCTTTTTGTGTGAATCACCTTTGGTGTGAATTTCTCGAATTACTATTAATTTTTTAATCAGAGTTGAAAATTTTAAGTTGATATTTTTATAACACATAGGTTCCCAGCTCATCCATCCCTTCTTTTAGGACCATGGTAATTTATTAGCCTGGTTGATGGTATAACCTAAGGCTTTCTACACTTTTTTTTCTTTGATTTTTTTTTCTGCCTCATTAGTTTCAAATGCATGTGGTAGATTTTTCTGAATCTCTCTTCCCATTAATTAAATATGCTTTAGCATTTGTATATCCTGTACATGTTGTCATATATATTATCTTATTCTACAACTGGTTTCATTTATTTATTTTTGTCTTATCTTCTGCCTCTTTGCTGGCATTTTCGTGTCATTTGTGACTCACTTTCTTGATTTCATTTTGTTGTCAGCTGTCTTGTTACACACCAAGCTCCTTTAAAATTATTATTTTGGATTCTTTGTTAGATGATTTCCATGTCTTCTGTTTGCATTCTGATGATATCTTTTGTTCTTTTAGCTGGTTCATTTTTTTCCCATATTTCTTCCTATATTATACTTCAGATTATGCGTTTGTTTTGTGAGGGAACACTAAATTTACCCATTTTTCAAACCAATTGCATACTGGGTAAGATTTTTAATAATTGTCTTGGGTGAAGAGATCTCCATTGCATTCTGGATATGTGTTTTCTCTGGATTAAAGCATATATTATCCCAATTACTAAGATATCTCATTTTCTCCAGTCAGTTAGACAGGTTATATCGTACTATAACAAGGATTTGAGTCTTCTATTTGCTTTGTCATGTCAGGTTTCAAAGAACTGACCTTATAACACGGTGTCATATGAGATGGAAGCATGTTGCTTGAAGTGGAGTGCTGAACACATGTTCTTTCCTTTCTTTTCTTTTCAGAGAGAAAGTAAATTTGGGTCATAACTTCATTAAAAGCTGCCATCTTGAAGAATGAGCTCTTGCCCATGAAGTATCATGGTTCTTACTTTTAAGCTTGCTTGAGGTACCAGGACTTGACTGATTTCTACAATGTTGATAAGGCATTTGGATATTCTACTGCTATCAACTTGGTCTCTTTGGAAGCAAAATCTTAATTTCCATTTTTTGATCTATATAAAATTTAGTATATTTGTAAAATCCTTCCTCTGTATACTCAAGGAAAAACATGCAGATTGTGGATGTTTTACATATTATTCCCTATGTTTATTTGCTGTTCTTCCTAGTTCTGTGTCAGCTTGACACAAGCTATAGACATCTGAGAGGAAGGAGCCTTAGTTGAGAAAATGCTTCTAGAAGATTCAAGTTGTAAGCAGACAAGTTTCTGAGGCATTTTTTTTTAATTTAGTGATCAGTGGAGAATGGCCAAGCCCCATTTATGTGGCATCATCCCTAAGCTGGTGTTCCTGGAGTTCTAAAAAAACCAGAATGAGTAAGCAAGAAAGCAGCATTCCTCCATGGTGTCTACCTCAGCTCCTGCCTACTTGTTCTTTCTTTGTTTGCATACCCATCCTGGTTCCCTTCAATGATGAACAATGATGTGTAAATAAAAGCCAAACAAACATTTTTTTGCAACTTTATTTTGGTCATGGTATTTTATCACAGCAGTTGCAACCCTAACTAAGACAATGGCTAAAGATTTTCTCCCAGACATTCTCTTCAGTGTGTTCATTTTTCTCTGAGTTGTTATATTTTTCTAACAACCAATGATAATTATTGCTTATAATATAGTTATTGACAACTTTTATATTTTATTTCATAAAGTGTTTGTTTAGAGCATTTCCCGAGTTTTATAGGTATATTCTTTTAGTATTAAATTGAAAACATTTTCTCTGTGATCCTTTTGTTAAATCACATGTAACAATTTCTCATTCTTCAAGATGACAGAAATTTTTACTGGAGATATTTTTTTACTAAAGTTTGTTATTGTTTATTTTAATTTTAATTTTCGTTTTGTTTTCTATTTTCAGATAACTCAGTTACTATACATTACTGCTGTTTTTGGAATGTATGATTATAAGTTATATGATTATAATCCTATGTAATTAGTATTTGCCAGTTCAGAGATTTTAATGTTTTTTATCTACTTTGGCCTTAGAAATTTATTATTTCCATTTTTTATTTAAATTCAGATTATATCTTTAATTTCTAAGGTGGGAATCAAAGTGTGTGTGTATGTGTGTGTGTGTCTGTGTGTGTGTGTGTGTGTGTGTCTGTCTGTCTGTCTGTATGTGTGTGTGTTGTTCAATCCTATGTATTAGGACCTAGTTATAAACAGGTTTTTTACTCTTTTCTACCATTATTGTATGAGTATGTTTTCATTAACTCACACTGCTAATAATTGAGATGGCTTAGTATCTTCAGTTTTCTCAGACTATCTTAGCTATAATTGTTTAATTGTTTTAGAATGTTTGGTATTCTTCTATCACTTCTACCACAAAATAAAGAATGGTTAAGAAATTTATTTTAAAAGGTTATTAGAATTTTTACAGGAGATTACATTTATAGGCAACTAAGAGACTTAACACTGTAACAGATGTAACTTTTGCATTCAATTAATTTGCTATAATTTTCCTTTTGCTTAAATATTTTTATTTATTTCAACAATGTTTTTATTTATTTGGTAATGATATGTTACCCATATTTTATGTATACTTTTCAAAATTATGTTGTCAATTTTTTACATTTTCTAATTATTGATTTCTAATTATTTTTTATTTTATAAAATTTTTATTATTTATTAAACCAAATTATTTTTATTAAATTTATTTAATCTTAATTAAAATTATACTTACTTATTTGTTTTGCATCCTCCTAGTCCCTTCTTCTTTCTCCTTTTTGCCCTCCAATCCATGCCTCCTTTATTCCTATTCAGAAAAGTGAAGGCCTTCCATGAATATCAAGAAAATATGATATACCTAGTTGTCGTAAGACTAAGCATTTTGCCTTATATTAAGATTGGACAAGGCAACACAGTATGAGGAATAGGGTCTTAGGAGACAGCAAAAGAGTCAAAGACTCTGTTCCCATTGTGAGGAGTCTCACATGAAGACTAAGCTACAAAGTCATAACAGAGGACTTAGGTCAATCCCATGCAGGCTTAATGGTTGAAGGTTCAGTCACTATGAGCACCTATGGGCCCAGGTTAGTTGATTCTGTAGGCTTTCTTGTGATGTTCTTGACCCTCTGGCTCATACAATCATTCCTCCCTCTCTTCAGCAGAATTCCCTGAGATCAGCCTAATGCTTGACTGTGGGTCTCTGCATCTGTTTTGACCAGTTGCTGGATGAAGGCTTTCTGGTGACTTTTGGGCTAGGTCCCACCCTATGAATATAGAAGAATATTTTGAAGCATAATTACATCAACATTTCTTTTTTTATCCAGTCATGTTGGTTCTATCCTAGGTCTCTGGGCCAAACAACCTCTGAGTCCTGTAGGAGGAGGGCCTGCTTGTTCATCCCGGCCACCCAGAACCAAAATAACCACACAGAAACTATATTAATTAAATCACTACTTGACCCATTAGCTATAACTTCTTATCAGCTAATTCTTACATCTTAGTTTAACCCAGTTCTAGTAACCTGTATATCACCATGAGGTCGTGGCTTACCAGCCAAGTTTCAGCACGTCTATTTCTGGTGGCAGATCCATGGTGTCCCCTGACTCTGCTCATCTTTCTCCCAGCATTCAGTCCAGTCCTCCCCGTCTACCTAAGTCCTGCCCTGTCAACAGGCCAAGGAAGTTTCTTTATTCATTAGTGGTAATCACAGCACACAGAGGGGACTCCACATCACCTCCCCTTTTCTGTTTAAATAAAAAGGAATATTTTAACTTTAACATAGTAAAATTACATATAACAAAACAGGTATCAGGTAAGAATTACAGTTACAATATTTATATCTGTAATGATCTGTCTCTTTAAGAGACAAGCCACGCTCACTCCCACCCCCATCCGCTGAGGCAAGCTGATCTTCAGCTTCCAGCCTGAGTTCTCTCTCTTTTCTGTCTTCCTCTCAGAGAGGCAGCTTCTGCCTCTCTCCCTACTTCTCCCCACCCCCCGCTTCTGTCTCTTCCCCCCTCTCTCTTTCTCTCTCTCTGCTCTTCTCCCCTTTTCTCTTCCCCCTCCATAACCCCATGAATAAATATCCAACCTCATTCTGCATAGCATGCCTATCTCTGTGCCTCCCATCTGCCACCTGCCCACACTGCTCGCTGGGGACCAGCCACCTTCGTTTGGGGACCTGCTACATGGTCTTGACCCTGCAGCAAGCTGCCAGGGACTCACAGCAAATCCATTTCATATCTACTTTATCTTTTATCATAACTAAAAAAAACTATAACTATAAATCCTCAACTCCATCAAAGACTCCAGAAGGATATAATATTACCTTAGTAAACAGGAGGTGCATTGTAAGCAACTTCCAAAACTCTAGAATTGACAGAGACATTTCACTGTCTGGATAGTCATCCAAGTTCTTCTGTACTGTTGGGGCATCCAATCTTCATACCACAGGCCCATAGTATCAGCAGACTTTTCCATGAAGCAGGAAATTTCAAAGATAGGTCTGCCTATGTTGGCAGTTTGTCAGTCATTTTCTTCTGTGTCCTGCAGAATGTCTAGCAGACTCTTTCATGAAGAAGAAACCCCAAAGGATAGACTCACCTTTAGGCAAGTTCAGTAGTCATTTCTCTGTGGATCCTGCATGTCCAGTTCAGCTAATAGACTACATAAGGAGCCTCTTCAATGCCCATCTTCCTCTTGAAGTAGATGGTGTTGACAGGAGCAGATGTGTCTCATTGTCATGAAAAGTCTTAATTTCTTAAAACTTTTAAATGCCATTTTCTGAAGGTCTCTGAAAGATTTGAAGAATACCTATCTCTCTGAAATACACCTCTGTACATCTAGAAAATCTAACATGACTACAAGCTTGACTATTATAGATGACTATCTAGTAACCTATATTTCTTAATTACACATACATTATACTCTGTCTCTTTAAAGACATTTTTTACTTCTTTTTCAACACTCTATACTCTTTTTCTTCTCTCTTCAAAGCCCACATACATTTATCCAACACTGTGACCCATTTAGAGTTCTTTTATGTATGAATCTGTCCTTATTGCATTATCTGTAATTCTCTACTGTCTTGAAGAGCTTTTAAAATGGTAAGCAGCTTGGCTGCAGCTGCTCTGGGTCTGGCTCCACCTCTCTCCAATTTCAAAATGGTATCATTTCTACTAGCTCTGGTACCACCAGGGAGGAGCTGCACTCAGCACTTTAACTCTGAGAATGAGTGTGCAGCACATAAACCCTTTTTATCTGGGTAACAGCCAAATCTTTCATGCACAGCACTGCACAGCCTGGAAACATCTCTGTGTATGGTGGTGGGAATCCTCCATGCTCTCCCACCTGTGCCCAGGCAGTGAGTGCAAAGCCATGGGCATGGTCTCAGCTACGTTCCTCCCAACCCTGAGTGGGCACACAAACGCCTGGGCCCACAAATGCCATAGAAATGCTTCATAGCTGGAGTTCGCGCTGGCGGCAGAGCCCAGGAAGCCGCACAGCTTTTTTTCTACTACGGCTGAATCAGGAAAATCTCTCTCTCTCTCTCTTTTAAATTGATTTTTATTGAGCTCTACATTTTTCTCTGCTCCTCTCCCTGCCTCTCCCCTCTCCACTTCAACCCTCCCCCAAGGTCCCTATGCTTCCAATTTACCCAGGAGATCTTGTCTTTTTCTACTTTCTACTTCCCATGTAGATTATATCTATGTAAGTCTCTCTTAGTGTCCTCATTGTTGTCTAAGTTCTCTGGGATTGTGGTTTGTAGGCTGGCTTTCTTTGATTTATGTTTAAAAACCACCTATGAGTGAGTACATGTGATAATTGTCATTCTGGGTCTGGGTTACCTCCCTCAAAATAATGTTTTCTAGCTCCATCCATTTTCCTGCAAATTTCAAGATATCATATTTTTTTCTGCTGTGTAGTACTCCATTGTGTAAATGTACTATATTTTCCTTATCCACTCTTCGGTAGAGGAGCATTTAGGTTGTTTCCAGGTTCTGGCTATGACAAACAAAGCTGCTATGAACATAGTTGAGCACATGTCCTTGTGCCACAATTGAGCATCCTTTGGATATATACCCAAAAGTAGTATTACTGGGTCTTGAGGAAGATTGTTTCCTAATTTTCTGAGAAATTGCCACACTGACATCCAAAGAGGTTGTACCAGTTTGCATTCCCACCAGCAATGCAGAAGTGTTCCCTTTTCCCCACAACCTCTCCAGCATAAGTTGTCATCAGTGTTTTTGATCTTGACCATTCTTACAGGTGTAAGATGGAATATCAGAGTTGTTTTGATTTGTATTTCTCTGATGACTAAGGATGTTGAACATTTCCTTAAGTGTCTTTCAGTCATTTTAGATTCCTCTGTTTAGAGTTCTTTGTTTAGGTCTGTACTCCATTTTTTTTATTGGAATATGTGTTCTTTTGGTGACCAATTTCTTGTGTTCTTTGTATATTTTGGAGATCAGACTTCTTCTCTTAAAGGAGCTGCAGCATGCTGCCAGAAAACAGCAAGAAGCTGTGTTAAACTCTGTATTTTTGTGTTTAGAATTTTTTTCAGACTCTCTCAGGTTTTAAGTGGATTTAGCTGGCCACTTGGGTGACAGCTGTTGCAAGGAACTTCTGACGCTCTAGGCAGTATCAGGAATGAACTACTTCATGGCATGCATCTCAGGTTGGAGTGCTCATTGGTTGGTCACTTCCACAACTTCTGTGCCACCCTTACCCCAGCATATTTCGCAGGTGGACAGTCTGTAGGTCAAAGATTATGTGGCTAGGCTGGTGTCCCAACCCTTCCAGTGATAGAGAGGTTGGCTTTGTCTGGTCATAGGTGATGATCAGGTCAGGCTATATATCCCCTTTTGCTAGGATTCCTAGTTTGGGCCTTCCTTGTAGGCTCATAGAAGTTTCCCTTGTCCAAGGTTTCTGCCCCACATGTAATGACCCCCTTTCCAATCAACTCTTAGAGTACTTTCCCATACTACCACACATCCACTTGACACCTCATGTTCCCATCCACACCCACCCCAAGTCCATGTACAAACTCTCTTCTATTTATCCTTCCCAGGAAGATCCAAGTGTCCCCCTTCAGCCATCCTTTTAACTAGCCTCTTAAGATCTCTGAATTACAGCATGATAATCTTTTACTTTCCAGCTACTATCCACTTCTAAGTGAGTATTTACCATGTTAGTCTTTCTGGGCTGAGATACCTCACCTTGTATGTTATTTTTCAATTGACATCCATTTGCCTTTGAATTTCATGGTGATATTGTTTTTATCAGCTGAGTAATACTTCATTTTGTAAATGTACCACATTTTCTTTATCCAGTCAACATTTGAGGGATATCTAGAATGTTTCCAGATTCTGGATACTATGAACAAAGCTGCTATGAACATAATTGAGCAAGTGTCTTTGTGGTATGATTGAGCATCATTTGGGCATATGCCCAAGAGTGGTATAGTTGGGTCTTGAGATATATTAATCCCCAATTTCCTTAGAAACTTCCATATTGATTTCCAAAGAGGCTGCACAGTCTCTACTCCCACCACCAATGGAGGAGTGTTTGCTTGGCTCCACATTCTCTCCAGCATGAGCTGTCACTTGTGCTTTTGATCTTAGACATTCTGACAGGTGTAAAGTAGAATCTCAGAGTGGTTTTGATTTGCATTTCCTTGTTGGTTAAGGGTATTGACCTTTTTTTTTTCTATTTATCAGTCATTTGAGATTCTTTTTTTGAAAATTTTCTTTTTAGATCTGCACTTTGTTTTTTTAATTGGATGATTTGGTTGTTTGATGTCTGGTTTCTTGAGCTCTTCTTATATTTTCAAAACCCATCCCTCTGTTAGATGTGGGGATGGATAAGATATTTTCTCATTCTGTAGGTGTCATTTTTCTTATTGACAATGTTCTTTGTGTTACTGAAGCTTTTCAGTTTAGTGAGGTCCTGGTTATTAATTATCTCTCTTAATGTCTGCACTATTGGTTTTTTATTCAGAAAGTTGTCTCTTATGAGATTGTGCTCAAGTCTATTCTTCACTTTCTCTTTTACCATACTCAGCGTCTCTGGTTCTATGATGAGATCTTTGATGCACTTGGATTTTAGTTCTGTATGGGTAAAAGATATGATTTACTTGTATTCTTCTACATATTGACATCCAGTTATAACAGCATCATGTTTTGAAGGTGCTTTATTTTTTTTTTCTATGGTATAATTTTGGATTCTCTGCTGAAAATCAGGTGTCCATAGGTATGTGAATTTATGTCTCTGTCTTTGATTCAATTCTATTCATCCACCTGTCTGTTTTTATGCCATCACCATGTTGTTTTCTTTGTAGTAGATCTTGTAGTATGGAATGGTGATAACATTGGACATACATTTATTGTTCAAGATTATATGAACTATCCTGGGAATTTCATTTTTTCCATATGAAGATGATCATTGTTATTTCAAGGTCTTTAAAGAATTTTTGTTGGGATTTTAGTAGGAAAGTCTTTGAAAGTAAGTTGTTTTCAGTAAGTTGTCCATTTTTCTGTTAATCCTACTTGTTTATAAACTTGGGATATCTTTCTATCTTCTGATACCTTCTCAATTTTTTTTTCTACAAAAACTTGAAGTTATTACCATGCTGGTCATTCATGTGCTTGGTTAGAGTTACATCAAGTTATTTTATATTATTTAAGTTATTTTATATTATTTATGACTATTGTGAAGAGTGTCTTTTCCTGAGTTCTTTCTCAGTTATTTTATCATTTGTATATAAAAGGGCCATTGATTTTATTAGTTAATTTTGAATACAATCACTTCACTAATGGTGTCCACCAGCTGCAGCAGTTCCTTTTTTGGTTTTTTATTTTTTTGGTCAGTTATGCAGAGTATCATACCATATGAAAATAATGATACTTGGACTTCTTTCCATATTTGATTCCTTTGATCTCCTTTAGATCTTATATTGCTCTAGCTAGAATTTCAAGTCCCATAATGAACAGATATGAAGAGAGTGCCCAGCCTTGTCTGGTTCCTGATCTTAGAGGATTTGATTTGTGTTTCTTTCAATTTAATTTGATTCTGGCTATCAGCTTGCTGTATTTTGCTCTAATTATGTTTAGGTATGTCCCTTGTAATCTCTGATCTCTTTGAAACTTTTATCATGATTTGGTGATGTTATATCAAAGGCTTTTTCAGCATCTAATGAGATAATCAGTTGCTTTTGTTTCCTTTCATTTTGTTTGTGTGGCATATGACACTGACAGATTTTTATATGTTGAATCATCCCTTCATTACTTAGATGAAGCCCGTTTGTTTTTGGTGTAATGATCACTTTGATGTATTCCTGGATTCAGTTTGCCAGTATTTTTGCTTCTATGCTCATGAAAAAAAATTGATCTTTTATTATCTTTTCTTGTTGAGCCTTTGTTTGGTTTGCCTATTAGGGTGACTGTGGCCTCATAAAATTAATTTGGCAGTGTCCTCTCTGTTTCTATTTTATGGAATAATTTGAGGAGTATTGGTATTATCTCTTATTTGAGGGTCTGGAAGAAATCTGTGCTGAAATCATCCGACCTTGTGGGTTTTTTTTGTTTGTTTTTGGTTGGGAGACTTTAAAGAGCATTTCTATTTCTTTGGCTATTATATGTCTATTTAATTGTTTATTTGATTTTGATGTAAATTTGGTAAGTGGTATCTATTGAGAAATTTTTCCATTTCTTTTAAATTTCTCAGTATTTTTAGAGTACAGGTTTTTGAAGTATGACTAAATTATACTTTTGATTTTCTTTTTGTCTTTTGTCTCCCTTTTTGTTTCTGATTTTATTAATTTGGATGTTCTCTTTCCCTGCAATTTTGTTAGTTTGGAAAAAGACTTCTCTACTTGCTTATTTTCTCAAAGAACCAGCTCTTTGTTTTATTGATTCTTTATATTGTTCTTTTGTTTCTATTTTACTAATTTTAACCCTGAGTTTGATTATTTTCTGCTATCCACTCCTCTTGGGTATATCTGCTTCTTTTTGTTCTAGAGCTTTCAGGTTTGCTCTTAAGTCACTAGTATAAAAATTCTCTAGTTTTTTAATGCAGCCATTTAGTACCATGATCTTTGCTCTTAGCACCACTTTCTTTGTGTCTCCTGAGTTTAGGTATGCTGTGCATTCATTTTCCTGAATTATAAGAAATCTTTCATTCCTTTATTTCTGCCTTGACCCAGTTATCATTCTGTAGAGACCTGTTCACTTTCCATGAGTTTGTAGGCTTTCTCTTGTTTCTCTAGCTGAAATTCAACTTTAATTAGTGATGGTCTGATAGTATACAGGGGGTTATTTAAATTTTCTTTTATTTGTTGAGACTGGCTTTGCAACAGAGTATGTGGTATAATTTTGGAGAAGGTTCAATGAGGTGCTGGGAAGAAGGTATATTTCTTTTGTTTGCGTGAAATATTCTCTAGATATCTGTTAGGTCCTTTTGAGTAATAATACCTGTTAGTTCCGTAATTTCTCTGTTTAGTTTCTATCTGGACAACCCTCATATTGACGCAAGTGCACTGTTTAAGCCTCCCACTATTCGTGCATGGGAATTGGTGTGTGGCTAACGCTTTAGTAATGTTTCTCTTACAAATCTGAGTACACTTGCATCTGAGGCATACATTTTCAGAATTGAGATATCATACTGTTATATTTTTTCTTTAATGAGTATGAAATATCCTTCTTCATTCCTTTTGATTAATTTTGGTTTAAAGTCTATTTTATTAGGCATTAGGCTAGTTAAACACACTTGTTAAGTCCATTTGATTGGAAAACCTTTTTCCCATCCTTTACTCTGAGGTAATATTTATCTTTGATTTTGAGTTGTGTTTCTCATATGGAGTAGAAGGGTTCATCCTGTATTCATTTTCATTCTATTACCCTATTTCTTTTTATTGGTCAAGATATTGATGTTTATTAATGATCACTGAATGTTTATTCACGTTATTGTGTTGTTGTTCATTGTGCTGAGAGTGTGTGTAGGGATCTATGTATGTGAATGTGCATGTGTGTGCATTTGGGCATGCACTCGTGTGCACATGCACATTTTTTCCTTATTTGAATTTTGCTGGTGTGAGACTGTCATTGCCTGTGTTTGCATGTGTGTACTTAACTTCCTAGGGCTGGAACTTTCTTTTTAGTACCTTCTGTAGGACAGGATTTGTGAAAAGACATTGTTTAAATTAGATTTTGTCATGAAATATTTTGTTTTCTACATTTATGGAGATTGAATATAATATTCTGGGCTGGTATTCAGGTTCCTTAGAATCTGTAGTATGTTAACCCAGCAGGCCCTTCTGGCTTTTTAGACTCCATTGAGAAGTCAGTTGTAATTCTTTCTTTTCCTTCCTTCCTTCCTTCCTTCCTTCCTTCCTTCCTTCCTTCCTTTCTTTCTTTCTTTCTTTCTTTCTTTTTTTTTTGAGACAGGGTTTCTCCATAGCTTTGGAGCCTGTCCTGGAACTAGCTCACAGCTAGTTATATTATTATTGAACTCACAGAGATCCACCTGCCTCTGCCTCCCAAGTGCTGGGATTAAAGGCATGTGCCACCACCACCTGGCCCATCAGTTGTAATTCTTATGAGTCTGCCTTTATATATTACCTGACCTTTTTCCTTTTCAGCTTTAAACGATCTTTCTTTTTTCTGTATGTTTAGTGTTTTGATTACTATGTGGTGTGGGGACTTTCTTTTCTGAGCAATATATTTGATATTCTATAAGCTTCTTCCACCTTTTAAAGCATGTTTGAATAGTGGAATTTTCTTCTATGATTTTGTTAAATATATTTTCTGGCTTTTTTTTTTTAGCTTGGATTCTTCTTTTTTCCATTCCTATTATTCTTAGGTTAGGTTCTTTCACAGTGTCGCTGATTTCCTAGATGTTTTGTGTTAGGAGTTCTTTAGGTCTCACATTTTCCTTGACTGATGAATGTGTTTCTTTCATTGTTTCTCTGACACCAGAGATTCTCTTTTCCATCTCTTGAATTTTTTTGGTAATGCTTGCATCTGTAATTCCTGTTTACTTCTCCAGATTTTTCATTTCCTGTATTTCCACATTTTGTGTTTTATTTGTTGCTTATCCTTAGATTTTCATGTCTTGAATAATTTCCTTTACCTCATTGTTTGTTTGTTAGTTTGTTAGCTTACTTCTTTGTATTTTCTTTGTTTTCTTGCCATTCTTGAAGAGACTTGTTGATTTCCTCCAATTTTGTGGTTGTCTTTCCTAACTGCCAGTGTTGTGGGCCAGGATATGGTGATGAGGAGAAGAGGAGCAACTGAAGTTATGCTGGGAAAGTGTAGGTGGTGTGGGGGACAGTACTACTTGAGATTCTGGATGCCAGCCTGGTCTCTGGTGGAAGAGGAGGCATCTGCCAGAGGAGCAGACCATGATGTGGTCCCAATTATCTATTGTGAGCCCAGAAGTTAGAATCATTTTATATACTAAATTTTATTATGATGTGCAAAATTCTACTAATTATTTAATGGATATTAATTTGGGGATGGAATTTTAATGTTATTTTGTTATATTTAGTTTCTAGAATGAATACAATATTCTTTGTAGTTTTTTTTTTTTTAAATAAAACTGGTTGGATTCTTTTCATGCTACTTCCCACTAAAGTGAAGATGTTAATTTACTTGTAGTGGCTTATTCATCACATTCTCTCAGTATTGGCTTTAGTATTCACTAGCCTTCCTGGCACTGCTAATTTGTACTTTCTCCTGTTGTTCTAGATAGTTCTTGCCATACACTTAACTACTATGTAACTTTTGTATTGTTTTTAATTTTTTGCTAATGTAATTAAAATTCCTCTTCCACTATACTTTTATGATATGACTATATATGATTGAATTTTTAGCTAGATTCTTCTTGTGTAGTGATTAATAATTATATTTTTCCTCTACTATATTTTCAAATATATTCACAGAATTTGATAGTTGTGTTTTCAAATAGCAGGTATCATTTAATACTTTCACATTTAAATATGTAAAAATATTTAACTTAAATGGATATATTTTAAAATAAGGATATTAAAATAAATGCTCCTAAAATATAAATACATTTAAATTTTACATGAGGTAGCAAAATACAGTGTCAATTTTAAAAAAGATTTATTATTTTTCTTGTTTTATGTGTGTGTGTAATTTTGCATGTATGTAAGTGCACCATGACCTTGTAATACTCAGGGTGACCATAAGATGGTGTCATGCTCCCTGAAACAGGAGGTACAGCTGGCTTTTAGCTGCCATGTCAGTGCTGAAGAACTAAACCCAGGTCATCTGCCAGAACAGCATGAATTCTCAACCACTGAGCCATCACTTTAGGTTCTTAACTCCAAAATTTTGCTTTTGGAAAATGGAAAAATTTAGTTCAGGCAAGTAACTTCTTAGCTGCAGGAAAACTGTAGAGTTTTTGGTATTAAAATATAAACAGGTCTTGAATCTAACATGTTTGTAACTAAAACCTTTCTAAGAAATTAGATGCTTAAATTCAAATGCGATCTTTCAAAAAGTAATTGGTTCATCCAATACATTAGAAACTCCAAAGTAATAATATCTGGTCACAGTGAAGCCTCAGAAGAACATGTGTTCAATCCATGACTCTAATAGTTTCTATACAATGACATCCTTGAAATTTATGAGTCTTTAGCACATTATTTATTTAAATTAATTAAAATCATTGATTGATCAATTGCTTATTAATTAAATTTAAAAAATGTGTTACTATATTTCTCATAATGCTTGAATATAATTTTTGTTTGTAATGTCATAAAATTAAAGAGATTTGATGAAGATTCTTGAATACATACTGAGGACACATGTAAACCTCCAGTTTCCACTGATAGAATCGGTCCATACTTTGAAACAAAGCATAAAATAGAACTCTGAAGACAAACAAAACATTTAAATATTCAAAATCTGGTTGGAGATATCAGAGAAATGATTCAGTAGTTAACAACTCTGACTCCTCTTGAGAGACACAGATTTTATTTCTAACACCCTATTGTGGCTCACAACCATCTTTAATTCCAGTTCTAAGAGATATTCATCCCTCTTCTGCTTTCTCACGGAATGAGGAATGGGGAAAATAATACAATATCTTTAAGAAACTCCGGAGTTTCTGAGATTCAAAATAGTCTCTCTCTCTTTCTCTCTGTACCAAACTTATGGTCACTTGCCAAGCTCTGGCATTGGTGTGAGTCAAATTTCTTTGTGTTTTATTCTCCAATTTTATATCATTATTGAAAATAATTATTCAAAATCATTTTGGAACAGCATGGCATTGTAACCTGTAAAATGTTATGGTTTTGTCTCTTGCAGGTGCTCCAAGTGACCAAAGCAGTGGTACCTCTTCTCCTCTTTGTGACAGTGGCTTGCATCTCAACTACCATCCAAACAACACAGTAAGACAGCTGGATACAATTGAGATTAATAAGGATGGCCTAAGAGCAGAACATACCTGTATTTGTGGTTTGGTAACACCATTATTGAGTCTGAGTTTTCTGAAAAAGCTGGACTTCTTGGTGACGTCACAAAGGTTTATGTGATGAGATGAGCCAGAAGGAAAGGCAGGCAGCCAGGTTTTTTTTTGTATGACGTTCCTTTAATCAGGTATGCTTAGTAAATCCTCCGTAAGTGCTGGAGACTTTTGACTAGGACAAGAAGAGTAATAGAATCATAGATTATTTCAGAGATTTGCATGCACTGTAGAGTTTCATGAACTACAGGATTTGACATGGTTTTTGACTTTTATTTTGATACAAGTTAGGTAACTATATCCATCATTTGTTATTTTTTGTGATCTTTAACCATATCGTGGAACTACTGCAAGTAGAGAAAATTTTAGCATATAAATTATGATAAGGAACATCGAATGTTAAATTGTGCATTCAGTAAAACATGCATTTAACATGCTAGTTTTAATGAATTTAATTAAACTTTTAGTGGTGATTTTCTACATTTGTTTTTGAATAAATTAGGTATCTTTATTAAATACTTCTGAAATTTCTTATTTTAGCATTCAAAAAACACCTTATAAAGAAAAGAAAACTAGTCTTTCTGATTACATGTAGATTTAAATATGAACTAGCCTTGCTGACCTTCAGTACCTATTAATTTTTCTGATCTCCAATAAAGCACTATTCATTCACTATTAAAAATCATTGAGGAATTTGAAATAAAATTAAGGAATTTTATTTCAAAAGACTGCCTCTGAACATTTGCAAGTACAAACAATGTTTGTTGTTCCTGATTACATTGACCTTATTCTACAGCTAGATTACATAGGTTTCCCAGGTTAATTACCATATTTATTTATTCATTTATTTTGTAATGAGAAACATTTTTATAACTTGTAATATAACACAAAAGAAAATATTTTTCAGTTTCTTTTTTATTACTATATATTATTTGTCAACAGTAAGGAGTTTCATTATAATGTTTCCAATACATGTATATGATGACATTCCATGGTCAGTCACACACACATACACACACATACACACACACGAACACACACACACATACGTATATATGGTCTCTATAACATTTTACTATCCTCTTCTCCACTGATTTTTATTATTACAAATCTATAATCTTTTATCTTTCTACCTTTCTCACCCCAGATTCCATATATGAGAAAAATATACTTTTCATTTTGTGTGAGACCAGATAAAACCCAAAATACTGATCTTCTAATGTTACCAGGATCTGAGTGATTTAAAACTCTGGTTTTCAAGTGAACAAAAAAGTTACATACACACAGAATTAGTGATCTAGTTAAGTCCTTATTTGATACAAATGACTTGCATTGTCCAATCAACATGTGTGTGTGTGTCTGTCTTTCTGTCTTGTCTGTCTGTATGTGTTGCTTGGTTGGTTCCAGGGCATCATGTATGTTAGGCAAGTAATAAGTGATATTACACTGAGTTTCCCTGGCCCCATTTGTTAACACACACATACACACGCATGCACGCATGCACAGACACATACACAACACACACACATGAACAAACACACTCACACACTTTTATAAATTGTTGCTCAACATCATTTCCTTGGTGCCCATTATCCTCAATTACTGTGCTTGTGCTGTTAATGTGAACAGCTGTGTCCTTTCATAGCTGATTGCTCCTTTCAAGTGTTTCCCTGAGAGTCACGGGGCCCCTGAAGTGAGTTCAGGTACCCTGTGTGGTTTGCGTAGGAGAAGGAACGAGAACAGCCTTCTCGCGATGATCAGCAGAGGCGATAAACAAATATTTGACAAATGTTGGCTAAAAAGCCTATGGTTTTCCAGTCTTTCAGGTTCCTCTGAGATTCCCCATTAGTCATGTTCAGAAAACAGAAAAACCACCTCATCTACCTCAGCCCTGGAGAAAGGTGTTTGTTCATGTTCTTAGTGTAGATTTTGTCTGAAGTCCTTTATCTCCTCTGCAGTAATGGGAAGCAGAGAAGTCATGATGAAAGAAAGGCTTAAGAGAAGGAATCATTATGGTTTGTTTGCTACTCATTGCATTGTTTTATATAGAAATAACGCTATCATTCTTTAGAAACCTGTAATTAGGACATAGCAATTACTACTAATTCTGCAGCCTTGCTATTTTCATCATAGACAGTTGTATAGAATTCTGAATACAACATGACATATACATTCCATGCTACCATAGGTTCATTCATAATGTATTATTATTTTCATCCTTGTTGCACTGATGGATGTATTTTAGTGTAATGAAAGTCTATAATGGTACTGTAAAGAAGAATCAACATACAAATTCAAGTAAAACATATTATAATGAGGAAATGTTGGTGTATTTCCATTAAATGAAGTCTTGCTGAAGTCTATAGAGGCACTTTATGTGGTATTATAGGGTGTACTTAATTGTGGTTTCTGACCTTCAGAATGTTAATCACCTTTAATGTAAAGAATAAAAGTACTAGGGATCTGTGAAGACTCTGAACATGGATGTAGTTGAGATCTGAAAGTTGGAAGACTATAAAGCAAAGGTGGCTCTGCTCCTCTTGGTGCATCTACTGGTTCTGTCTTCTGACCTGAGTGCAGTTGGTTCAAACCAATTTCCCTTCCATGCTCTGGATAAGCTTCAATATAAGGGGAGAGACTAGAAACTCTCCCTACTCAAAGATTTACAATTACCATAACCATTGTTCAATAACAAAGAGATTGTGTGGGACTGCATTTTGAATACCTTTGATTTTTTTTTGCTTGTTTACTTTTGGTTTTTTGAAAGAGGGTTTCTATGTGTTACAGTCCTATCTGT
Organism: Ondatra zibethicus; assembly: GCA_004026605.1. Lineage (NCBI taxonomy): Eukaryota > Metazoa > Chordata > Mammalia > Rodentia > Cricetidae > Ondatra > Ondatra zibethicus. The sequence goes on along the minus strand of PVIU01001475.1, from coordinate 125,044 downwards.
CATGGAATTAGCTCTTGTAAACCAGGTTGGCCTTGAACTCACAGAGATCCTCCTGCATCTGCCTCCCAAGTGCTGGGATAAAGGCGTGCACCATTACCACCCAGTCTCAATATCTGATTTTTAAATCAAATTTTGAGTAATAGGATATTGTTTTGCTGAACTATTATTTCTTTATTTTAGAAAAACACTTTAAAAACCAGGAGAAATCAAGCCTTAAAAATAAAATTTTGGTTGCTATTTTTAAATGACTACTCCTACATGGATAAAATGTCACTGATTTCAAGAACACAAATAGCCCTTGTATTACTGAGGTGAGCTGTCTGAGCTAAATCCTGTTCCTGTTTTTTTTTTTTTTTTCTGGAGGTAAAGTTAAGAAATTCCTTCCTAATTCGATGGAAAATGACACTTACTCAGATAGTCAAATAATACACTTTAAAAACACATTCCTTATTTTTATACCTAGAGTCAGCTTTCTATGCCAAATTATTTTATAAAATATTTGGACTGGCATTTTATTCCACATGTGATTCTTTTTTGGCAATTTTGTTGTTTTTCAAATCCATTGTGTGATGTGTATTAAATGTTGGAGAATATTCTGTTGTAAAGCATGAAGTATGTAAATGCTTCCTCTTCTTTGAAGAAAACAATATTCTTGACATTGTTGAGTAAGTCTGAGAAATACACTTCTCAAAACCATTTAATTATTGTTTTAGGCCACAATATATGTTACCATAAATAACTGTTAGCAAAAGAAGCCTTGAAATCTGTATCTTATCTTCATGATTAAAATAAGAATTATTTTTAATGGTGTTAAATATTCAACTGTGAATATGATTTATACTAGCATCTATAACAGGCTAAATTATTCTAAAAGTTGAAGTTGGGCATATTTCATGGATTTTACAAAGAAGTATAAAATAAAAAATGACTTTTTCCATATTCATTTATGAAGGTATTAAAATGCAATGAAAATATATTTTCAGATCTATTACTCCTCACAGTGTTATGTAAATATCATACCCACTTATGGCTGTCATTTTCCTTGATATCACAATTGTCCCAATCATTTAATATTCTTTCATATATTTTCTTATGTATTCATAGAAAATGATAACCAATTGGATGAATTCATATTCACAGAATATGAAAAATCACTGTTAAATAATCTACCAAAATAAATTGCCAATATATCAAATAACCAACAAAAATCTGAACTATTCTTTTTATTATTTCGTATCTGCTTATAAGTGTGAGATGTGTTGTGATAGATGTTCTTACTGTGGAATCAAAGAGGTGTTAGTTGTAAATGAATCAATCATCCCTGGCTGTCACAGGTTGGATGACTTAGCAAATGAATTTTTTATAGATGCCCATCTACATAGAATCCTCTCCTGATGAGTGATTGACTACCATGACATACAACATAAATAATCATTCCCATTACTTGGCTCAGCAACCCTGAAATCTGGCAGGAGGACAGCAGATGAAAGGACCTGATTAATTGGGAAGCTTTGTGTATCTGCCTAGACTATGCTTCAAATGATGGCTGCTTCCCCATGTTTCTCCTTTAAATAAAATGATTCATTGCTGCTGCTGAACTCAGACTTGTATTCACTCAGTAACATGAGCATGTCTTTATCTTGAAAAAATGTTACAAAGTACTTAATGAATCAGAGATAATAGTATAGATAATAATAAGCAGCATTTGAGCAATATTATTGTGAGACAGTAGAAGTGCTTTTCCTATAAACCTCATGATCATAAATAGCTTGGCCACTTAATGATTTTTTTTTAGATAAAATATAATTGCATAGTTTTTCCTCTTCCCTTTACTCACTCCAATCTTTCCCATATCAACCCTTGCCACCTCTCAAATTCATAGTTTCTTTTTCTGTTATACAAACACAGACACACACACACACACACACACACACACAGAAAGACACAGAGAGAGACAGAGAGAAATGCATAAATGTATATATTCAACCTCATGAATATGTTTAATGCTACATGTATAATTATAATGTCATGGTTGACCAATGGATACTAGCAAAGCAAGTAAGTAGCTCATCCCTAGGGCAGATTAAGTATCCCACTTTCAGAATTTCTTAGTTATGTCTACTTCTTTTTCTGTGATCGGGTACTAGAAGGTATTCCTCTCTGACATTAACATATTTGTTGGTACTGTCATGGTTCAAGTCACGACTAGGCAGCCATATTCCCAATCTCATTAGTGAAGGCTCCATATCATTTCTAGATAAATAGATTCCCAGATCCTTTTGCTCTTGCAATCTTACTCCATCTTCTTAGATGGACTCCAATCCTTAGGTGGAAGAGTTGTATTCACTGGAATTGGGTACCCCAAGATTATGTTTTGTCTATATTTTGGGCAGTTGTTGTTGTTGTCTGTAATGAATTTTTCTGCGAGAATATTCTTTGAAGAGATTGAGAGTGGCACTTGCTTATGAGTATAAGGAGAAGCATTTAGAACGCAGCTAAGAATTGTGCTCATTTAATGACGTGGCAACATTATGTTCTCCTCTTAGATCCATGGCCTTACTAGCCCCAAGTTTTGGCTAGATTTCAAGTACTAGGTGTGAATTTCTTCTAATTAAGTGGACCTTTAATTCTATTAGGTAGCTTATGATTATAATCAAGATATGAGTTCCACAATTGCACCCTTAGGGGTAGATTTTCATTCTGTTCATTATTGTGGTTAGTAGGTGTCACAGCTGTATAGAAGTGACTATTGGTTGCTTTCCTTCATTGAAAGCTTATTGCCACAATTTGAATTGTTAATATGGGGGTGCCAAGTGAATTCTAAAATAATACAGGCTGCCATTGTTTCCTCTACTTGCCTTCGGGAGATTAAATATCAGTCCTTCTTACTGAAGACACCGTGCACCTCTGACACAAAACTTAAAAGACATGAGCTGTATCTGACCAGAAAACATCCTTTCCTTTCTGAGTTCTAGATTTAATGATACCAGACAGGTCTATTGGTTATACAATATCAAGCGGTCATTCCTGAGAACATATGCACTCTAGAAAAATTACATGAACTGAGCAGATTGCATGTATGTGTTTAAGAATACACAAACACAATGCAATAAAGAAAAAGAGGGCATGAACTGAATGAGAGAAAGATGAGGAGTACACAGGAGAGTTTGAAGGGAATTAAAGAAAAGTGAAAATTATATAAATATAATCTCAAAAATTAATAAAAAGGTATTTTAAAAATCCCCAACAAAACCAGAAACACATACAATATTAAAGGAACAATTATATCCTTGATATGACATGAAAGTGATGAAAAAAAACCTAAAGTTTTTGAAACTAAATGAAAACAGTGTTCAAGACTTCCTAGAGCAGGATGTTATAGATTCACTTACAGGAGTGTTCATTCATTCAGAAATATTTTCGAGATTCATGATGAATATGTTCAATGTGTGTTTACATGATGGCATTTAAAAGATATTTGTAAATATGATGATGTTTGGACACTTGCAGGCACTCAAAACACTTGGCCAATTGAACAAATGACTTCATCTTCCAGGAGGTCTTTGTTGCTTCCCTGTGGTAGTAATTTTTCCAGTTTCTTCCATTCTTGAACAGATTCCACTTTGTCACAGTTTCATGTTTTCTTCCTCTTCACCCATAATTTTCAGGAATTTTCTTGGTCTTTCCTAGCCTTCCTACAGAGCTCTGTTAACAATGACATTTTGAAGTAGAATTCTGGTCCCAAGAGTGGGGGATTACTTAGGCTCATCAAACTATTAAAAACAATTAAAAAAATTAACATCCCGCAGTGGTAAGTCTGGGAACACACAGAAGCACAGATCTTCTGAACATGTCGCTCTTTTCAGGATACACTTTCCTGCTCTTCATGGCCCACATCTCCAGGCCTGCGGTGGGAGAAGCGGTGGTGTGACCTCAGGCTCATTCCCCTACTGCATGCCCGCTTCTCCCAGTACCTGCCCGGGACTGACCTGAGTCGGTGAGTGTGCTTACAGGTTCTAATCTCAGATTGAAAAGGGTCAATGCTCAAACTTTCAGCATGATGTGCCATGTCATTCTTATTTTAGCATGGTTCTGAAAGTACAAAAGAGTTGTAAAGGAATTATCTCCCATTTTAGACCATGATAAATATTGAGCCCAAGGTAGTGGAAGCCCTGATTCCATCATAAATGATTGCAGTGGATCTGATATGTATATTACTATAATTTTATTGGGCTTAATATTTCTCAAGTTAATTTTAACAAGCTGTTTTATCTTCAAAGTACTCGTATTGCTTACACATTTATCTTTTTGAGTGGTGCTAGGAATCTGAGGGTATTGAGTAACATCTGAGACCTTTGAAGTTAATTATTTACCATTCTCATGTTAACGGTTTTGTAAATAAGTATATATGAGTTTACTTTTCATCTTTTTATCATGCTCAGTATTGCTAGGGATGTGGAATGAATTGTTTTTCAATAGCAGATTTGTGGGTTGTGTCCATCCCTTCTTTCCACAGAATTTAAATTAAAAGTTTATGCCTTTTTTTCTCAATTTTTGTTGTTGTTCTGCTTCTTGAATCCCTTATTTGATACTGTGCCATATGCTGTTATTATTATTATTATTATTTTGAGATAGATAGGTGCCTCAGGGACCGAGAAACCTCTCTGGAAAGAAGGGATTTCTGTCTGTTTCCACCAAAGCTTCCTGATCAGCTCAGACACACACAGTTGGCAGCTGCTCATTAGGTCAGTCAGGTGCCAAAGCGGTCCTTTGATTGGTTTATACCTTCTTGCGTCCTTGAGCTCAGACGTGTTACATGTGTAGCTTATAGCATTCCAGTGTGGAAGACATCTTCAAGACCCTGCTAGGGATGGGTAAGATAAGGAACCTCAAGGTAACAATTATCTTGTCACTACTCAACTCCAAGATCCCTCTATAACCAATGATTAGCCTGTCTGGCCACCTCTTGCTGACTGCTTGAGGTCAAGGTCTTTAGTTGAGAAAGGGGACCCCAGAAGTATGCAGCCAGTTTTCCCTTGTCAGCATTTAAAATTCACTTGTGTTGACAATCATGTCTTCTTATGTACTAAATACTTTTAAACCATTGGCTCCATAAGAATGTATTTAAAAATTTTGAAAGAGTTAGGAAGTTGGCTTATTGTTTTGGTTTTGGCTTTCTTTTGTGATTTCATCATGGATAATTTTAAACCTGTGATATTTGTTGAAAGCAAGTTTTTCTATAATTGTATATTATTTGGGGGAATGTCCCCCCGTTTTTATAAAATCACAGATATCATCATTTTGTTGCAAAGTTCTACATATTTCAGCTTGAGCATATTCATTTATGAGGAATTTTGATCCTCAGTATTATGAATGACAATTTTTATGAATTATAAGAAATGCAATGGTTGAGTTAGAGTCCATTTTGATGATAAATATATGTATTTCTACTTTTAGATGTCTGACTTTGCTCTATATATTTAATTTTAATACATAGGATACACAAAGATTTAAAATCTCTATAGCTATGCTTATTTTTTGAAAATTACACCATGTTTTCTTTGTTCAAATGTATTTTATCTATATGACAGGATATTGGTGTTGATGAGTAAGTGCCTGTCTACTTCCCCCTTCCTTCAATAATTCCTAGTTTTCTAAAAATATCTCTCCATAGTAGCATATGTTTGAACTTCTCCTTTATTTTTTGTTTTTATTCCAAAGTAAAAAAAAGTAATACTATAACTATATTATTTAGTCATGTTTCTTTGAATTTAAGTAATGATATATTTTGTTTTATATCTACTAGTATGATACTTTTCTACATGAAATACTATTTTTATGATTACACTATTTCTGTTTTGAAGTGATTGTGGAGTAACATTCAGGTGGAAAAAGTGATACATAAGATTTGTTGTACCCTTAACCATTTTTATAATACAACAGCTTTCAAAATAGTGTGATTTCATAGCCAGAAAATTGGCATTGATAACATCTGCATTCCATTATTACTTTGGGTGAATTTCTTACCTCTATGAGATCGTTGTGGAATTTAGTTTAAGATGTATTACACTCATTTATGCTGTGTAATGTTTGTTTAATGATGCTAAGATGAGTTTCATTCTTTTATATTGCATTTGCTTAACTCTTGAAGTTGTGCTGCTTTGCCTATTTAAAACAATTGATTGGTCTAATAAAAAGCTGAATGGACAGTAACTATGCAGGAGAGAGGATAGGCAGGGCTTAGCTAGAGAAAATAGAGGAATAACAAGAAGAGGGACAGGAGCAATAAAAGAAGGAGAGAACGGCGGCAGGGGTCAGACACCCAGGCACACAGCTAGCCACAGAGTAGGAAGTAAAGAAAGATATTGAGAATACAGTCAGGCAAAAGCCCAGAGGCTAAAAGAAGATGGGATAACTTAAGTTAAGGAAAGCTGACTGGAAACAAGCCAAGCTAAGGTGGGGCACTCATAAATAAGGGTTAGCTTCCATGTATTTATCTGGGAGCTGGGTGGAGAGCCCTCAAATAACAAATAGTAAAATTTCAACAACATGGGATGATGTAGCCTGTGCATGTTCCTTCATGTAAAATCACAATTGAGATCCTAAACATCTCCCTCATCTATGACTCCATTGTGGTCCTTCATGATACACTTGAATACCTTTGTCCTACAACCTTTGCTGTTTGTAAGCCTCAGCAACTACAAATCTATTCTTTATTTCTATTATTTTATCATTTTGATGACATTTTGTTAATGGACTCATTTAACATGAAGACTAATTAGATTCAATATTGCCTAATAGAATTGGTAGCTTCCTTTTTCAACTCTTCATACCCCACTATTTCTTTTTCTTTTTAAAGTAGTTTAATCATCTTTTTAAAAAAAATAATGACCATTTTTAAGACATTAGGTTTTATGATAACCGGTAAATAGCGCAAATAGTATGAATAGAGATTTGATAGATGGTAATTTCTTTGGAAAGCATTGGCTGGGAGTTTTGTTAAGAGCCCAATGAATCTTTCTAGCATCAGTCTGTGTCCCTTCCTACTACAGGTTCAAGAGCTCGCCAATTCTTGACATCATTGCTAGCACTTAGATTTGCCCTTGCTTCATCCTCCCAGGGGATGTGATGGCATGCCTCCTGACAATGCACACTCTAGTGATGTTGACCAGCTTTTGATTATATTTGCCAACTAAAAATTTTATATTGATGAAACATCTGGTTATATCTTTGGTCCATTCTGTAATTTCTAAATTTATTATTTTTAGTGCTTACAACTGTGAGCCCTACATATGGTCAAGTACTTTTCTTTGAGTCCTTTCTCTCAATAAGCTAATTGTACTAATCTATTTTATTTTTCCTTAATTCTTAGATAGTAATTTGTACTTCTTTATTTTCTCTATCTTAGGCTGATGCGTAATATAATACATATATTCATTTATTGTTTTAATTTGACCCAAACTTCACACTTGCATGGCTGTTTTGAGAAATATTATTATATTGATTTCACTTTTTCTGAAAAAATTATAAGTTCAAAACATTGAACATTTTGGGCTTTCCTTGTCTATTCAACATTTGGTAAAATTTTAATGATATTTATCACAGTTCTCAAGACATATTATTGCTTTCATAAGTCTGTCTATTTAAACATACCCTGCTTGTAATCTATCTGATTTTCCTTCTTTTTTCACTGGACCCTGAACTTTCTACTTAAGAATTCTCCTGATATTTGTATTAAGACCTGTTTTTTAACTGTGGCCATTTGCTTCATTTGGTTATTTTTAAAAACAGTCCGAGTTTTCTTACATAAATGTTTTCACATTTTCTATTAAGCAATATCTATCAAAAAAGAATTCGGAGATTCCAAATAGCTGTATAATTTTACTATCATGCTGCCTAAGCCCAATAAGTTAAAGCTACTGAATTAATTATACTTTTTAGCATTGCAGTAAAAAAAGGTTACAAACAAAACATTATTCACAATAGATTTCCACAGTAATTCATATCTAACAGTTAACATTCACCTGTTCTCTCAGTAAAGGTTAATTGAAAACCTCTTTCCATGGAACTCACAGGCTATGATGCAGAAATGGTAAGTTCATTTACCCTGTGAGAAGAAAAAACAAATAACTGTACACAATGAACATAAATGTTTATTGTGGTGACTATAAACACAATATATCACTTTGTGGTTGTCATATATATGTGTATACACACACACAAATTCTATTATATAAATCATAGATAGATATATATAGGTTTTTTTTTGAGACAGGGTTTCTCTGTAGCTTTGGGACCTGTCCTGGAACTAGCTCTTGTAAACCAGGCTGACCTTGAACTCACATAGATCTGCCTGCCTCTGCTCCTGAGTGCTGGGATTAAAGGTGTATGCCACTACCACCTGGCAAATATATATTTTATAATATATTATATAAATAATTTGTAAATCATAAATATATTATAGTTTATATGATTATATATTGTATAAATATATGTGCACATTCATATTATATATAAGTTTAAGTGATGTAAAGCTCAGATTGCATTGTAAATCAAGTTGATTTTCTGTTATTTATTGCTGTTTTGATATGAGCAGACATATCATAGTGTTATTTTTATCAGGAATAGAAAAACATATGTTTATTATGTGCTAAATATCCTGATTCACAAGTATCATCTTAAAATCTGAATCATGTCAGAATATCACACATCATCATCAAGGGTATTCAATTAGGAAGGAGAGTCCCTGGGAACATTTGATGGTCTCTCCCCCTGTTCAGTCCTTATTGTCATTATGTGAAGAATATAAATATGTATCACCATGTGTACTTGAAAATGTCACATTTATATTGCTGGAAACATAAGTAAAATCTTTCCCAGAGTTTCACAACTGCCCAGGCAAGTAATAACTCTCCCTAGGCTGTGTTGATTTTTGTATTCTGAGTTTTTAGCATATTTTATTGAGTTTTAATGAATCAGAAATGTATTGCTTTATTATTATGCATGAATATAATTTATTCTATTCTATTAAAACCCCGAAAGTTAGGAATATTGAATGAAATTTATCAACACTCATGCTATTATGAATATCTCAAATTTATATTTTCTTGTATGAGTTCACACCGTTACCTCCACTTACCCTTGTTTCAGTCATGAACTCCTGAGGCACTCTCTCCCTGGAAATCCCTGGCCACACAAACTAGAGAATCGGTTAGATGTCTTTCTGATGCTGATTTTTTTACTCTTTTCTTTTAGTTTGTCCTATTCTGGCTTGTTCTTTCATTATTAATTTATTTATCTTTCTTGTTATTTATGGTGTCATCCTCTCCTTGTTCTATCTTGTTCCTTCTTTTCCTCCTAGATTTCCTTTCTATTTATTCAGGTTACTTCCTGACCACAGCTTCCCCTCTATCCATCTCTACCCCCATCTACTCCTCCTTTGTTTCTACTCAGAGAGGGCCAGGCCTCCCGTGAGTATCAGCAAAGAATAAAATATCAAGTTGCAGTAAGACTAAGCACCTCCCCCTGTATTAAGGATGGGCAAGACAATGAGTAAAGGGCTCCTAAGAGCTAGCCAAATGCTTAGGCACAGCCCCTGCTCACATTTATAGGAGTCATACGAGTAGACCAAGCTACATAACTGTTACATATATGTAGAAGGTGTAGTTTGGACCTATTCAGGCTCCCTGGTTTGTGGTTCAGACTGTGACTTCCCATAAGCCAGGTTAGTTGTTTCTCTGGGTATTGTGATATCCTTAACCCCTCTGGCTCCTATAATCCTTCTTCCCTGTCTTCAGCAGTATTCCCCAACCTTGGCCTAATATTTGGCTATGGGTCTCTGTATCTAATTTCATTAGTTACTAAATGAAGGCTCTCTGATTACAACTGGGGTAGTCATAAATCTGATCACAAAAGATGGCCCATTCAGGCTATTCTTAGGTAAATTTAGGTCATCCTTATATATTCATGGGTGTTTCACTTGCAACAGGTTTCTACCTGACCCTGAAATGCTCCCCTTTCCAGTGCTCCCCTTCTTGCATGTACCACCAACCCAAACCCTCAAGTTTCCATCCCCACTCACTCTGTTCTTTTATAATTTTTATTTTATTATTCATTTCAGTTGTCTGTTCATAATCAAATGAGAGAAAAAAATGTAAATTTGGGTGGCTAGGGAAATGTGGAGGGTTTGGGTTGAATCAGGGGAGGGGAAACCATAGTCAAAATATATTGTATGAAAAAAGATATGTTTTCACCACACAAACAAACAAAAACAATGCACACTCCTTTATATTGAAGAAAAGGCAGATGAGCTGGGATGAAGTTTCTTTTAGAACAACAGGCATATTAGTGTCTGTGAGAAGAATGTTCCATGCAAACACCTTATGTGTTGAGCCTCTGGTAATTCAGCCAGAAATGAAGTTAGTTTATGATGGGCATTGTATTCATGGCTTATTTTAAGGGTATAGATACTATGAATACTTCCAACTGGAAAAGTAAATAGTCTGATAAAAACTAGTAAGATACGATGGTATCTTAGAATCTGCTTTTAAATAGGGTTTTATATGAGTGAGCTTTAACCAAGTCATCCATGGGGGTAAGATTGAAAGACATGAACAATGGGTTAGTGATTGTGTAATAACAATGAATAATTTCAGGAGCAAATAGGATGAAACATTATTTCTTATAGGGATATAGTACTGAAAAAGTTGCAATGTAAAGAGTGTACAAAACATTGAAAATCCAGGGCATGTCATTGTTCTTTGCACAGATTGAGAATTTACTAGTCAGTTCCAAATGGTGGCTTCCGCATAATCTTCCCACTCCTGTGTTTTAGATTAGTCTAAACAGGTGGCTCCAGAGCTGTCTAACTGATTGCCCTGTTCCATTTTTAAGGATTAGGCAGGGGTTACACAGGACCTGCGCTAGGTGTGGATGATGTTGACAGACCAGTGACATGTGGGATATAAATTAATTTCCTGAATATAGAACCCTAGGCATAAGCAATGTTTCTTAAATTCAATGAGGCGCAGAGGCGTGCGGCCTAGGAACAGTGGAGAAGCTCCCCAAAAGGAATCATGCGGCTGAGAGTAAATGCAAGACTTCAACAGCAGTTAAATGGGAAGGTTATTCAGTCTTATTTCACAGGTACATAAAGACAAGTCAATGATTTATTATCTTAAGAAGTGAATTTGAGCAAGGAATTTGACTATAGGGAATGTGATCCAAAAAGCCAGTTCATTCACTTAGGAATAAATTCTGGTCCCAGTGCCAAGGACCCCACAAACCAACCAAACTACATTTAGAGGACCCAGTTCAATCCAATGCAGGCTCCCCAGCTGTCAGTCCAGAGTCCTTGAGGTCCCACTAGCTCTGGTCAGCTATTTCTGTGGGTGCAGCAAGTAGGGTCTTGGTCCTGCCTCATCTTGATATGTCAGGTTTTGTTGACTCCCCATGGAGGCCTTACCACTTCTGAGGAGGGTGGAGAGTTAGGATATGGGGGAAGTGGGGAGAGGGAAGGGGGAAGACTGTAGTTGGTATGAAAAATAAATTAAAAATTAAAATAAAAAAATAAAATTAAAAAAGCAGTGCATTTAAAACCACCAGTTGTTCCTGAACACTAACTATTTGGCATCAAGTGCCATTGGTAATTGGATATTAGGCTTTAAATGTTTGTTAAGATATAACACAAATCATTAGGGCTTGGTCTAAGAATTTAGAGTCCAATTATCAAACTGAGAGAAAGTTATATGTTTTGCTTTTGACTTTTGTTTTTACAGACTGATATCTGTCTGCATTGGAATCCTTGAACCCACAGACATAAATACTCAACCATTTACTGTCTGTGGGACCATGATTGATCCCTTTAGTAAACTCTAATCCAGTAGAGCACATCTAACTTGGACATGCTGCTGTGTCTTAGGTTTGCATTTGTTTTGCTTCTCGGATTTGTGACATACTTAATAAAAACATCTCTCCCAATTGTATTTTTCTATTTTTGAAACAGAAGATGCCTTTAAGTATTTGGGTATCAGTAGAAAATAAAACAAAGCAAAGGCAAGCATGAGCAATATTTGCACATGTGTACTCCTATAAATTCCAGGCTAAGATGAAATAATTCTGCTTAGAAAACTTTCAGAATACACATTTCTAAAGTCCGCGTATTATACAAAAAAAATCAGGTAAAGATAAAATGTGCTGTGTTTTTCAATTATGTAGTAAATACTCAATATAACCAATTTGGAATGTAATATTATTTGTTTCGAATGGGTTAAAATAGACAAGACTCAGAGGCAGAAAGAGAGATACCTTGGAGGGCCTGTTGTGGGAAGAAGGATTACCCAACAAAAGAATAAACAACTCTAGGTAGATTCAATGTTCACAAGTGGAAGGATGAAGAAGTGAACAAGAGGAATATGGAAAATGGGTTCCTTGGGCACCAATTGTACTGAGAGAATTTTAATTTTTACTAAGGAATATTGGACCATGTAGAAGGAAGTATGTATATATATATATGTATGTGTGTAAGAGAGTGTATGTGTGTTTTGGAGTTATTCCGAGATGAAAATTAGTAAGTAAGGGCAGATAGGAGTTAGAAAAACAGGAAATAATAGGAAGAATACCAGTCACACAATTATCATGTAACGATTAATCCAAACAAAGGAGAAGGAAAGATAAGAGTTTGACTTCTAAAGTTACAGACTGAAGATTGTAAGCACTGTGCTTGGAATAAGGGCAATAGGAACTGACAATTACGTTCTTTCGAGGATGTCACAAACAGGTAACAAGAAACACTGTGAGGGCTACACAAACACAAACAGTAAGGACAAGTGTCATAGTGAAAAAGCTGAGGAGCTGCCCACAAAACAGAGCTTCTACTGTCATGGGAACTACACAGAGCACCATGGAAGAAATACCATGTTAGTAAGATTTTATGAGTATGTAGCTCTGATGATGCCAGGAGACACCATCTCACGTCAAAGTCCCTGATCTTCTGGCTCTTAAAATCTGTCCCTTTCCTCTTCTTCAGTGATCCCTGAACCTGGGTGATGGAGTGTTTGTAAGTGTATTCGTTGATACTGCACTATACAATTCTGCATATTGGATGATCATGCTTCTCTGTGGTGGGCTCTGTCAGTTGCAAAGAGAAGTTTCCTGGATGAGAGGTGAAGACTACGCTTACCTGAGGATATAAGAATAAATATTTATAGATTATTTTTAGGAAGTGTGCTGATGTAGTAAATTAGTGATTTTACATTTTACTCTAATAACCATGGCTTTACTAGCACTTAGAATTTAGCTAGGTTTCCAAATGTTTGCCAATAAGGATAACACCAATTCATATGATGAACTGGGACTAAATATAAACCTGAAACATTGAAAATGCTAGAAAATATATAATATACATAATATAGGTCTCCAAAAGGTTTTCCTGAAAAGGACTCCATTTAGCCAAGAATTAAGGCCAACAATTTACAGTTGGGACATCATAAAGCTAGAAACCTTCTGCACAGCAAAAGTAACAATCAACAAGATAAAGAGCAAGTCCACAGAATTGGAGAGAAGCTTTGCCAGGCATACATGTGACAGAGGTTCAATATTCAGCATATACAATGAACTCAAAAAACAAAGAGTCAACAACAACAGCAAAAATGACAAAAGCCACTCATTTCAGAAATGAGCCTGGGATCTAAACTGAGAGGTCTCAATAGAAAAAGGAATAACTAGCAACTAGAGAAATTCAAATCAAAATAACTTTGATATTTCATCTTACGCCAACCAGAATGGTAAAGACCAATGTAAAAATGGATCACAAATGCTGGAGGGGAATTTGGAAAAAGGAGACACTCCTTCGCTTTTAGTGGGATTGCAAACTGTCAAAGTCACTACGAAAGCCAGTGTGGAGAATTCTCAGAAAACCTAAAAGTTTACCTACCATATGGCCCTGATGTATCACTCAGTGAAACATGCCCAGAGGACTGGACTCTCTATTCCACAGATACTTTTCCAGCTGTGTTTATTGCTGCTCTATTCACAATAACCAGGAAATGGACACAACCTTAGAAATAATAAACAGACAATGAGAATATGTTACGTTTACGCTATGGAATACTATTCAGCAGTTAAAAAAAATGAAATCACAAACAAAGCAGGCCAAAGGTGTTCACAATGAGTGAAACAACCCAGACGCAGAAAGACAAATGTAGCATGTTCTCCCTTATTCAGCGCTCATAGCTCCAACTCTTCAGTTGTGAGTTCATAGTCTGTAGTAGCTGCACAAGTTGCAAAAGTGAAATGAGGCAATTGCTAAGATAGAGGAGTTGGGTAGCAAAAGACAGGATGCAAGCAATCTCATAAGGGCAATGTGAAGTGGGGTTTTCCTTAGGAATGGGGAAGGAGCTAAATACATAAGGCATGAAGATGGTAAAGTGGAACAGCAGGATGCAAGTGGTTTGATAGGGAAGTGTGATTGTAGGGTCCAGTGTATTTCTCTAGGTACCTTTGTCAAATATTACGTTGCTGATGTTACATGTGTTCATGTTTTTGTCTTTGATTTTGTTCAAATGGTCTAGATTTTGGTTTCTGGCCAACACCGTATTGTTTTTATTATTATGGTTCTGTAATATATATTAAGATCCAGAGAAGTAGCAACACTAGCATTTTGTTATTGTTCTCTTTTTGTTTGTTTTGTTTTGTTCAAGATTGTTGGAGGGATTCAGTATCTTTTGTTGTTCCTTGTGAATTTGAACATAGATTTTTCTTTATGTGAGGAATGAGATGGAACTTCTGGGCAGTGATGGTGCACACGTTTAATTCCAGCATTTGGGAGGCAGAGGCAGGTGGATTCCCGAGTTCAAAGGCAGCCTGGTCTCTAGAGAGAGTTCCAAGAAAGCCAGGGCTATACAGAGAAATCCTGTCTCAAAAAATAAACAAATGAACAAAAAAAAAAAACAACCATGAAGAGAGAGCAATGTTGTTGGGAATTTCATTGAATCTGTAAATTGGATTTGAGAGAACGATTATTTTCCAATGTTAATTTTTCAATCCATAAATATGGAATGTCTTCTCATTGTCTAGTGTCTTTCTTTATCTCTTTCATTAGAAGTTTAAAATTTTCATTGTAGAGGTCCTTTACTTTTTTGGTTATTCCTAGATATTTAATTTTCTTTGAGGCTATAATTAATGGAAGCATGTCCACGATCTCCTTCTCAGTGTGATTGTTGTTGATGTATCAAACACTATTAATTTGTGCAAGTGCAGGATGGTTCTACATCATGCCACATTGCTAAATTGTTTTTAGTTTCTTGCAGAAATTTTTGTACCTCTAATGTATAGTATAATATCTGCAAATTATGGATAGTTTGCTTCTTCTTTCCCTATTTACATCTCTTCTGTTTCCTTATATTTGCTCCATCAAATATTTCACATATACTTTTTTTCTCAAGACAGGGTTTCTCTGTAGCTTTGGAGCCTGTCCTAGAACTAGCAATTTAGCACAGGCTGGCATCAAACTCACAGAGATCCACATGCCTCTGCCCCCCAAGTGCTGGGATTAAAGGCATGTGCCACCATCACCTGGCTTCCACACATACTTTTGAAAACGAGTGAGGATAGCAGATAACCCTGTTTCGTTGCTGACTACAGTTGGATTGTTTCAACCTTTTCTCCATTTGTGATGCTATTGGATGTAGGTTTCTTGTATATAGCTTTTGTTATGATAAGGTATAGCCCATCTAATCCTACATTCTCTAAAACTTTTATCAAAAAGACATGTTGGAATTTTGTTAATGACTTTTACTGCGTCTATTGAGATGACCATACAAATTTTGTCTTTATGTCCATTTATGTGATTTTTTTGCATTTATTTACATATGTATGTTTAACCATATCTGCATTTCAGGAACAAAACCAACTTAATCATGATGTATATCTGTGGGATATATGTTTGTGTTCGGTTTGCAAGTATTTTATTGAGTATTTTTTATTCTAGTTCTTTAGAAATAGTAGCTTGTAGTTTTCTTTTTGTTGTTGTTGTGTCTTCTGATTTGGTATTAGAATGTAGCATAGAGGGCCCACTTGTTCGTCCCAGCCGCCTGGCTAGCTTAGCCCCGAAATAACCACACGGAAACTGTATTAATTTAATCACTGCTTGGCCCATTAGCTCTAGTTTCTTATTGGCTAATTCTTATATCTTAATTTAAGCCATTTATATTAATCTGTGTATTGCTACGTGGCAGTGGCTTACCGGGTAAAATTCCCATCATCAGTCTCTGGCAGATCCATGGTGTCTCTCTCCTCCTTCTCCCAGAATTCAGTTCTGTCTTCTCTGCCTACCTAAGTTCTGCCCTATCAGGCCAAGGCAGTTTCTTTATTCATTAACCAATACAAGCAACACACAGAGGGACTCCCACATTATTAGAATGATTCTGGCTTCAAAGAAAGAGTGTTCCTTCTGTTCCTATTTTTTAAAATGCCAGAAAAAGGACTGAGTGTACCTCTTCCTTGAAAGAATTTTTCTGTGAAACTTTTCAGCTCTGAACTTTTCTTAGTTGGAAAGATTTTATTAATATTTCAATATCCTCATTTTTATCAGTCTTTTTAGACTGATTACTTCTTTTTGGTTTTACTTTGGTGGTTTGTTTGAATCTAGAAAAAATCCATTTGTTTGAGATTTTCTATCTTCATGGAGCACTGTTTTTAAAATATTCCCTTTTAATATTAGTATTTTTTGAAACCTATTGTAATATTTACTTCTTTATTCCTGACTTTATTCATTTTGAATCCTCTGTTAAATTTTAGTTAGTTGGGCAAAGGGTTTGTCAACTTTGTTAATCTTCTCAAAAAACAGATATTAGAGTTATTGATTCTTTGCATTGTTTTCTTTGCTTCTATTTTGCTTATTTCAGCTCTAGTTCTATTATTTCTTGTTATTGACTATGTTTGGGTTTATTTTGTTCTTGTTTTTCCAATGTTGAGTTTTCTAGATGTACTATTGGGTTTTATAGTTTCATCTTCATTTCACTTGAGTCCTCTTCAATGTTTCCCTGTTGAATTTAGTTTTCAAGTTCAGGTTTTTCTTTGTCATTACCATTAGCTATTTTTGTTTTCCTAGGTATCACTTAGCATTTATTTCCTTAAGCACTTTCTCCTTGATTTTATTAAGCTGTTTCTTTGTGTTTTCTTTAAGCTCCTTGAGTACCTTCAGAGATGTATGATGATTTAGTTTCTGTGTCCTAGACTTCATCTATATAATACTCATTGTCAAGCATTTTCACAAGACTGGTCAATTTTGGCCAGAAAATACTGGCTTAATATATTGTTGGTACTCCTGAGATAAGACTGGGCATTTAGATTTTCTTTATTAGTTTAAAATTTTTTATGGGTGAAGTAGTATTGGGGAGAAAGAATGTGGGAGCAGACTAAGCCTTAAAGTTAGTAGTTTGGAAAGAATGCAGTCAGGTATCCAGATTTGGGTCTTAGCTGGGCGTACAGGATGTGATTCCTGTTCCAAGGTGGGAATTTGGGAGTAGATGAGACTTTATGGAAAGGCTGGATATGACATGGAGGAGCCTGTTGTGGGTAAATAAGAGGATATGGGCCCAAGCATGCAGAGAAAGGAGGGGAGACTAGCTTTGGCTGCAGCACAGGTTGTGAGACCTGGTCTAAATCCTGTGAATTATGAAAAATATGTGGATGAAGAGGTCAGAATGACACATCACTTTAGACTCTGAAGGAGGACTTGGGAAGTCTGGGTATTGGGTTGGTGAATTTCAAGGGTAGAACATTATAATTGAGATGTATTCTTATAAGGGTCAGCAAACTTTATTTCTTTTAATAGAAAAGCTGAAAGAAGAGTTCCAAAGTGAAATCAGGGTGGGAGGACAATGGCTGCTGCCTGGGATTTGAGAACAATAGTTCATTGAGAGCTAGAGCTGTCTTTCTGTTTCTTTCTTTCCTTTGTAATTACTCCAAATTAACTAATTGTCCAATCTAGGCATGTATAGAATAATTTGCAAGCTCTTATAGATGATGTCTTATTTTAAACAGACCCAGCAACCATTCTTTCTCAAAATACACTGTGCCTTTTGCACCCCCATGTTTGTTTTGGATTTATGATTTCTGTGTAAAATTTAGGCTTTCCCTTGCTTTTCCCCACCATAGATGTTCTGTTTTTTTAGGTAAAAAAAACCCTGGAGGAATTTTGGTTCTGTTGTCTCTTACTATTCATTTTTAATTATGGAGTTATTGAACTGCATCCATTTGTCCAAGTGTCCTAATTCATCTGTCTGCCTTAGAAGATTTTCCTAGTCATATTACTTTCCCTAATAATAGGCTGACCCACACTGCTCATCTATCCATGATAATCCGACAAATGCTTACCATAGATCTATGCTAGCTTTTCATTGCCAGGAAGTCCCACAGAGACTCTCCCAATTTTCTTACCTGTTCTATATCCAGGATCCTGCTCATAGTGACAGTAATCAAGTCACAATAATTTTGTATACTTTAGCCTCTGAAATATTCTTGTTTCTAATGCACAAATATAATTGTTTATCTTATTTCTCTTGACCAAACCCTTACAAAGTAAGCAGACTTATGACTTAGAATCAATTATTAATAAAAATAAGAGTAATTAACTTCAATAATTAGAAATGCATGTTATTTACATTCATTACACAGAGTATAAAACTCTTGTATTAATATTCAGGTCTGGTGTAAAAAGTATTAGTTTCTCAGATTTATTCTGCTGCGGGAGCTCCTGCTCCATCAGCCAATAGCCTTTAAGATATCAGCCCACTTGGTCGCGGTCTCTTTGGTTTGATAAAAGCAGCGGGAGCTGTGCGGTCCCTCTCTTGCTTTGGACTCTGCTTCCGGCTACCAGACTCTTTTCTTGGTCTTGCAGAGGGCTGTTGTCTAGGATGGTAATCTGTAAGTTTTTCCTTTAAATAAATAACCCTTTTATTAATCATAATTCCAAATTGGTGTGGGATTGTTTTGTGACTTACTCCATTATCTGGTGTCCAACGTTTGGTTTTAGAACCACCCTCCCACCCCCACCCCCAGCTCGGCTGCCTACCACTAGCTCAGCTGGGCTCGAGCCCTCCCTCAGCCACAGCCTGTGCATGGAGCCAGCAGTAAACTCCATGCCATCCGGATCCATGGGCCCGGTCAGTCTCTGCCTGCCTGCTTTGATCTTTTCTGAGTGGTTTTTAAATTCCCCCTTACAGCCAGCGCTTATGCAGTGCCAGTCAGAGCACAAACTTTTGCCAAATGATATAGGAGGTTCTTCTGTCTATATGTTGCTTTCATTGGTTGAGTAAAGAAACTGCCTTGGCCTTTTGATAGGGCAGAAATTAGGTAGGCAGAGTAGACAGAACTAAATGCTGGGAAGAAGGACAGACAGGCAGACACCATGAATCTTCTGCCTGAGATGGATGTAGGTAAGAATCTTGCCAGTAAGCCACAGTCACGTGGTGATACACAGATTTAATAAAATGGGTTAATCAAGATGTGAGAGTTAGCCAATAAGAGGCTAGAGCTAATGGGCAAGGCAGTGATTTAATTAATACATTTCCTGTGTGATTATTTTGGGGGTTAAGCTAGCCGGGCGGCTGAGACGAAAAGCAAGCCCTCTCCTCATGTAACATTATTCTATTAGGGACTTTATAAGATATAAGATTGCATACATTTTAGAATTGATCAGCTAAAAATACATAGCTGTTGTACTCTTATTGTAGTTTATAAAGAAATAGTTGTAACAATCACAGAGTGGAAAAAGTATACATTGCTACATTCAAATTTGTTCTCATTTTCCATAGATGGCTGTACTTCTGTCTGGACATTTAACAGATTATTAATGTGTATGTGTTTTTAACCTGCTTGTATGTCTGTACAACAAGAAGATATTTGGTTGTCCTGAAAGTCGGAAGAGTATGTCTGTCTCCAGGGTCTATTGTTTACCGATGGTTATAAGCATGCGTGTGGGTGGTGAGAATAGAATCCAGGTTGTCTGAAAGAGGAGTCTTTGCTTTTAATTGCTGAAGCATCTCTCCATCCTTATGTCTGGGTACTGTAGACAACTTACTCACTGTGGAGCATTGGAATTAGAGCTCAGGGCTTGAGAGGTGGCTCAACCATTAAATGTGTGAATTAAACTTAATGTATAGGTGAATTTCGAATATACTTTTTTCATGAAGCATATTTTTATCACAAGAAGTTTAAAACCACTTTATTACTAACAAACTTCTATTTTAAGAGCACATAAGTGATGCATGTTTGAGCACTTGTCTGTCTTTAGTTTGAAGTGTCAAGTGTGAGAAGTACCATCACTAAAACTGTTAACAATGTGAATACACAGCAATTTGGATAGCAAACCTATCAGGCATCAAGTGTTCCATTAGAGACTGGATTTGGTCTAGAGAAAAATTAAATGGACAGAGGCCTACTCATGACTCTGAGCCAGATATATGCTCCTTGTGTTTTCCTTTGTGTTAGGGAACACCTAATACCCTGAAATGTGAAGTTGTGAAACGGATAGAGCCAGTAAAGGTGTGTATTTGTAGAGAATATTCGAACACTAATAAGTATCAGAAACCCAGTAGTGGGTTGGGTGACAGCTGCTAAACCAGAAAATCTATCAATGATGTGGGAAGTCCTTCTATATATGTGTTGCTTTCATTGGTTAATGAGTAAAACAGTTGTTTGGGCCTATGGCAGGGCAGAATAGAGCTTAACTGAATGCTGGGAGAAAGTAGGTGGAGTCAGGGAGAGATGCTATGTAGCCACCAAAGGAGAAAGATACCCACAGGAGCTTGCTGGAACCTTGCTAGTAGGCCACAACCTTGCAGTGAATCAGAGATGGGTGAATTTAAGGTAT
Source organism: Ondatra zibethicus (assembly GCA_004026605.1). Lineage (NCBI taxonomy): Eukaryota > Metazoa > Chordata > Mammalia > Rodentia > Cricetidae > Ondatra > Ondatra zibethicus. The sequence goes on along the minus strand of PVIU01001475.1, from coordinate 104,169 downwards.
ACGAGATAGCTGGAAATAAGCGTAAGCTATTGAAATTAATATAGTATCTGTGTGATTATTTCCGATCTGGGTGGTCAGGAAACAAGTGAGCAGCCTCCATTTATGTGGATGCATTTGGTCCATTTTGGCACACCAAACTGTAGGTGGAAGAGATTATAGAATTTTAGATTGGGAGCAGGTAACTTACTTAGCAAAAGTTGGTCTGGGGGTGACAGAGGCAGTGTTGAAGGAAATATGGCTTTCCATGGCCACATGGTCTCTAGAAAGACTCAACTCTATCTGGGCTCAGTGCAAGATGATAAGCATTGGATTCCCCAATAGTGGGTTTTTTCTGCTTATGTAGTAAGTCAGTTCAGGCTGAATTAAAAGTCCAGGTTTAATGACCAAAGCACTCCTGATGATCTCGGAGAAACAGAGGGGGTGAAATCACCTGGCAGCTATAGGGATCAGAGCTGCATTACTCTGTAGGCATGATCTTGAGCAGGTACTGGGGAGGAGATTTCTGAGGGGCCAGGTTTGGAATGGGAGGAGTGGGGCCAAGTTCCCAGTTGAACATCTGGGTGGGGTTTGGAATGGGACACAAGCTGAAGATTCCCAAAAAATGAATGTTCAGCTGTGGAAACTTTGTATGGCTCCATCATTGGTGGGTTTAAATATGCCCTGTAAATTTTCTAAAGTGCACCATGTTACACAACAGATGAGTTTTCAGGATCAGAGCCTTTGGGTGCTTCTATTCATGCTGTGGTTTCATGTATTCCTGTCCATTATCCCTATAGCCAAAGAACACTCAACAAATTAACATGAGTTTTACAATGTTTAATGTTTGTGTTTGCAATCTTTACACTGTAAGTCAGGAAATGTAATAACATGTGTCAAAAGATCAGAGAAAGAATCATAGATTGTGCATGTTTGGCCAAAGCAAAAAGAATGCCCCTGAGTTGAGGCTGTTCAATTCCACATGCTTTGTCCACATTTACCTGAATTTAAGAATGTTATCTAATTTTGAATTACATAATATCTTGTTCTTTTTGTTGCTTTATTTAAAAACAGATATATCTATAAAAAAGGTAATCAAATTTGACACTGGAAGTTGTTTGTTCAATTGTATGAAGAAGAAACTCTTCTAGGTACAGGACTCAGTTCCAAACAGCTTACTAACATGGTGTTTGGTCTCTTCTGCTCTGATAAAACTGTAGGCAGAACGCTTTCCAAGTTGTTGCTGTGGATGGAGTCTGCAGTGGAATTATTCAGTGCCTGTCTACTGAAGACTGCATGGATTGGCTCCAAGCAATAGCAGCTAATATTTCAAACCTCACAAAGCATAATGTAAGTACTGATTCAAGGAATAATTATACAGCCAGAAAGACTTTCAGCAGTCATAGGAGCAAGTCTTCCATCATTCATAGGTTTATTTGGTGGCATTTAACTTGTCTTAGTCTGCTTAGCGACATAACAAGAATGAGCCTCCTTCTACTTCCTCGGAAAACTTCCGAAACAAGAGACAAATCTCAGCTCACCATGAGAATCCAGACACGTAAGAAAGCTCTCACAGTTTTCCATTGCCAAAGGAAATAAGCAACTGCATTAAATAAACATGAAACAGAATTTGTAATGGAAGGAGTATGTTTACCTAAGAGCAATAGGATACTGAATTTCAAGGAAATGTTATTGATATGTCTTCAGTGACTTCAGGACTGCTGCTGAAAGTATGGGACTGAGGAGGTTCAGGAGAAAGGTGTTAACGAGGATATTGAAAGTGTACCATAGAATCTTTCAGGCACAATGCTACTGAGTGGATGCCATTATGGGATGCAGGAATTTGTGCAGGACAGCCAGGTCTCTGTCATTACAAATAACTTCCCTCCTAATATGTCTTTCTAAAACCCTTTCTTCTCCCTCAGTTCCTGTGTGGTTTTGTGGTCATCAGGTCTTTGTTATCGTTACTTTGAAATACTTCATCCTTTGTCAGTATTAATTTTAGAAATGTAGCCCCCCAAAATTTGAAAATTATAAACTAGTGAGAAGTAGGAAGCTCAAGCTATAAAATTCTTTCTGAGTAAACAGGAGAACTTGGGTTTGATCCCTAAACTTCTTATGAAGAAATCTTGTGCCCTACATATTTTAATCAGCACTGGGGAGACAGAAACAGTCAAACCACTGGCACTCACTGGCATTCACTAGTCAGGAAGCCTCGACAGCTGACCAAGGTTTGACAAATTGATATTCTGGAGAGAAAGACGATATTGATGAGTAATGGATGGAGACCAGCTTCTAGTGGGGGGAGTTCACATCCCAAATAAGATGTGTGGAGGTGGTGAAGAGAAAAAGGAGGACAGACACAATCTGAGATTGAATCAGTGAATCAGGATGGCTACCAACATGTTTATTGAAAAAAAAATACCTTTTATACTATATAATTGCACATAGGATTAAATGGGTAAGAAGGGGCATATGAGCTGCGGTGTGACTTCAGATCAGGGGTTGAGCAATATTAGTATTGACCGTGACAAGTTAATAGGCACCAGTCATGTGTTAGTGAAAGGGCCAAAAGTTCCTCTGCCAGAGAGATAAGAGTGTCTCCCTTTTGAGCAAGCAGAAACTTTCCTCAAACCCCTGAGGGAATGGAGGTCCTTATCCAAATGCCTGCCCTTGGGAAAAGGACTTCTGGGGACCAGACAATTCCACTGAAATTTAAGAGTAATTTTCATTCTCTAAGGAGCATGATGCACCATTTGTGCTGAGCTGTTCCTTAATTGTGTCCCTTTGTGTGTTACTCTTACTATATGGGCCAGTTTTTATATTCTCCCAAAAGGGAAGGTTCTGTTGTTTTATTCTTTTCTCATTATGTGGTACCATTCTGATCTCTCAACACTTATTAAATGACTCAGGTTCTAGACCTGGATTGTCAGTGTTTCATCCTTTGGGATCAGATGTGTCTAGTAAATCTCTTAACTTTCCTGTTCTTGGTGCAATTAGGAGGGTACCATGTTTTTCTGGCTCTGCATTGGCAGGGATTTTTTTCCAAAAAATTATTTTGTTTAAGGAGGCTGCAATTTTTACATTTTCAGCTTTCAAAGCCTGCACAAAATTTCCCAAAAGAAAAGGCATAAGAGAACTCTGATAACACATAGTGAGAATCATTAAAAATCAAAGTAAAAGGTGCTGAAGAAGTATGATCTGCAATGTTAAAATGCTGGCAATTTGTCAGGCAGCAATGGTTGCCATGAGTTCTATGCCAAGTAACATCTGAAGCTGCTTTCTAGTATAGTGACATTTTATTTAGGTTTTATAAATAAAACTTTCCTGAAGACAGAAGGTAAAACCAAGCCACTAGAGGCTAGGCAGTAGTGTCACAGACCTTTAATCACAGGCTTTGGGAGACAGAGGCAGATTGATCTCTGTTAGTTCAAGGCTACACAAGATCAATGCAGAAACAGATCCATGTGGCAGATGATACAGGAACTAGCTCTGTTTCAGTCTGAGGATTTCTTGAGGTAAGAACTCTGTAGTGTCTTGGCTGCCTTGTTTTTCTGTCTGATCTTCAGGCTGAACCCCAATATCTGTCTCTGGGTTTCTATTATTCAAAGTACACTCTAGCATCTATAAACTGCATGCACATATGCACATGAACAAACAGGCTTGTAGTGTCACATTGTTAAATGTGATAACATTATTCCATTTTTGAAAAATAAAAAATACTTGTGGTCACCTATTCCTTTACTTCTGTTCTTTTCTGTGTCCACAGTTGTTTCATAACTTACTGGAATATTTGTGAAATCCTCAGGGAAACTGAGAACTTTGAAATCATTTGCTAGGCAAAATATTCAGATCTTACCAACTGACGAAGTCACAACTATGTCTTAAAGTAAATGCTCCTGTAAGCTAGAATAACAATGCAGACTTGCTTTGGACTCAAGAAATATCTTAGTAAATAGATCGTATCATTCTTTAAAATAATACAAGGCAAGTTCTTATAGCCAGTATTTTTTGTGTGCTCCTTTTTGAAAATTCTGGGGGTGAGATCACACATGAAGTTGAGTTCCACTGTGGTGCTAATACAGACAGAGGAAGATAGAGCTCTGCATGAACGGAACCAATCAGCCTGGCCAAAGCACTTTTGGCTTGAGCAGAATGCTAGGCTTTAAATATTTCTTTCTCACAGCTACAGCTGGATTTTCAGTGGCCTAGATCCTAGGAAGGATCTTAGAATATCTGTTCCTTGCAAGAAATATTTAGTTGGAAAGACACAAGTCACCTGACAACACTTGAAAACCTAGTACTGAGATAGAGAGAAAGTAAAGGTGCAGAGTCTCTTGCCATCAAGGAGCCCAAAGAAACAGCTGTCAGCTTCATGGCACAATTTCCACCATGAGACATCCTCACAATGGCATGTAGAAAGCAGACACCACCTCTGAACTCTTGGTGTTAGTTTCCTCTCTGAAGCTCTGATAATATAACTTGACTACAAGAAACTTGAGAATTTATTTGATTTAATAATCCATCAGCGAGGGAAGTCAGAGCAGGAAGTCAAGCAGGAACTTTATACAGAAACTTTAGAGACAACCTGTTGATTTTTAAACCTATCAGTCTCCTGTTTAGCTACCTTTTGCATAAAGCCACAGTAAGATCACCTGTCCAAGGAATTGTGCCTCCCATGGTTGGCAGAGCCTTCCTACATCAATTTATACTCTAGATAGTCAATCCTCCACAGATATGGCCAAAGGCCAGTCTGATCTAGGAAGTACTTCAGCTTCAGCTAATTCTGTGACTCACAGATGTTTCAAGGTGCAGCTTACTAGGATATATTGTACAAACTGTTGGGTGACTCCCAGGCTTGCTTGGCTACTACTGTAAAAGAAAAAAGAAAACTGGCTTGGCCTGATAGGGCAGAACAGAGCTGGGTGGAAAAAACTAAACTGAATGCTGGGAAAAAGAAGGCAAATTCAGGAGAAACCATGTAGCCCTGCCAGAGACAGATGCTGAAACTTTACCCGGTAAGCCACAGCCTCGTGGCAATACACAGATTAATGGAGATGGGTTACATTAAGATATGAGATAAACAAAAAAATATAGTTAAGCTATTGGTCAAACAATATTGCAAGTAATATGGTTTCTGTGTGATTATTTTGGGAGTCTGGACAGCCGGGAACAAAAAGCAGCCTCCTACAATACATATTACATTAAAAACCACAAAGCAAACCTTCATAACAATGTCATAGTTTCTTATATCTTTTCATATCCTAGTGAGATAAGTGAGAAATTATTGGGGAAGGAAGTCATAGTCCATGGACCATCTTAGAAGTTGAAAATGTATCCTTGAGTGACCAATAGGTTGGTGAAGAAGAGAGCAATTCAATTTGGAAAAATTCATTAATAAAGCTGTTTTATGCATAAAGTTTCTATGTATGTGTTTCATTTAAAACTTGAGAGATCTCAAATTAAAAAAAAAAACCTTAATGATGTGTCTCAAGAAATACAAGCCAGGTGGTGGTGGCACATGCTTTTAATCCCCACACTTGGGAGGCAGAGGCAGGTGAATCTCTGTCAGTTCGGGGCTAACCTGATCTACAAGAGCTAGTTCCTGGACAGGCTCTAAAGCTCAGGGAAACCTTGTCTTGAAAAATTAAAAAAAATAAAAAAAGAAAAGAAATACAAATAAACTTAAAATAGTACACGATAAGAAACAAACAATCAAAAAGGATCTGAGCCACTCCCTTTGAGATTATGGGGCCAGTTAAACCCGTTTAAACTATCAAAATCATAAAACTTTCAAGAAAGTAGTGGGAGGCGATATCAATACTCAAGGAATTTTCTTTAAACCAATAATGGATTTTCCAAAAAAGAAGCCAACGAAAGATTTACTCACAATAGTCTCAGAAAAGAAGTACCTGGGGATAATTCAGGAGAATAAAGACTTCTATGGTAAAAACTATCAAGCTCTAGAAAAACACTGAAGATGGTAATTGGATGTGGAAAAGAATCTAAAGAAATAAAGAAAGAGAGAGAGAAGAAAGGAAGAAAGGAAAAAGAATTAGCAACAAAAGCTGATAAAAATATAAAGAGAATTTAAGCACTAATTGGTAAGTTGAATACTGGTACTGTCATTATAGAAATCTAAATGAGTGAAATTCATATAATTTAGTTTCTCAAAAAACTAAAAATATAACCGCACTATGATTTGGATATATTCTATCCCTGGGAACATACCATTATATAACTTAAGAATGTGTGTCTGCATACCACAGAACAGAGAAACGAGTACACCACGTTAATTGCATCATTCTTTTACCTGGTATATTGAACCGGCCTAATTTCCAAGTTAAATATGCTCAGTAGCAGATGAAGAGGTAAAGACAATTTGTTTATAGACATTGCAGTTTTATTCAGCCATAAAAAAGAAGAAAATGTCCTATGCAGTACTGAAGCCTTTGGCAGCTCCACATTAGGCAATACTTCAGTATACTCAATAGAAATCTTAGTTTTATAGCTTTTATCCATTTATATTCATTCTGCCTTGGGAAAGACATGTTAACTTTTTCTTTGACTTGGTAGTTACTCAGATATGTAGAGGAAAATACTCTAAACCATCAGATACTGCTTCCCACCCCTGTTGAAGGCCTTTCTCTACCTCTGTTGCCCATCTCACTGTTTCTGAACAGAGGTGCCACTCAGAATCTGAATATTCATCATATACCTAACTTTTATTATTCTCAACTATATATGTTATAATTTTTATTATTTATGGAGAATTTCCTGTGTGAGTCCTGCATTTCGTTTCTCACTCCTCTTTTCTACTCCTCTGATGTCCATCCACACACTTCCAAATTTAGTGTCACTTGTTAATTATTGTTTTTTACACACACACATACACACACACACACAAATGTGTAAATACAACCTGTTGAATCCATTTAGTGTTGATCATTTATATGCATTTAAGGCTGACCCCTTGAGGTTGGATAATCAATCAGGGAGAGAATACTGATTCTTTCTCTTTCATGTCACTGTTAATTGCCTATATCTCTTCATCTAGGTGTAAGACCTTTGTGAGACTCACCCATATTCTGACACACTTTCTAAGTCTGTGATGCCATTATAACAAAAGCTCCCAAAGACATAATAGTTAAACTTTAACTTTATTCTCTAATATTCATTATTATGAAAACATGACCATAAATTAATCTCTATAAAAACTTAACTAAGTATCTTATACTTAAACTAATTTTTGAAAAAAGAAACCTTGGTTCTACCAATGGTTACACCATTTGCTACCCTCAATAAAACAAGCTGCCCACTAAAAAATTCATCTGAAGACCAGTGTTTAAGACAGAAATAAAGTTGATCTTGCCTTCCTTATTAGGAAATAATGATGTTAAATAAGGTACTACATGTATGTGACAAATACCACAGTTCACAAGGTACTGCTTTGAAAAGTTTACATTTATAAGAAGCTAATATTTGTCTCATATCTTGAGTTGAATGTTACACAGAAAAGAATTCAAATATAGTTGTTGGTATATCTAGTAAACATTTACAGGTATTAAAAGTAAAAATTTTGCTACGGAGTATTATTTTAAACAGTGATGCATTTTTCTGCTGTTTTTGTTAACAATTCAAAGTGCATTTGACAAAATAAAATTAACCTGCAAACAGGATGATGAGTCGCAAGTAACTGACAGAAAGTGGTAAGGAAGAACCATGTGGATGATGGGTTTTTTAAGTGGGAGCTAAATTCTGCCTTGCTATAGGCCAAAACAGTTTCTATATTCATTAACCAATAAAAGGAGTACATAGCTAGAAAGACCTACCACATAAATTTTAAAGAGTTTGGTGTTCTAATGTTAGGCAAATTTAACTGAACCAGAATCTTATGGGAAAGAACCTAGCAAGACTGGATTCTATACTAAGTAACTAATATCCTTGAAGTTATCAACACCAAGTCACTGATTTCTGGGTTTGAGTGTGGCAGTACAATATTATGAAAATATTTCTTGCCTTCTAAGAGACTGGAAATATTGCTGCACCTCACAGGCAGAGTCAATAACACACCTTCCCTCTGTGTACTCAGCCTATTTGTTTAATCTGCCTTCAAGAGAGCAATGTAGCAATCAAACATAATTGCCTGACATTTTCCGTGTGATCAGACCTTTACAACCTAAGGTGTAGTATTAAGTACTCTTCGATGCCCCAACCCGGACTGTAATGTGTATATGTATGCATGATAATGTAGTCATTAGCTGAAAGTGACAAATAGTTTGAAAAGCAACTATATATAATAAGTATGTACCATAAATGATGGAAAGAGAATTTGTCTATTACTTTATTAATATTTTCTTCTTTGTTATCTGCATCAGTTGGAATCAATGACTTAATACCTTGTAAAATTCTATTAGAGAGTTCTGTCAAGGTGATTCCTTCACTCTATGATGCTTTCTGTGCTGTCCAATGTAAACAGAGTGAAATAACTTTGTTAGGGTCAGACAAAGTTCTGGGACAGATATCATCCATGGAGCACTCAGCCTCACAACAGAGAATATAGAGAGGAGAAGAGAGGCAATGGAAAATTCAGGGAGGGAGAAATACATAAAGCTGGGACTACTCTGGGTAAAAATTACTCTAAGGGAAAGTACTTATTATTTATTTTCCTTAATGCAACACTGATTGATTTTGGGTACTCTAAAGTTATTACTAATTCATTCAAACCGATGAATGTAAGGAAAGGATACTGCTATTAAAGGACTATAAAACATTAGGAAGAGGTCATATTTTTAAAAAACAACACAACTCTTTTATATTGTTGTGTTATATTATATTGTATATAATTTATATACAATATAATAATTTATATTATTATTAAATAATATATTAAATATAATAATTTATATTATATTGTATATAATGTGTCTTTTATATTGTCTTTGCAATGTGAATATCAGTGTGTAGCCAGTGTAAGTAAACATGAACATACTAGAACTATAGTAGAAAAACAAGTACTTGTCAAATAGCATGGCAACAGAAGTCTGAGATTTGTCTGATTGGAGTTGGCAATGTTGTATGTCATATGTGAATGCATTATAGCTTCACTACACCTTTTATCCACCAAACTGAACAGCTGCTGCTTTTATAGAAGTCTGGGTGGGGGGCAGTTGCAGAAAAGCATGAGATTTGGTATCATTAAATTTGGTTTAAATCACAACTTCTTGCAATCTTTATGTGAATCTGGACTCCTTAAAGAAACTGAAAAAACTCATTGAAATAAATTTGAAGTAGTGGCTAAACTATCAAGAAGCTGCAGGTCTGTATCCAAGTTCCTTCTGTGTGAAATAAATGAGGAGGCAGGTAACACATAGATCCATCCTTCAGGTAGCAACAGCACCCAGTTCTTCCAAATAATTCTTTCCTTCTGCAGTTTTGAAATTATCCTAATGCAGGCCTTCTGAGAGAGCAGTCTGATGTTGTTTAACCCCCACCAGGAAAGGAGATCATCTCTCTTATTCTAGACTCAAACATAAGTACCCCATGCCAGTCACTTATTGTAATAAAACATTTACCTTTAAGCCATATGAAATATGATTGTAAACATACATATGTGAATTTAAAATTCACATATGCAATGAGTACACAGTATGATCTGTATTTAAAGTGACAGAAATGTATTGACTGAGAAGAACATTTTGTCTTTCTGTCTGATAAAAATTCAGGATTATAGTTGCTGCTGAATGTCTCAGTGGTTCTGGAATGCCCTCAAGAACTTGTCTTGCATTGCATTGACCTGTGCTATTCCCTTACACTATTGTTAAAGTACTGTTTGTATATATAGTATAGTTGTTATATAGTATACTTTATGCTATATAAACTTATAGTATAGTTTTCAGGCTGTACCTTATAGTACATATTATTATCTCATCTTTGTTACCTTGAGGTCATGCCACAGCTGGCCTGCAATAGGTCAAACCAGCACTTTAGTGTTCAGAGTAAAAGTAAAATGATCAATACAGCCAAACTTACCGACCTTCATTTCATTAAGGGAAAATAAGTTTTCCCAGAAATTCACATTACATTCTTCAGAATATAATTTTAGGTTTAGGGAAAGGGCTAGTATCCATTCTGCTAGTAATGGTGAGATGAATAAGCTGAACAATCTTTATGAGTAGTGACTGAAAAGTGAATCAGTAACCACCACCTTCTTTAATACAGGAAATACGTCATTGCTAAAGTAAGCCATGGATAATATAAGTCCTAAGAGGGATGGGCAGATTCCTTTAGGAATCACAAATAAGTTGGAAAAATAAAACATTATTCTCCATAAAGATATTAGTTGGAAAATGCAGACATAAAGGTAAATAGAAGGTCTTTTGCTGAAGCAACTGTCTTGTAGGAGAATTGAAAGCTATGGTAGAATAAAGCCTACCTAAAAGCAGGTTTCCTTGAAGATGATCTAAGGGCTAGTTACCGCCTAATTCCTAGCTAAGGAATTGTTCTCTGTGATTGTCAGACTTGTAGATGTCAGCTCAAAAACTGGTTATGTAGAGTGAAATTGAATAACTGCAGGCAGTCACTTAGGTGAGAGCAAAAGCAAGAGTGAGTCAGGTGGGACATTATATGCAAATTCTGGCAGTCATATTTTTATTTATTTTTGAAGCTTTTTCAGGAGGGTTTTAATATATCAGAACAACATATCTCAACTAAAGTGAACTCCAGAAGTTATAGGTTTGCTGTTTTTAAGCAAGTTGTTTATACTGGAAATTGACAGGCCTGTGGAAGATTGCACCCTTGATCAGTTGGCCTAATTTATCTCTTTGCTTTTCTCTCTGGTCAGTCAGCCTAATTGTATACAGCTTATCAATCTCAAAATTATAAGGCCTGCACAGGGGCTTCCCTCCTTACACTGCCCCTGCAATCTCCTAATACCTGGGGTTCCACTTAAACATGATTCACGTTGTGGTCACAATGGCGGGAATAGACTTCAGCAGAGCAAAGTCTTCACACAACAGCATATGGAGAAAGTGAAAATCATATGAATTTCATATGATGATAGGCATAGTACTGAAGAGAAACTGTATCCACTGATTAGAGAGAGAAAGGATCACGTGGAACTTAGGAGAAAGATCATTTAGATTTGCTGGTTACTCAGCTGCATGCATTTCAGGTATCCTTTTTTCAAAAATGGGATTGCAAAGTTAGGGACAGATGGGTAGGGAGTAAAAGTGGTCAGTCCCAAATTCTCTTGCAAATACCATTTTTTTTTGTTTGGTGTGCTACTTCATAGTTGAGAAAAGTTCAGATTATTTTCTTCATCTAAGACTAAGAGGTATTTTTTAAAGAAACATCTTCAATTGAAATGGAATTACGTTATTCCCCCTTGCCTTTTCTCCCTCTAACCCCTCTTAGTTATCCTCCCTCAAATCCCTTCTGTGGCCTCCATTCTCCAGTTGATACCCTCTAAAAAGATCTGATCTTGTTTGTTACAAATACACACACACACACACACACACACACACACACACACACACACGTGTGTGTGTGTGTGTCGGTATAAACAGAACCTGCTGAGTTCATTTTGTTGTTTGTGTGTATGTAGGATTTCAAGACTGATTTCTCTGTGGGAGAAACTAATTCTCCTTTCCCCAGAAACCAATAGTTCCTTAACTTCTCCTCCTAGGATTGAGATCCCATTGAAGTTCCCCCATTCCACATTAACATGTCTGATCAGGACTTGTTTATGCAGCCATTTCTAACAGAAGTTACACACCAGACTTTCTGGTATTCTTGCTCCTTTCATCTTTCTTTTCCCAATTCCATTATGTTTTGTAAGCCACAGATGCAGGAGCTATGTGTTAGATGTATCCGTTAGATGTTGGACTTAACTCATTGATCTTTGTGGTGTGTACAAATGTGCTATAATTTGATAGTCTCCATTTGCTGTAAAGAGATGATTCTTTGATGAGGAGTGTTAGTTACATCTGTGAGTTTAAAGATAAAGTGTATTGAGAAATTATGCTGATCTCGCAAAGTGGTAATAATAGATCTTTCCTAAGATCTACAACCTTACTAGCCGCAAAAGGGTGGGTTGGTTTCTAGTACCAGCCATACTTTCCTTTTTGTTAAGTGCACACTGAGTCCAATTAGTTTTTTGCTAAAGACATGTAAGTGATCCTTCTAATACCTTTATACAAGTCTTATCTTAGTGGTTATTATTATTGGTTCATAGGTGTTACAGCTGGGTAGGCCTGTTTAATTGCATCCAACGCTTGGAAGCTTGCATAATATTTTCTGAAACAATAAAAGTTACTTCATAGGAAAGAAGCATTTATATTGAACCTCCCTTTTTCTGTCTAAATGAAAAGAAAGGTATTAATATAGTAAAATTACATATAACAAAACACTTATGAAACAAGAATTACCGTTACAATATTTATATCTACTTTATCTTTTATCATAACTAAGGAGAGCTATAACTATCTAGTCTTCAACTCAGTCAAAGACCCCAGAAGGATATATTACCTAAGTAAACAGAAAGTGCATTGTAAGCAACTTCCAAAACTCTAGACTTGACAGAGACATCTCGCTACCTGGACAGTCATCCAAAGTTCTTCTGTATCATTGGGGCATCCAGTCTTCAGCCTACAGGCCCATAGTATCTAGCAGACTTTTCCATGAAGCAAGAAATTTCAAAGACAGTTCTGCCTATATTGGCAGTTTGTCAGTCACATTTCTGTGTATTGCAGAATGACTAGCAGACTCTTTCGTGAAACAGGAACCCCGAAGGTTCGTCTCACCTTTAGGCAAATTCAGCAGTCATTTCTCTGTGTGTCCTGCATGTACAGTTCATACAGCATAACATCAAGCAGTCCAGGCAAGAGCAGTTTCTTGTCCAAATGGCTAACAAACTGTATAAGGAACTCTTCGATGCCCATATTTCTCTTGAAGTAGATTGGTGCTGCCAGGAGCAGATGTGTCTCATTGTCATGAAAAGTCCTAAGTTATTAAAGCATTTTAAATGCCATATTCTGAAGGTCTCTGAAAGATCTGAAGAATACCTAACTGAAATATATCTCTAAATATATAGGAAATGAACTAATATGACTACAGCTTGACTATTATAGATGACTTTCTATTAACCTGTATTTATTAATTATACATTACATTTTTAAATGAACTAACTGCACAAACACAATACCTTAATCAAGAGCAGAAATATACATATAATAAAATAGATCTTAAATTTGTATCAATAAACCAAGATCCAGAGCTGTGTGCGAGAGAGATTTTGTGAGTGAGTGTATGTGAGTATATGAGCATATATGTGTATTTTATGTATGAGTTTTTGTGAGTGGATGTGTATGAGCATATGTGAGTGTCTTCTTATACCACTCTAGTCAGAACTTCTTATAAGAAGCCTTACCCATTACTCAGAGATTGGCTACAAGTGTTATAGCTTGTCCTCATGAGACTTAACCATTGTTTTGGTTTTTTACTGCATCCCATAAAGATACCCTTATCCACTCTAGTCAGCTGGAAGTAATTCTAAGAACACAACACACTCTCTCCCAACATGTGGGATGGATGGTTTCTGTTTTTTTTTTCAGGGTTATGAATAAATGTCATCCGTTAGGGCTTGGTTATAAGTTGTTATAGTGTTGGGGGATAAAAATAAAGGCTAGATTCATGAATATCATTTGAAATAGAAAAAGGGGGATAGATAGGATAGGATAACAAAGTAGATTATTTTATCTACTTGTAAACTAAAATACCAACTAACAGTTTTAGATAATTTGCATCGGTATGGGTTCTTGTATATTGATACAAATGTAAAATTATTCTTCTATTCATATTTAAGATAATTTGTATATTGATACAAATTCAAACATATATTTGTCATACTTTATATATGTTCATACTTCTTTTCAAAATGTTTTTGTATATTGACACAAATGTAAAATTATTTCTGTCACACTGTTTGTGTGTTTCTACTTCTTTTCAGTATATTTTGTATATTGATACAAATTGAGACTATTTTTCTCATGTTGCACTATGCATTTCTACCTGTGATTAAGATATTTTTGTATATTGTAACAATTTCAAGGCCATTGCCCTGATACTATACTTCTGTTTACAGATTCTTTATTTTTATAATGTGAAACTTTAGTCTTTAAATTCAATAGGTTATTAAGAACTACACATTGATAGTCACCTATATTTCTCATAATTACAGTTATATTAGTTCCGCAAAGATGTATTCTATATAAATATGTCATCATTTAAATGTTTTGACAACTGAGGATCCTATTGATGTGACACATGACTACTCACCTTCAAAATCTTTATATATGAAATTGTACCTGACCTCCCATTAAAATGGGTTTATGTGTAACAATTTTAATGTGCTGAGGTTCCTTTTTAGTAAAGCATAACCCACTTTCAGACATATTTTCAGATAGGTTCTAACTATGTATCTTTGGCTGCCCTGAGACTCATTGTGCAAAGTAGGGTAGCCTTTACTTCCCGGAGATCAACCTTCCTCTGTCTGACAAATACTGGTATTAGAGGTGTGCACTGCCATGCCTGGATCATATAAAATAACTCTTCAAATTAGATAATCAGATATATTTAGGGACATTTTTATACTTTTGTTGTCACTGATTTATTGATTAATTTATCATTGCAGATCAAAAAAATCAACAGAAATTTCCCTGTAAACCAGCAGGTAAGATCAAGCAATACCTGAAACACTGAATCATACTTCTCTTTAAAATGTCTATTATAGAAGGTAATCTTGGTGCCATCTGATTTTTATATAAAAATAATTAGTACTATAAGCTATCTTCATGGAAAATTAATGTTGGATTAATTTATGACTTTAATATATCTGCTTCACTGAATACATGCAAAGTAGGTTTTAAAGATATGCAGTCTACGATAAAAACCACTGTTACCAAAATAATTATACTGATTTGTGTAAAAATCTGAGGATCTAGACATAATATTTCTATAAGGTAGTTTTAGTATATCTTAAGTTAAAAAAATTGTTTTATGTGTTTTGCCTGTATATACACTTGTTCATGGAGTACCTTCAGAGACCAGAAGTGGGTGTCAAGGCCTTAGAACTGGATTTTCAGATGCCTATGAGTGCCACATGGATGCTGGGAACTGAACCCTGGCTCCTGGAAGAACAACAGCTCTTAATCTCTGAACTCTCTAATGTCTAGTATATCTTAATTTTTAAAGACATTTTTAAAATTGGTCTCAGTACATAATATGCTGACATACTTCCAGATGATTATAACTTAATGCATAGAATGAAAATAATGTATGATTGATCCAACAGGTTAATAAGCTCATTGCTCTTAATATCAGCTTTTATTTATAGCCATCATTCATACTCTAAGCATGCATCACTCTTAATATGTTAAAAGGTTTTGACAATAATTTACTTGCAAACTTGTAGAAAATCACTTTTCTGATATGCATCATTTGTATAAAAAGGCAATTATTTTCTAAGTTTATTTTGAATATTAAATATTATATTTACTTAAATAAATACCCTTATTATCATTAGAATTGCTGCATCTTAAACATGATTTGTTATATGGACAGCAGCATTTTTTTAATATAGAATATGACATTATTCTGGACAAGACTAGCTCATAAGGCTGTTCATAAGGAAATAGCATGAAATAGCTCATCTGGAACATTCTGCGTTTCCACAAAGATCTGACATACGCCTGTGCTTACCTGCACAGATGGCTATCTATGAGCGTATTTGACAGTGAACACATTCAGAAGGTGAAACAATGCTAAATTTAGTAATTCTCTAATGTATATTTGAGACACTTGATATTATTGAAGATGTAAGAGCATGGAGTTTCTGGTCACTAACTGCAATGACATTGAATTTAGTCCCTGTGTGGCTCTGTCCTCTTGAGAAATTCATTCTGGAAGGCACAAGTGTAATGCTTTTGCCGCGATTGCCCCGCAGCTTGCTGAGCGGTTCTAAAAGCAGCCAGTCCCAAGCAGGGATGGTGCACAACCTGCTGCTGGTCCCAGACAGCAAGAGCCTTCCCGGGGGCTAGCCTCCACTAGCATGTGGCCGCTGAGGGCTGCTGAGAGACAGACATAGACACACCATACAGAGGGGAGGTTAAATATTTATTTAGTGGTTATGGAAGGGAAGGGAGAGGGCACAAAGGGGGAGGGGGAGAGGGAGAGAGAGAGAGAGAAAGAGAGAGAGAAGAGAGAGAGGCTGCCTCTCCGAGGGGTGGGGGGAGAGAGGGGGGGGGGCTAAGGCTGGAAGCTGGAAGGGAGTGGGCGTGGCTTGTCTCTTAAAGAGACAGAATATTACAACAAGAGTCAACTTCAGAAGAAATATCAGTAATTCTATAGGACTGTGTTAGGGGAAGGGACATTAATAAGAAAGTGAATACAAAGAAGCAGGCATTATTAGGTAGATCTTTGTTGCTGTAACACAGATAAAAATGTAAATTTGTAGGTTTTGTATATCTTGCAAAAATAAAACAGATAACTATTTCTTTGATCTGTGAATGACTTTAAGACATCCCCAGCCTTCCTCTTTCTAGCTTCAGCATGTGAGTCTGAGTCTAGAAAGCTAACTTACTGTTTTTCATAACCTAAATAATCCCACACTATTTATTTACTTATGATGATAGCCACATTTTAAACATGATTTCTAATTGTAAAATACAAGGCAAAGAGATTTTTAATAACTTATTTGAATGAGAATCTTTGTAAGCGGTAAATGCTAAAACACAGAATGGAGAGAAACACTTCATGTAGTAATGAAGTAGGTTTATTTGGTCTGTCTTAGTGGGAAGACCTGAGTTACAGAACAATGTTCTCAGCCAATTATGACTGACTGAACCTAAGTTTTGTTTTTCTTTAACATTAGCTTTCATAGTGACTAGATTAAATTGGCTCATACATATTGGTACCAATCATGTACGGTTTTGGTTACTTGTAAGACCAAAATTTAACAGAGTGTACTTACTTTGTCCAGTGGCAGGACTTTTCACCACCTTTGTGTCTATGCAGGCTAGAGTAATATTGAATGAATTAAATAAGAATCACATCTAGGAAACTTGAAAGACAAATCAGACTCTAAAGTAGTTACCACAGACAGGAGGGCCTGAGTTCACTCCCCAGCACCCTCATTAAAAAACAAATATAAATCTATTTTTGCAGGTCCAGGTCTTGTTTTATCTGCTGCATTGATGAGGCTTCATGAGAATAAATTCTCTGACATTCCTAGGAGACACAATTTCAGAACAAACTGTCTACTCCTCTGGCTATTACAGATTTTCTGACCAATCCTTCTTCAATGATTTCTAAATCTTACATGCAGAAAGTTGTTGTAGATGTCTTGATTGTGACAGCACAGAATTGAGGTTTTCAGCGAACTGCAGTTCCCATAAAGAAAGCCTAAGGGAAGAGAGGGAAATCCTGCACAATAAAATGGGGGCAACCTGGACAGATAAGACAAATGTCCGTCATCCCACAGCTTTAGTGTTCACACGGGATTTCTGCATTAGCCTTGAGCGTGCTGAACTGTCTCCATCTCAGTGTGTCCATAACTTGATATTCTTGGTGAATTTTCAAGCACATTTTTCAATGTAAGTCTTCGTTCATGACATGTGTTCATATGCATGTGTTTATAAAATGTCTTTTGGGGAGAAATGTGATTTAAATAGCCACCTCCTGTTCCTGAATTCCCAGATAATATTAAATAAAGTAAGAAAAAGTAATTAACTCAAGATTCCCACAAGTGAAAAATCTTTTTCTTGTGAGAGTTGGTTGTAAATTCATTCTACATGTATTTTTCCACCCATCAGAGAAAATAAAAGAATGAAAGAAAGAAGGAGATCAGAACCTCTCCCCAAAGGGGTAAAGTAGCTGTACCCTAGCAGAGACTGCTGCTGGACATTCTCATTGCCAAAGAGGCGTTTAGGATCCCTTTCTAATCTAGAGCCTTGAAGAAAAATTTATAAGTCATATAGGAGATAAACCAAAGGATGAATTCATGAGTTAACTTATTTAATAGGAACAGGACTTAGTATCAAAATGTGGATTTGCAGGTGATATAAAAATGTATATATATATATATGATTACATATATACTTATGTATCTATGCATACATGTACATATATGAATATATAATTGAGATTAATTTTAAAAGACTTGCAATTTGCAGAAGGCCTTGATTAACCTCCATCAGGTTCTATAGAGACTATTTACAAAAAGGCCAGGATCTTTTGTCCCCTGTGCTTTATCTTCTGATATCATCACTCCCATAGGAATCAAGAAAACAAAAGTTTTGTTTATGAAGGGTGTTCAAATATCTTCCCAGAGTCAGAGGAATTTGACAAGGATCACACTTTCAAGATGGAGCACATTTCCTAAGCTGTATCTGATTGCTCTTCACTCTTCAGATATAAGAATCAATTGGAAATTTCTTTCAGGAGACAAATATATGACAATTATACTTTTACCATGACACATTCTATGGTATGCTCTATATGTTCTACACTGGTAGATAACATATTTTCTTTTTACAACTTGTTTACCCTTACATTCCTGACAAATGCTATAATAAGAATGCAATATTGATACTTTCTGTTATCTTTGTCTTCTGTTACACACCATTTAAGATTTTTTTGGAAAGTATTTATAATCGTCATAAAAGAAGAACTAACTCTCAGCCATAATGAGCTGCAGCTTAATATATTTTTAACTTACAAAGTGGCAACTTAAAAGTGTCCATAGACTTAGTAAAATCCTGAGTAGTTTATTAATTCTCAGGAGTTAATGCATAATTTACTCAGACTTCTTGAGTTTTTCGTTAGAAGGCATTAAACTAATAATAGGGAATTCACTCTTCCCTTCTGTCATTTTCCGTAAATCCTGTGAAATGGTGGGCTGTATATCAGAAAATAATGACTCATTTTAATCTATGCATGTGAAATGAATTTAATAGGATTTATAAATTTGGAGGTTAGAAGATAAGAAAAAATGGAATTATGCTCTTTGCTAGGCTTATGACATTGAATATGGCTACTCATTATGCCTGATTAAGAAAACCTGACTTATCTTTTACATTCACTTGACGTTGAAAACAGAATGTGCAACTGCATTAATAGGAAGTTGAAGTGGGAAGATTCTCCAAGTCTCAGAAAATAGTTTTAGGCGCCTACACAATGTCTACATTTAGATGTCGAGGTGTGTTGTTTATCTGATGAGACTTGCACATGTCTTAATGCAGGTGCTGTTCAGAAATGAAAAAGAGTAAGCCTGAGTCAATTTAGTCCCTGGAGAGGCTAAAAGAACAAGAGTTATAAAGAGAAAAAAAATGAAACAATAGGCAGTTTTTAAGGCTACTCTTTAGGTACACAAAGTAGAAAAGACACTTTAGAAATTAGAGAAAAATGTATTTTCAAAATCTAATTGTAACGTTAGATAGGAAGATTAAGTTTATGTCAGGATTACTTTTGGTATCCTGCCATTAATGCCCATGATTTCCACATGAGGAGTACACTTGGAAAACAAGTTTTTCAGATGAGATGCAAAAGGTACCATACACATGGTTCAGTTCCTTCCATTTAGGATTATTTTATTTGAAATGTGGAAGAAGTGTGAAGGATGTCTTTTGCAAATAAATAAAAAGTATCTCACTAGAGCCAATACCACGAATGACATGACTATTGTAGTGAGTAGTGAGTTTAAATAATGCATCTGAGAATCCAAAAGAAAACTGTGAATTTAATTACATGTGATGTCACTATGAAGTGATAAAGGGGAAGAAAGCAAAGTGAGGGGGGATGCATTCTAACTGTGCTTGATCTCAATTAATGAACAATGACTACACATATTGTAAATTTACAAATATAGTCATTAAATTAAAGGATCCAGTTATATCATTAATCATGTTTATCAAAGTATTGCTTTAAGACAGATACAGGTTCAGAAATATATGCAACTGAATGGCCCATTACATATATTTAGAGAGCATCGCTTTGAATTGAGTATCAAACTTTATGTTGTATATTCTATTCATACATACCAATTTTGCAACAATTTTTTCTTTTAAATGAATGATGTCAACAGAAATTCTGTGTAATATAAAATGGAAAGCCCCACAAATACCCTACCAACTTACGATAGGACACATGAATATTTCAGTCACACTTTAGTCATACAATGAATGTAGGCATGTCAGTGTGTTTAAAGGTATCTACATGTGAACCAGGGACTATCACAGCAGTTCAGTGGGTTAGCATATGCAGAAATAAAAGCTCTAAGATAAAATAAGCAAAGATTTTTTAAAAATTCAGTTAGACACATTAGTGTGTGTGTGTCTGTGTGTGTTTTGGGTTTTTGAGGCAGGGTGTCTCTGTATAACAGTATAACAGCCCTAACTGTCCTGGAACTAGCTCTTATAGACCAGGCTGACCTTGAACTCACAGAGATCCACCTACCTCTGCCTCTTAAATGCTGGGATTAAAGGTGTGCGACACCACTGCCGGGCAATTTTGCGTATTTATGGACATTATGTGTCAAGTTTTAAGATGACATCTATATGGTGGCTAACACTGAGTGGTGAAATAGAGGTGGGAACAGGTGAAAGTGGAAAACAGCAGGGAAAATGTTAACTTTCTTTATTAAATTTTGTTTGCACAAATTATTTTAGTAAGGATTTATATTACTGCTGCCTACTAATGAAAATTCAGATAAGATGCCCACGTGTTGTTAAATATGATTTCCTATGCAAAAGAAGAAACCTACATGGGGTGTATGTTTTTTCTTTTTAATTATTTATTTATTTATTCATTTTATATACCAAGAGCAGTTTTCCCCCTCCTCTCCTCCCATTCCCGCTTCCACTTCCCTTCTAACACCCACCCCATCCACTCCTCCTCAGTCTCCACTCACAAGGGGCAAGGTTTCCCATGGGAGTCAACAAAGCCTGGCATATCAAGTTGAGGCTGGATCAAGCTCTCTCCCCCTTGCATCAAGGCTGGGCAAAGCATTCCACCATAGGGATAGTTTCCAAAGATTCAGCTCATGTGTCAGGCACAGGTCCTAGTCCACCTGCTAGGGGCCCCACAAAATACCAAGCTATATAACTGTCACCCAGATACAGAGGGCTTAGGTTGGTTCCCTGCAGGCTTCCTAGCCATAGGTCCAGAGTCCATGATTTTCCACAAGCTTAGATCAGCTGCCTTTGTGGTTTTCCCATCATGATCTTGAACTGTGTTTCCTCTCTTCAACTGCTGTCCCACAACTTGACAGTGCTTGGTTGTGGATCTTGGGAAGTCTCTAATCTGATTACAAGGGAAGTCCAGTTCAGGCACCATATATTCTACTGTTAGGAGTCTTATCTGGGGTCATCATTGTGGATTGCTGGGAGTTTCCCTAGCTCCATGTTTCTATGAGAGACTTTGGAGAAAGGACAAGGAAGAGACAAATTATGTCATTTTATTATAGTCTTAAAGTTTTTTGTTTATTTTTCTTCCTTTTAATTTTATTTAATTAACATTTTTCATTTATTTTACATACCAACCAGTTTCTATTCACTCATTTCCTTCTGTCACCTCCCCTTTTCCATCTACTACCTCTCCATCCAGTCTTTCTCCATCTCCATTCACAAAGGGGCAGACCTCCCATGGACTTGCCCAAAGCATGGCACATCAAGTTGGGTCAGGACCAAGTTCCTCCACTTTTCGGGGGAATCCAGCATGGAGAATAGGTTATCAAAAGTCAGCTAAGTGCCAGGGATAGGTCCTGATATTTCTGTGAGAAGCCTTACTAAGAGACCAAACAATACCATTGTCACATACCTGCAGAGTGCCTAGGTCGGTCCTATTCTGGCTCCCTAAATGTTGGTCCAGCATCCATGAGCTCCTTTGAGCTCAGGTCAGCTGTCACCGTGGGTTCCCCTATCCTGACCACGCTGGATCATACATCCCCTCCTCCCTTTCTTCCACAAGACTTTCTCCGAGGTCAACACAGTACTTGTCTGTGAATTTCTGCTTCTGCTTCCATCGGTTACTGATGAAGGGAGGGCTGCTTGTTTGTTTCTGGCTGCTCAGCAGCTCAGGCCCGAAATAACCACTGATAACTGTATTGTTTAAATCACTGCCTGGCCCATTAGCTCTAGCTTCTTATTGGCTAACGCTTACATATTAGTTTAACCCACCTCCATTAATTTGTGTATCACCACGTGGCAGCGGCTTACCAGGAAAGTTCCATCTGGCACTGGTGGGTTACTTGGCTTCTCTCTGACTCCACCTCCTTTCTCTCAGCTTTCAGTTTAGTTTTCCCTGCCTGTCTCTGTTCCCCTATAGTTCTGCTATAGGTCCAAAACAGTTCCTTTATTAACCAATGATATTCACAGCATACAGAGGGGAATCCCACATCAAGTTACTGTATAGGGTATCTCTGATAGGAATTAGGGAAGTCACCAATCTCCTCCCAATAGATGACCAGTTCAGGTACCCTTTCCACTATTGCTAGTGGTCTTAGTTAGGGTCATCTGATGGGATAATAGATTGGTATTTGTGTGTTATTTTTTTATAGACAATTACATTGGTATAGATTCTTATATATGGATACAAATTTAAATTATGTTGAATATTGTTTGCATGTATGCTTCTACCTCTGTTTAAAACATTTTTATGTATTGATATATATATATTTACCATATTGCAGTGTACATTTCTACCTCTCATCAAGATACTTATACATTGTTTACATTTGGAGGTCACTGTCCTCATTTATTGCACAGTTGTTTATTGTCTTAGTCTTTAAGTTAGATAGGTATTAAGAATTATAGATCAATAGTCATCTATTTTTTTCATAATGTTTGTCATATTTACAGTTAGACTAATCAGCTTCTTTAGATACATAGAGATTATATTCTGTATAAATACATAATCTTCAACCTCTTCAAAGAGCTGTAGAAAATGGCATTTAATCTAACTTAGAGTTCTGTGGTAGCAAGACACAATCACTCCTGGCAACACCAATCTATTCCCAAGAGATTGTTGAGCACCAAAGACACTCCACTTGGATCTTGTCTTCTTCTTGGCAAAACCGGCCTTTGGGCAAGGAACTGACCATACCTCAACCACTGACAAAATACATAGTATCCAGAAATGGATAAGCAGAACTGTCAAATCTTGCCAAGACAGGGTAAGACAATTTTGGAAAATTTCTTGCCTTTAAAAATAATCTATCAGTTATTCTAGGCCTTAGCCAAAGTTGGTTGCTTCAACGTTGCAAACATGACTTTTGAGTGATTGCCCAGGTAGCCAGTTGTCTTTGTGATTTGTTGCATATTTTGGAAGTTGTTTGATTGCACTTCCTAATTACTCAGGTAACATTATTTCCCTTCTCAGATCTTCGATGGGGGTGAAGACTAGATAAATGTAGTTAACTTTCCTTTCATGACTTGGCCAAGTTATTTATTATACAAGACTTAAGATAGTTAGAATAGGATATTTGTTCTTATTGTATATAATTTTGTAATAGGTTTAGAACTCTCTTACTTAAACAAATGGGGGAGGTGCTGTGAGAACTCCTTCCGTCATCTTTGTGGATAGACAAATGGATCAATGAAATAAAACTGAAGACCCTGCCATAAATACATGCACTTACAAACACCTGAATTTTGAGGTTAGGGAGGAACCTGGTGCCAGGGATATGTTTTTCAAACTTGAGCTTCTAACATTTTGAGAAAGTTTTGACACTAAATTGTATTATTTTAAATTATTATGTGTACCTGAGGTATAGAGAAGTAGGGTTTCTATTGAACCTGGTTCAGATTATTCCTTCTAGAACAGGATACCAAACATTTATGTAGAAAGGGAAGCCTGCTGTTTGCTCATCGCTTTCGCCAAATAGAGATTTCTTGGTTTTTAAATTTTTATTTTATTCCCACAAGTGAAATGACATGCTTATTATCAGAATAAATTTGTCAAATCTAAAAGTAAATGTTGACAAGGTGACAGAATTCCTATGCTGTGATAAGAGTTCTAGGGTTTTTTTTTAACAATTCAGTAAACAATAATCTGTGATGAAATTTGCCTTTTAGTTATATAATCTTACTTACTGAGTCATGAGTGAATTTTAATCACAATTTGAATAACAGGCAACTTTATGAATAGGACTAAAATGGATCTGCTTAATATATGTTTGTTTTAATGTCCAAAATATTAAAAATACAGTTTATTTGCATTTCTAGCATTATATAAAATAAGAATTTCTGTTCTGTGAAAAAGTATATTATATATACTGACTATAAATAAAATATTTTGAATCAATTATCACTTAATAAAATTTATAACTTTGTTAATAATGCTTTTTGAAGAAAACAAAGTCCTTAGGTTTTTTTTTCTTTAAGGAAAATGATATAATAGTTATAGACATTGAAACTTTATGGTGACTCAGAAACAGTGTCACTGAAGGATGAGCTGGGGGAGAAATGACAGAATTAATATTTTAGGCATCAGCTTATTTTGATATTTAAGTCATTACAGGCTTTCCATGTAGAGCAAACCCCAATGATGAGATCTTTCTAGAGACCTTCATAAGTGTGTTCTGAAGAGAAGACCTAGCTGAGAGCAAAGGCAGCAAATAATCTGCACTTAGCCTTGGAAAATCACATGAAGTAGAAAAGGGAGAGTTTCTTTTACCAATTTCTTCAGTGGTCTCAGTCAGTCTGAATAATATGCCAAACTATTGCAGAATGCAGCAGCTTCATCAAGAGACAAAAGTTACTCTTAAAAGTCATTTGTTCTGTGATGAATACATTCCATCCACACGCATTTATGAAGTATAAAAGAAAGCTTTTATTTGATATACAAACAAATAAAATAGTCTACTCACACTAACAGATTAACCAACTTATATTTTATCATTTATGTATGGTGTGTACACTCAAAACCCTTTCTGTTATGTACTTTCTTCTAAAAACTACCTTATTGTGCCCCATAAGTTCGTATGTTGTGCTTTTATTTTCATTTAATTATGCTAATTTTACAATTTTCATCTTGATTTCACCCTTAACCCAATCATTTGGAATAATGATTCCAAAGTGGTTTTTGTTTGGCTGGTTTTTTGTTTTAGTTTTTGTTTGTTTTTTTGAGACAGGGTTTCTCTGTGTAGCCTTGGAGCCTATCTTGCAACTCACTCTGTAGACCAGGCTGGCCTCAAGCTCACAGAGATCCACCTGCCTCTGCCTCCGAAGTGCTGGGATTAAAGGCGTGCGCCACCACTGCCTGACATCAAGAGTGTGTTGTTTCAGTGAACATGAATTTGTGTTTATTCTATAGTTTGCTTTGGGCTGGACACCCAACATTATTCCATAGTCGTCAGATAGAGTTTTGCATGTGCTTTCAATTTTCCTGTATTTGTGGGGTTTTGCTTTGAGTCCTAATATATTTTTGATTTTGGAATCATTCCATTGGCTTCTGGGAAGACTGTATTTTTCATCTTTGGGAGAAATTTTCTGTAGATATCTGCTTGTTACATTTGATATGTTAGTTAAGTCTAGAAGTTTTCTGTTTAGTTTTTCTGTGGATGACCTGTTTATTGGTGAGAAAAGGTATTGAAATTACCTGCAATTAGCTCCCTGTGACATCTAGTGCTTATTTATTATTTTCTTCATATTGAAGTATTTCTTCTAGTATCTTCTACAGAGTTAGATTATTAGTCACAAGTTCCATTACTCTGTTTTTTTCATTGCTGGTGAACTGATGCAAACTGGTGTGTCCACTATGAAAATAAGTTTGAAGATATCTCAAGAAGTTAGAAATAGATATATCATTTGACCCAGATATAACACTTTGAGGAACAAAACCAGAGAATTCTGTAGACTATTACATAGATAGGTGTTCATTCATGTTCACTGCTACTTTGTTCAATAATGGAATCACCAATGGTATCCATCAATTGACGAGAGGATAATGAAAATGTTTCCAAAGTATTAATTTATTCATGTACAAGAAAAATGAAATTATAGTATTTTCTGTTAAGTTTGTTCCAGGAAGATAACCTAGACCCAGAGAAACAATCACAGAATATTTTCTTTCATTTGTAGATATTAGTTTTGAATGTTCAAATATATGTTCTTCATCTGTAATATGCATAAAGGACATAAATTAGTAAAGGAAGGTAGAATGTAGTGGCAAAACGACTCAGAAAGGAAGTAATGAAACAGGACAGGTAAAATTGGGGCAGCTAGAAGAGGCAACATGGAGAATGATAACTAACATTAAAAAGCTTTCAAAAATCCATATGAAATCTATTACTGTACAAAATTTAAAACTATATCCATGCATGTACATATAAAGAATTAAATGGAGCTGCCCTCCCAAGAGTTGACCATGTCCCTATTAGACAACACAAGTTAAAAATGAATATGTCAATTGCTAAGAATATATTATATCTTTAGTTGTGATTGGCCAATGACAACCCATAGATAACTAAACATTACAGGCTACTGCAGTGTGCTTAGTTGCAATTCAGTGCTTAACAGTAACACTCTGTTTCTTGAAGATACCACAAACTTAAATCATAGAACATGGGAAAATAAACCTGGCATTTACCTGGAATCTTTAACTGTGCTGCCTAGCTTTCATAATGCTAGAAGTGCTTGCTATCTGAGGAGAAAAATAATCATCTAATTTACCTAGCTGTCAACACAGACAACAATAATGAATGGCAAAACATGCCTCCTGGTAAACAGAGGCACAAACATCATAAGAGTAACCAACCACTGAATTATTTGTCTATTTATTAATTTATTTATCAAAAGCACACTGTTTTCATGGAATGTAATTGGACTGTTGTTTCACCTTATCTAACTCCTCCCTTACCCTTTCAACTTCTATGCCCACCCAAGTCCATACAATTACTTTCCTCTCTCTTCAGAATGCCAACTGGTAACATAATGGTAATAATAATAATTAATATAAAATCAAAACAAACAAGATTAGGACAAAACTAAACAAACAACAAAGAAAAAGCACACAAAATGCATACAGATGCTGAGACACACATTGTCACACACAGAAACACAGAAAAGTCATTAAAAAAACAAACAAAAATATCTATAAGGCAAAGATAAAAACCCAGATGAACATTGTGAGATATAAAATATATAAAATTATCATTGAGTAGTTCATTTTGTGTTGGTCATCTACTGCTGGGCATGGTTACTGTCCTTAAGCATGATTTTTATTCAGTGAGACTCCATTGGGCAAAACTACCTTTCCTGTGAGTGGTTATCAGTTAGAGACAGCTTCATCTTCCATTATCAGCACTAAGACCCACATCCTGTTTCTACCTGTTCAGACCCTATGCCTGCTGCTATGGTCTCTGTGAGTTCACATGTACATCAGTCCTATTATGTCTAAAAGGCCAGGCTTTCTTTGTATATTGCATCTCCACTCTTTCTTACAGCCATTATGCACCTCCTTCTACAGTTTCCACAGCCCTGTGGAGAGGCATTTGAAGGAGATATCCCATTTAGGACTGACTGTTCCAAGGTCTCTTACTTTCTGCATATTGTCCAGTTTGGTTCTCTTTATTTGTTCCCATCTATAGCAGGAAGTGGCTTCTCTGATGATGGCTAAGGAAGACATTGATCTATGAATGTAGTAGAATGTCACTAGGGTTCATTTTATTGATATTTTCCATTAACAAAATAGTAGTATTTAGTTTTCTCCCTGGATCAGGGCAAGGAGGAGTAGGAAAGATTTATCCTCCAAGAGCATGCCCTAAGGGGCCTTATTCCCAAATATAATCTACTTACTACAGTATCCACAACTACCTCCCAATAATCCACTCATCTGGGAATCAAATGTTGGATTAGTGCAGTCACAAGGGTAGAAGTCTCATGATTCCATGATCCATTCATATTTCAGAGAGCTCACCTCTGACAGCTGCTCTGTTGTGGAAAAAGCTTCAATACATCAGTTAATCCACTTTACCCCTACTTCCTGCTTTGCCACATGTAGTAATGTAGGCATGGGATTTATGGGATAGAGATTATACCATGACACATTACACCACCATAAAAGCCTGTCCTAAGGGAAAAAGATTTCACATCTCTTCTAATTTAATGACTTCTGGTCCATTTTTCTGAAGCTTCTAAAAGAGGGAGTCAGTCAACCGTCATACCCACCTGCAATACCTATTAATCACTAGGCCCAACAATAGCATCATAATGCTTAAGGAGCAGTGGCAGTGTGAAATCTTCTACTGTATGACTTTGGTTGCAAATTCTTGCTCTAATGACTGACAGTTTTACAGTTTCTTTGCAAGTATCATATGCTTTGATAGTCACCTTGCCTTTAACAGCCTCTAGCATGTGATCCAAGCTCTCAGCATTCATTTACAGCCAAATCCAGTGATTTTGGCATCAGTTATAGGGAAGCCCTTAGCCAGTCTACGGTTTTACATACCTTCCAGACTCTCTTACATTGTGGATGGGCCACTCTATACCAGGGATGATGGGCAGTGAAGATCAGCACCTTCACTGATGTCTATATTTTAAGGGCAGTTTTTGCTTTGTTTATACCATTGACCATTAACATGGATGCTGTATATTTGTGACCATGTATTGTAGGTCCTATTGAACTAATTTAGACTTAAACTGAATGATTTCTTGAGAAGGAGAGGACCTTGGGCTAACCAGTCAGTAATATATATGTGATAACCTTGTTTACATGCTTTGAAAGTTCATCAATTTTTGGATTATGAAATAGAAAAGAGTAGTTTTAATATGTTACAGAATATAGTTTTATATCATATTATTCTTTTACCTATACTCACAATTTTAAGAAATAATTGTAACAGAATTTGTAGCTATCTATTATATAAAATTCAGATAACCCCAATATTATTATTTACATATGAAATGCTAGTATACATAAGCAACCCAAAAACACTCTACTAGGGGATTCCTATAGCTGATAAATCCCTTTAATGAAATGGCTGGATACAAGGTTAATGCAAAAATATTAGTAACTCTCTTATTCACAAATTATAAACAGGCTGAGAAACTAGAAACAGTATAGTTGTCCCTTAACAGAAGGATGGATTAAAAACTGTTATATATTTAACAATAGCATATTAAACAACCGTTAAAACAATATCATGAAATTTGCAGGCAATTAATTGGACTGAAAAGTGTCCTCTTCAAAGATCATCCTGAGTGAGGTAACTCAGACTCAGAAAGACAAACATGGTATTGTATTCACTGAAAGTTGGCATTAGATGTTAAGTAAAGAATAATTATGCTACAATCCACAGACATAAGAGAGGTGAAGCTACAAGGAGGGCAAAAGTAGGGATGCATGTGTTTCCCTTCAAGAGGGAAATATAATATATTTTTGGGTGGACTAAGGGTAGGGGAAGATAGGAAAAGGTGGGTCAGGCAGGGAGTTGGGAAGGAGGATGGGAGGGAGAGAGTACTGAGAAAGATGCCTGAAAGGCATTTGAAGAGAGATGCAGAAACACAGTGCAGTGCAAACTCCCTGGAATCTGTGAGAGTTACCCTACTGAAGTCTCCAAGCAATTGCGGATATAGAGCCTGAACTGGCTGTCTTCTATAATTAGGCAAGGCTCCTAGCAGTGGACTGTAAAATCAACCCAGCCACAAAACCTTCTACCTACAGTCTCTCCTGCTTGAAATACGTGTTGGGGTAAAGGTGTTGCAGATCCCCAGTTGGTGTTGGGAGTGGTCAGCCAATGACTGGTCCAACTTGAGGCCAGCTCCATGAGAAGGAACCCATACCTGACACTGCCCGCATGCCTAAGAAGCAGAGGCAGGAGAGCCCAGAGTCCCAGGATAGAACCAAACATGACTGACAAATACAGAAAAAAAATTAAATAGGAAACAGTTCCTAATGATAGTCTACATAATCATAGATCAGTGCCTAGCCCAATTGTCATTAGAAGGCTGTCATCCACCAACTGGTGAGAAAAGATGCAGAGATCCACAGCCAAACAATACCCAGAGTCAAGGGAACCCACAGAAGAGGGAGAAGGCAGAGGGGTCTAGGACACCATGAGAATATTGCTTATAGAACAATTTAAACAGGGCTCATTGGGGCTCACAGAGATTGAGGCAGCAAACAAGGACCCTGTATGGGTCTGAGCTAGGTCCTCTGCATATGCGTTATGGTTGTATAGCTTGGTGTCCTTGTGGGACTTCCAAGAGTGGGAGTGAGAGGTGTCTCTGACTCTTTAGCCTACACTTGGGACACTTTTCCTTCCACTGGGTTGCTTTGTTAAGACTTGATATGAGGGTTTGTGCCTAGCTTTACTTCATTTTGTTAGGGCGTGCTTAGTTAATGTGTTTTACTAGGTTTCTATTTAAACAACCATGGGCAATATCAAATGGAATATCTCATATACAACTGCTATCTAATTTACATCTTATTTCCTTTTGAGATTGTTAATTTACCATTTGTGAAGACAAAGGCATGCTACCATTAAACTCAAGGTTATATGGTCTTGGAACTTCATCAAGACTGAATTACAGCTAGTGTGGATTTAAAACAAAACAATTGATTTCTTTGCAGACTATAATGAAAGTGTGAAGAAACATATGACCATCTTATACTATTGAAGTTCTTTCCAGGAAAGAAAAGATATTTAACGTTTCATATTACAAACCTCAGTTTGTGTCCTTTATTATAGCACAACAATTCAGAATTTTCATGAGCTACAGGCATGTTTAAAATGATTATACAAATCAGGGCTCTCCAAATATTTTTCTTTTAAATGTTCCCACTTGGTTGAGCATTGAGAGCGTTGGCTATTATCTCTGTATCTAGTACTTCTAAAGGAACATTTTATCATCTCACACATCAAGAACTTTTGTTTAATGTCTCATCAACTCTGGTGGTTTATCAACTCTGTTCATCTTTGATCATCACTGGAGGGAATTTTGAGTCAGGATAAGCAGAAACTGGCAGAGTGAGACATTTGAAATCTTCAGGGAGAATAAAATTAGAATGAGTGTAAAGCTATTGCTGTGGTACTCTTATCAGAAAGGTGCTGACTGTGAAATCTCTTCTGTGAGGTAGCATTGGTATCTCCTTAGTTTGCTATAAGATTACAGTCTTGCAAAATCATGTGTGTTTTGCAATGTAACCTCCTTAACATCACCATATTTCGTAACTGACAGCACTTCAGCTTAAACATTGTATATTTACAGCTACCCTCATATGAGTTAACTTTTCTTTTAGAAAAAGTTATTTATTTAAATTAAGTCTGTTCCTGGCATTAGCTGTATAAAGAAGAGCAAGCCAATGGGAACTCAGTGCCAACTAAGTGTCTACTGTGGGCTAACTACGGAACTCAAAGAAAGTGTGGAAACACTAATAGAAACAATGTTGTCTCTATGTCATGGGCTCCCGGTGTGTTCTCTTTTAAGAATCTTCCATTCTTTCTCAAAAAATAAAACAAACACTATTCCTCAAGTTTTTGACTTAGGTTAGGAAGAATACATGCTTGCTTGTTTTTTAAATATCATACACAATTTATTTGTTAGGAAACAAATAAGAATTAGAGTATCATTTTATATCTGACAGTAATTCCCACGTACCTTTTCTCTCAACACCATGAATCTCTTCATTAACCACTGTTCATTGCAAAAAGAAGCATCCATAAATACAGCTGAAAAAAACCTCTATCTAAGTTTATAAACAAATATTTAGGAGTGAATTTGACAGCATGATAATTTATAAAGACAAGAGTGTGTTCATCCTTATGGCCTGTGACCTTTCCAACCTGGAATCAGGTCCACAGTACCAGGTGTGGATTCCATCTGGATCTAAAAAGAACAGAGTTGGTTAACCACATAATCCCCGAGCCACTATTTTACCAGTAGGTACATCCTTTCAGACAGGCTGTTATTATAGTATGAAAGGTACAGAATGGGTAAAACCACTCATAACTTTCCCACCCCCACATTGACTATATATATACTTCCAGGACTATAAAAGCTTTTCAGCATTGAGAAAATTTCTAGCCTTTTCTTTTCTAATTTGGTGTATGTACATTTAGAATACTTATTGATTATTGAGGAACTGTCAACTTTATTAATATGAAGTAACTTCCTTTATTTTTACTTACCAATAATGGTTGAAAGTCTACTTCATGTAACATCAAGGTTTCATTTTCAGACCCCTTTATTTGGTAGATTGTTTTTCTTTCAGTGACTTTCAGTGTGTACATGTCTTTGTGAATGAGATAGTGTCTTAGTTGGCTTTCTACTGCTGCAGTAAAGAACATGATGAGAAGACTTGGATTGTTTTATATTTGGAAGGTAACCAAAAGGATACATTTCTCTGATACTCTCAAGGGTAGTTCTGACAGGAACTCAAGGAGAGAGCTGAAGACTACACTGTGAAGGAACGCTGTGCACTGACATTCTTCTCTGGGTCTGGTTAGTTTACCTTTTCATATAACCCAGTACTACCTGTCAGGGGTGGCGTCACTCAAAATAGGATGATTCTTCTTTCAATCATTAATCAAAAAAGTGCCCCATAGATTTGTCTAAAGGGCAATTTGACAAAGGCATTTTCTCAATTCAGGTTCTTTCATCCCACCTAACTCTAGATTATGTCAAGTTGAAAAAAAAAAAACTAACCAACATACATTTTCTACTTGGAGATAATAGATACCATTTTTGTAGAAATTTAGTTCAGCCAGATAGTATGCAACTTTATTGATTAGCTAATCTCATTTACTATTGAGATGATGATGCCATTGGTGATGATGATGATGAATTTGTTTTTTAAGACAGGATTTCTCTGTGTAACAGCTCTGACTGTCCTAGAACTCACTCTGTAAGTGACTGGCATTGAACCCACAGAGATCTGCCTGTCTTTGTCTCTGCCTCCTAAGTGCTGGGTTTAAAGGAGTGTACCCCAATTGCCCAGATACCATTGAGATTATTGAGAGATGTGTTCTAATTCCTGTAATTTTGTGGGCTGTTTCTCTGGCTGGTTGGATCATTTCTTTTCACATTACTACTTATTAGTAGAGAGGCTTTGCTGCTGTGTTGGATTTCTTCTTGTCTCCCCTTTTTATTGCACTCTTCCCTTGAAGCTTATTGATGATACTCTTCCTTTCTCCTCTTTGTACAGTGTTCCTCTAAGAATTCAGTGCTGAGCTAGAGGTTGCGAAGTGCCTTAGTTAATGCTTGTCTTAATTAATCTTTACTTCTCATTTATTTTAGAAGAGAGCTTTTCTGAATCAAGCAATCTTTGTTGGAATATTAATGTTTAACTAAATCATTGTGTTCTTTCCTTCACGGCCATAGTTGATAATGAGATCAAATATTATTGTGGTGTTTTTGCCCTTGTAAGTGAGTTGGTGTTTTTCCTATTATAGACAAGGGAAGATTCAGAACCCTTTCTGTTATGAACAAAATCATTTACTAAGCAAAATTATCACACAATAATTCTCAGGGACTATGGAAATAAAAATATTTCTAGTGGAGGTAAATGGGAACATTCTTTATCTTCTGCATCCAGGGAGCTGTGTTTATATGAGAACACTCAAAGCCCAGAGTGGTTTTTTTTATATTTCTTCACAGAATACAAATAGGTACAAAGAGTTTGAATATGTCAGTAATGTTTTCCTATTTCTTGTATTATTTATTTATTGATTTGCTTGTTTGTTTATGTATTTAGAGATAGATTCTCATATAGTCCAAGTCAGTCTGGAGTAATTTTTTAGTCAAGGATACCTTGAACATTTTTCCCCTTCTGCCTCTACCTCATGAGTGCTGGTATTATAGTCAAGTGCCAGCATGCCTGGTTTGTGGTCATTATTTTCTTAAATATCAGTTATTCCTAAGCACTACTGGTGATCTTGGCAGCATTGCCTTTATGTGCTTGCCTGAATAATATTTTCCCATACTGTGGAACAGTTTATAACATTTCATTGAGCTCATGAGATTAACAATAACAATTCTAAATGTCATAACTGAATGAGTTTCCAGAGAATAGTTACAATTATACAGAAAAATTAGTAAAGAACCCAAGACATACAGAGGAATGTATTTATGATTTTAAGTAATGTGAGCCTAGGACATATGTTTATTTTTCCTTCCTTTATTATTTCTTTAAGTATGGTTTAGTCGCCCAAAGTGTGTAATCCATCCCTTCTTGATACATGGAGGAAAATACAAGTAGTTAATGCCAGAGACAGACATAGTAAAAAATGTTTGGCTACAAGGACCCATTCCCTCATTTCTGGTTTAATGGGTAGACTACACAGTCCACTGTTCTGATGCTATAGAAGTATGTGAGTGGCAGGATTACCCTTCCAGTTCTTCACGATGCAGGCACTAACAAAATGCTACTGTTTCTGTAATTTAATAGTCTAGGTATTAGGAGTATCTGAAGCATGAAAGCACTGCTCAGACAACATAACTGATATGTTAATTGATCTGTCCTAGGAAATACTTTCAAGTAAACTCCTGGGAAGCAGAAGAACAGGGCTGTTTAGAATTTAGAATTTCAGTAAGAGTTAATTTCATAAATATAGCATATGACATATGCTATTAACTGAAGGACAAAAGAGGTGAAAACCCACAAATGTCTCTTAAACTTTATTTATATGTATGGTTATACTTGAGGTTTAAAGATAAGTGCAGAGTCAGGAATTGGCAGAATGTGTAATGAAATATCAATCATGCCTTTATTGTTTTCACCTTTTATCAATTTAAAATATATCGTGAACTATTTCCTTGCAGGGAAAAAAAATGGGAATACTAAGTCAAGCAGAGATTTGAGCTAAATACTGTAAAACCCCAAAATGTAAATTAATTCAGATCTTGGTACCTGAAGAAGGTTTCCAGGCTCAAAGAGGTTATGTGGACATGTGTCAAAGGAAGGCTAAGGTTGTTAGTTCCACAGATGCAGGTAGGAGCTGTGGCACATGTGCCAGCCACAGTGACCCAGGAAAGGAGCAGGGGAGCCAGGTCACCATTGAACTGAGGTTCCTGAACTCTCAGAGCGAAGAAGGTTTAGTAAGAAATTATGCTGGAAAAATGAACAAAAGAGCAAGAGTTAAAAACTCAGCAGGAAGGGAACTGTGGAGAAACTGCTTTTTGTCCTGGCTTTGATGGAAGTTTGTCATAAGAGTAATTTTAAAATAAAGGCGAGTGAAATGTGCTACCTAAAAGAGACACAGCAGGTTTGCCCATATAGAAACATGCCATCATTGTACAGGGAAGGGTGTGAGACTCATGATTCAGTACAGGAATCAGCATGACGTCTGTGAAACAAAAGCTTTGGAGTGGATCTAGCAATTCATTGCAAAGGAAAGAAAGCCCACATCACCTTCACAGCTCGTGCTGGGTGCAGGTACTATTGATTTCTTACTTTAGAATGAGGTTGAGCACTAGTTCTTAGCCAGAGCACTGGCTGTTCTTTGCTTAGCCCCTGTTTATTCTAATTTCCCTGCCTATACCCCTCTGTGCTTCTGCTTTTCTCGGGAGGTGTGGCTATTCACATGTCTCCACTGTTAAAATAAGAAGTGCAGAAATTGAGTTGAATTTTCTGCTGTTGTTAATTCTGAGTTTTTCCCCACAAAACTTTAGAGTCAAATCTTAGTTCCCAGACATACCCACGCTGTATAAAGTGACTGGGCATTTAAGATGGACTCTACCTCTGTGAACAGGCACTATCTGGTCTGCATTGGCTACTGAGAAAGAAAGTTGTTGGAGGGCGAGGCTGCCTCTTTGTGTTTTACCTCATTTCCAAAGTCTGATAATACAGAAGTGATTCTGACTCAAGAGCAAAGAGAAAGTCATGCTTACAACCATCAGAGATTTGGGTCCCAGGCTGGTGAGATGGCTTAACAGGCATATCGAATGAGCACTTATCAAACGAGCGTGGGATCTGAGTTTGAAACCCCAGCACCATATAAAGCTCGAAATAGTAGCATGCAACTGTCTTTCCATCATTTCTATGATGAGAATAGAAGCAGAGATTGGTTAGTTCCCAGGGGTCACAGACCAGCTAGTCCAGCATGCACATCATCAAACAAGAGATCATGACTTAGACAAGATAAGAAAATATTGACACCAAGGTTGTTCTTGGGGCATGGTGGGGCACACTGAACTCTTAAACGCAAAGCATACATTCTCTCTCTTTCCTTTATGTTTTAAAGTAATGAAAATATAATAAGATAAAACATCAAGTAACACATATGAATTGGGGGAAACAAAGAAACAGAAGGAGAAGAGTACAAGAGCAGGCACAATAGTCAAAGACTCTCTCATTTGCATACTCACTAAGCCCATAAAAATACTAAACTGGAAGTCATAAAATATATGCAGAGGAGTTGGTGCAGATACATGTAAGCCCTGTGCAGTCTCCATCAGTCTCTGTGAGTTCATATAAGCTTTAATCATGTTTATTTAAAGGGCATTTTTTCTTGGTGTGCTACATACTCCCTAGCTCTAACATTCACTCTGCCTCCTCTTCTGCAGTGCTCCCTGAGTCTAGACAAAAGGGATTTGCTGGAGATACCACATTTATGGCTGAGTGTTCCACATTCTCTCACTTTTGCATAATGTCTATCCATGGACCACTGTATTAGTTTGTCATCTACTTGCAGGAGGAAGTTCCTTGAATGATGGTTGAGCAAGCCATTGATCGAGGAGTATAGCAGAATGTCAATAAGGGTCATTTTCTTATGGGGCCAAGTCAAGTCAGATATTGATTAATTATTTCCATAAGTTTGCTTCACCACTGCCCTGACATATCTTGTAGTTAGAACATCGTTGTAGATAAAAGGGTTGTGACTGCGTTGGTTTTAAAGTTTCTCTTTCATTAGCCTTCAGAGAACTACACCGTATGAAAGACTCTAGAACGTAAGGGCCCAGGCTCTATGCAGGCACCTGCTTGACTTCTGCATGTTCAATGAGTTGCGTATCTATTGTCTCCAACAATGGAGCATTGCCATCAGTGCGTGGAGAGTCTTGGCAATAACTGGGACTTTTGACCTTTCCTATGGTGTTCCTTTGGCCAACAGCTCAATTAGATTAAATGGAATCCAGGTACTGGAAGTCCTATTTGGTGACAAGATATGGTCTGCTGAGGCTCTGTCTCCCTCATTATTTGGCAATTTAATTTAGACCACCTTCATTTATGTGTATATTTTAGGAAGTTTCTGCTTACTGTACTAGGTTTCCATGCTACTCCTCAAATGACCCTTAACTTCAGTTATCTTTCCCTGAATTCCCTCCCTTGACAACATCTCCCCTTCACTCCTGATTTGATTCCCCCATTCATCCATAACTATCTCTACTATTTTCTTTCCTAAGAAGACATATCTGTTCCCCTAAGTCCCTTATTCTACATATCCTCTGTGATTCTATGCATTATAACTTGGTTAACATTGATTGAATGACTAATATCCACATATAAGTAAATATATACCATATTTGTCTTTCTGAGTCTGGGATAAATCACTTGAGATATATTTTTCTAGTGCTATTCATTTGCCTACGATTCTCAAGATGTAATTTTTTAAATGGCTGAGTAATGCTTCATTGTGTAATTGTAGCATATTTTCTTTATCTATTTTTTCCGTTAAGAGATATTTAGGTGGTTTTTAATTACTGTTATGAATTGAGCAGCAATAAAGATGGTTTAGCAAATGTCTTTGTAGAACCACAAATAATTTTTGGGGTATCAGCCCCAAAGTGGTATAGATGGATTTTTAGATAGATCAAATCACATTATTTCTGAGGAACCACCACATTGACTTGCATAATATCTGTAAATAATAATAGTGTCCCTCTAGTTCGACATCCTTGCGAGGATGAAGTATCATTTGTTTCATTGATCTTATCTATTCTAAGAGGTGTACAATGAAATCTCAAAGCAGTTTTGGATTGCATTTCCCTGATGGCTAATGATGTTGAACACTTTTTTTTCCAGAGTTTATTAGGTATTTCAGTTTTTCCTATTGTGAATTCTGTTATGTTCCATGCCCCATTTTTAATTGCGTTATTTGAGGGTTTTTTTTTTTAGTTCTTTATAGAATTTGGATATTAGTCCTGCATCAGATAATTTTGTAGACTACATTTTGTTCAAGTGACTGTGTTCTTTGCCATGTTGATTTTTGGTTTCATTAGATCACATTTATAAATTGTTGACCTCAGAGCTTTGCAAACAGTGTCAATGTTTACAAAGTCTTTTTTTAGGCCAATGAGTTCTAGAATACTCCGCATTTTCTCTTCCAGCAGATTCAGTGTATGTTGAGGTCTCTGATCTATTTGTAGTTGAGTTTTGTACAGGGTGATATAATTCTATTTGTATTATTTGACATGTAGTCATCCAGTTTGGCCAGAAAAAGTTTGTTGAAGATGCTGTCTGTTTTTCACTGTACATTTCTGGTTTGATTATCAAACATCAGGTGTCTGTAGGTGTATGGATTTATGCCTGAATCTTCAAGTTGAATACATGGATCAATGTATTCATTTTTATTTCACTACCATGCTGCTTTCATTATTATAGCTCTTAGTACAACTTGCAATCGTGGATAGTGATAATTGCCATAGGTCGTTTATTATTCAGGATTGTTTTAGCTGTAATTTTTTTGTTTTATTTTCATAGGAAGCTGAAAATTGTCCTTTCAAGATCTGGGAAGAATTGTGCTGGAATTTTTATGGGATTACATTGAATCTGTAGATTGCTTTTGGTAGGATGAACATTTTTGCTATATTAATCTTACTGATCAATGAGCATGTGAGATCTATCTTCTGATACCTTCGATTTTTTCTTCAGTGTCTTTAAAGTGTTAACACACAAGACGTTTACTTGCTTGGTTAGAGTTACTCCAGGATATTTTGTATTATTTGAGGCTAATCTTAAAGATGTTGTCTTCCTGATTTCTTTTTCAGTCCTTTTCACATCTGTATGTAGCAGGGCTTTTGATTTTTATGGGTTAATTTTGTATCCAACAATTTGCTGAAATAATTTATGAGGTAATATTTATACATTATCATATCATCTCCAAATAAAGATAATTTGAGTTCTAACTTCCAATTTCTACCAATTTTATCTCCTTCAGTTGCCTTATTGCCCTACATGAGACTCAAGTACTGTCTTTACTAGGTATGGAGCGAATATACAACCTTATTTTTTTTTTGTCACATCAGTGGAATTTTTTTTTTTTTTTTTTTTTTTTTTTTTTTTTTTTTTTTTTTTTTTTTTTTTTTTTTTTTTTTTTTTTTAGTTTCTCTCCATCTAAGTTAATGTTGACTATTGGCTTGCTGTAAAGTGCCCTTATTAGGTTGAGGTATATCAACCTAATTTGTATTTGTAATCACTTCTGGACTTTTTATCATTAAGGGGTGTTGAATTTTCCAATGGCCTTTTCTGCATGCAATGATAGTATCATAAAATTTTTGTCTTTTAAATTTCTTTCTATGGTGGATTACATTTATCATTTTATGTATGTTGAACTGTCCCAATTCCTCTGTTATGAAAACTCTCTACAGCTAGAATTCCTTTGCCTTTCCTATTGCCTAAAGGATGGCCTCTTATAGTTACTGATTTAAAAAATTACTTTTTCACTATATATTTACAAGAAAAAACAGAAAATTTTGCCTTCACAGTGCCTACTTATAATAATTCTCAGCCTGCTAAGAGATATCAATAGAAGGCTCTCCCACAGAGAATGCAGCCCCACCCTGTGCCAATATTTTGTACTTCAGCCATTGGAAATGATATGTAAGGAATTTCTTCAGTCTACAGTTTACCATTACATGGATGACATTTTACTAGCTTATTCAAATTTAGATACTTTAGAAAGAATATTTGAAGAAGTTGATAAAATTTTGGGTTGTTGGGGATTATAAATTGCTGCTGAAAAAAAATACAAAGAGGAAATTCTGTTATTTAGATTATAAAATAGTTCTACAAAAATTTGGACTTGGAAAGCAGAGGTTGGCGGATCTCTGTCAGTTTGAGGCCAGCCTGGTCTACAAGAACTAGTTCCAGGACAGGCTCTAAAAGTACAGTGAAACTCTGTCTCGAAAAATAAAAAAACAAAACAAAAAGGACTCCAAAAGATGTGAATTAGAAGAGATTGATTGCAGACTCTTAATGACTTTCAAAGACTGTTAGGAGACATTTTCTTC
Organism: Ondatra zibethicus; assembly: GCA_004026605.1. Taxonomy (NCBI): domain Eukaryota; kingdom Metazoa; phylum Chordata; class Mammalia; order Rodentia; family Cricetidae; genus Ondatra; species Ondatra zibethicus. The sequence continues at coordinate 63,970 of PVIU01001475.1, read as the reverse complement.
TGTCTGTGCCACTATTGGAGCAAAGCCTGAACAACCGAATAATTTGTTCAAAGTCTTAGATGGTGACAAGGACTTAAAATATGCCTGGAAATAATCAAGTTGAGACAGAATTGACTTCAGTGGTAGAGAAATTATAGAATGTTCATGTGAATCATGTGGACCAATGCTTAACTGCATTCTGGTCATATTACCCACCAAGCATTACCCTATAGGGATTTTAATGCAAAGGGAAGATAATATTTTAGAGTGGATCTTTTTTTTTTTACAACAAAAACAGAGTAAAAATTTTAAAACTTATGTGGAAACTGTCTCTGGGTTGATTCTAAAAGGGAAATTGAGACTTATTAATTAGCAGGAATAGACTCAGTAGAGATTGTAGTACCTTTTATTAATGATGAAAGTAACAAATTATTTCAGAAAGTGAACCTTGGCAAAGAGCTTGCAGTAGTTTTTTTTTTTTTTTTTTGGTGGGGGAGATTAACAACAAATATCCTAAAATCAAGAGAATTCAACTATAAGGAAAACTAGCAGGAACCTTCCTCACAATGTACAGGGAAAAACAATATTTGGAACTCCTATATTCTATATGGATACAAATTTAAAGATTAATTTTTGTTAGAACATAATTTACAAACATTTTTGATCTTTATTAAGATAGTGTTAATTAACTACCCAGTTCATTTAAAAATGTAATGCAAATTTCCAGTCCTTGAAAATTATGATTATCAACTAATTAGGATATAAAAAATTTAAGTTAGTAGGTAGTTATTACAATCAGACTTGTTGTCATATTCAGTATATTTTCAAGTTCAAACAGATATATTTTAAATAGATAGACTGTCTTCAAAAACCTCAAAGACTTACAGAATATGGCATTTAAGATATTTTAATAGCATAGATTCTTTTCTTATTTTGACAATAAGATATGTCTGCTCCTGGCAGTACCAATATACTTCAGAGAAGATGATGGATATCAAATAAACACTACATGGAGCTTACCTTCTTTGTGGCAAAAGTTAGCCACTGGGCAAGAATGTGCTCTTGCCTCGACTGCTGACAATATGCTGTCCAAATTGGACAAGCAGGACAGAAAAAAATTACAGCCAAACATTGCCAAGACATAGTCAGACAGCCCTTCAGAATGTCCTACTTTATAGAAAAGTTCATCAGATATGCTGAAGATGTATGTCCCAAAATTGCAGAGGAACTTTAGGTGACTGACCAGGCAGTCAGTTGTTTCTGTCACTTCTCAAAAATTTTTGGAAGTCAGTTTCTTTCATTTCCTGCTTACTCAGTTAATATGATTTCTTTCTCAGGTCTTTGATGAAGTTGGTGACTTTATAGTTGTTATTTTTTTTGCTCCCAGATTCAGAAAAACAATTCACTAAAGAGGTGAAAAGCATATAGGGTTGAGAGACATTAAAAGGTAGTTTTTGTTACGTAAGTTAGAATAGAAAGTCAATTGGGTATAAGCTTTTAGACTCATCAAGATAGGATGGATATGGAATACCTTCTCTGAATTTATCAATTGCTAATTGACTAGACATTCTTGATATATTTATTGCTTGCATATATTGTATGTAGTTACTGTCCTTATTTTTTATAGTTTTTATTATATTAGTTATAACAATTTTTAATTTTAGATAAAAAGGGAAATGTGGTGATATTTTGTTTATGCTAAAGCAAATAAAGGTTGCCTGAAGATCAGAGGGCAGAGATAGCCACTAGTTAACAATAGAGGTCTAGAGGTCTGTACAGAGAGTAAGGAAGGGATGTGACTGGTTGGAAAGAGGAATATAAAGCAGGAGGAGACAGGAGCTCATTCTCTTTTTGGGCTGTGAGTTGTACAGATAAGATTTTAGTAGCTGGTTGCTCTGCTTTTCTGATATTTCAGTTTTCAATCCCTAATATCTGAATCTGGGTTTTATTATTAATACCAATTAGAATTTATGTAACATTTTGACGATAATTTGTGTGGGAGTAGGTAGAATTATTATGGTATATGGTTCCATGATGGCTGGATTTTTTCCAAAGAGTTATTTTTTAAAGAGTTTGTCATTGTATACATCTTCATCCTCCACTGAAGTCCACATAAAAATTTCTCAAAGAAAAAGACAAAAGGGAAATCTCATAACACATAGTGAAAATCATCGAAGATAAAACTAAAAGGGTCATGGAGAATTGTGATCCACAGTGTTGAAATGCTGAAATTTTGCCAAGTGGCAGTGGTCACCATGTAGTCCATGCCACTTCTGGCTTCCAACATGTCCGTTGAGAAGTCAGGTGTTATTTAGCACATCTGTCTTGATATATTACTTGAAATTTTTCCTTTACAACTTTTACTACTCTTTCTTTGTTCATTGCTTTTTAATGTTTTGATTATAATATATCAAGGGGACTTTCTCTTCTTGTTTAGTCTATTGCATATTCTGTATGCTTCCTATACCTTGATAGACATCTCCTTCTTTAGATTTGGGAAGTTTTCTTCTGATTTTGTTAAAAGTGTTTTCTGTAGCTGGGCAATGGTGGTGCATACTTTTAATCCCAGTACTTGGGAGGCAGAGCAGGTGGATCTGTGAGTTTGAGGCCAGCTTGATCTACAGAGCTAGTTCCAGGGCAGTCCAGGCTATACAGAGAAACCTTGTCTTTTCAGACTTACTATGTGTTTTGAGCCAAGAATATTTTAGATTTAACATTTAGTTTCATAGAACTACCCACTTATTCTACTGTCTTTGATACCGAGAGACTCCTATCCCTTGATTTCTATTGCTGAGGCTTGCCCTGTAGTTCTTTTTTAAGTTCCTAAAGTTTTCATTTCCAAATTTCTCTGTTTGTGCTTTCTTTTTTATATTTTATTTTTCTTTTCTTATTTTACAAATCTATCCAAGTTCCCACTCCCTCCCTCCACCTTCCTCACACCCCACTCCACATCCACTACCCAGAAAGGGCAATGTTTCCCATGGAGAGTCAACAATCTCTGACATATGACTTTGAGGCTGGACCATGGCATTCCCTCCTATGTCTAGGCTGAACAAGGTATCCCTCCAAAAAAAGTGGAATCCAAAAATCCAGTCCAAGCACTAAGAATAAATACTGCTTCTACTACCAGTGGCCCTGCATACTATCTAAGTCACAGAACTGTCACCCACATTTATATGCCCTAGTTTGGTCCTATGCAGAATTCCCCCACTCCCAGGTAAGCTGTTCCTGTTGGTATCCCCTTGACCTCTCCACTCATATTACCACTTCTCTCTCTCTTCCACCAGTCTCTGTAAGCTTGGCCCAGTGCTTAGCTGTGGATCTCTGCATCTGCTTCCATCAGTTGGTGGATGAAGGTTCTATGATGACAATTAAGGTAGTCAACAATCTGATTAAAGGAGAAGGCCAGTTCAGGCCCTCTCCACTATTGTTTAGGGTCATAGTGGGGTTTATCCTTGTGGACTTCAAGAAATTTCCCTGGTACCAGGTTTCACACCAGCCCTTTATTGGCTCCATCAATCAAAATATCTTTTTCCATTCTCTCCCCCTTTGCTCTTCCTCCCTCTCAAATGTCCCATTCCCTCATGTTCTCCTCCCCTATCCCTTTCCCCCTTTCCCTCCACTTCTGCACTTCTGCCCTCCCTTCTCCCCCATGCCCATGTACCCCGTTGTCTCAGGACATCTTGTCTATTTCCCATGCTAGAGGATCTAAATATTTCTCTCTGAGGGTTCTTCTTGTCACCTTCTCTGGGTGATGGACTGTAGGCTAGTTAGTTATCCTTTGCTTTATGTCTAATAATTACTTATGAGTGAGTACATACTGTGTTTGTTTTATTGGGTCTGGTTTACCTAACTCAGGATGTTTTTTTCTTGTTACATCCATTTGTCTGCATATTTCAAAATGCCATTCTTTTTTACAGCTGAGTAGTACTCCACTGTGGTAATGTGCCACATTTGCTATATTCATTCTTTGTTTGAGGGGCATGTGGGTTGTTTCCAGGTTCTGGCTATTACAAACAATGTTGCTATGAACATGGTTGAGCAAATATCCTTGTAGTATGTGTATGTATTCTTTGGGTTTATGCCTAAGAGTGGGATATTGCTGGGTCTTGAGGTAGATTGATTGCCAATTTTCTGAGATACTATAATTCTGATTTCCAACATGGCTATACAAGTTTGCACTTCTACCAGAAATGGAGGTGTGTTCCCCTTACTCCACATCCTCTTCAACATAAGATATCATTGGTGTGGTGTTTTTGAACTTAGCCATTCTGACCGGTATAAGATGGTATCTCAGAGTCATTTTGATTTACATTTATGTGACAGCTAAGAATGTTGAGCAATTTCTTAAGCGTTTTTAGGACATTTGTATTTCTTCTTTTGAGAATTGTCTGTTTAGATCTAAATCCCATTTTTAATTGGATAATTTGATTTTGATGTCTAGTTTCTTGAGTTCTTTATATATATTAGAGATTAGTCCTCTGTTTAATGTGGGGTTAGTAAAGATCGTTCCCATTTTGTAACCTGCCATTTTGTCTTTGTGATGATATCCTTTGCCTTACAATAACTTCTCACTTTCAGGGGGTCCCATTTAATAATTGTTGCTCTCTGTCTCTGTGCTACTGCTATTATATTCAGGAAGTGGTGTCCTATGCCCATGAGTCACTTTCCACTTTTTCTTCACTTTCCACTTTTTCTTCAGTGTGCCTGGATTTATATTGAGGTCTCTGATCCATTTGAACTTGAAGTTTTGTGATTGAGGATAGATATGGATCTATTTGCATTCTCCTACATGTTGATATCCAGTTATGCCAGCACCATTTGCTGAAGAAACTTTCTGTCTTCCATAGTATAATTTTAGCTTTTTTGTCAAAAATCAGGTGTTCATAGGTATGTGGATTAATATCAGGGTCTTTGATTCAATTCCATTGGTACACCTGTCTGTTTTTATGCCAATACCAAGCTGTTTAAATTACTATAGCTCTATAATAGAAGTTGAAGTCAGAGATGATGATGCCTCCAGAAGTTCCTTTCTTGTACAGAATTGTTTTGGGTCTGCTGGGATTTTCATTTTCCCATATGAAAGTGAGGATTTTTCTTTCAAGCTCTGTAAAGAATTGTATTAGGATTTTGATGAAGATTGCATTAAATCTGTAGATTGCTTTTAATAAGATTGCCATTTTTATTATGTGGATCACACCTATCCAAGAGCATGGGAAACTTTTCAGTTTTCTTATAGCTTCTTCAGTTTCTTTCTTCAAAGGCTTAAAGTTCTTCTTGTACAGGTCTTTCACTTCTTTGGTTAGCATTGCCCCAAAACATTTTATGTTATTTGTGGCTATTATAAAGGGTGATGCTTCTCTGATTTCTCTCTCAGTCCTTTTTTCATTTGTATATATGAGGGGGCTATGGAATTTTTTGTGTGTTGATCTTATATCCTGCCACATTGCTGAAGGTGTTTATCAGCTGTAGGAGTTCCCTGGTAATATTTTTTGGATCACTTCTTTATACTATTTTATCATCTACAAATAGTGAAATTTTGACTTCTTTCTTTCCAATTTGTATCCCCTTGATATCTTTTTATTGTCTCATTGCTGTAGTTACAACTCTGAGTACTATTTTGAATAGATATTAAGGGAGTCAACAACCTTTTCTTTTTCCTGATTTTAGTAGATTTAATTTGAATTTATCTCCATTTAATTTGATATTGACTGTTGACTTGCTGTTTTCACTATGTTTAGCTATGTTCCTTGTATCCCTGATCTCTCCAAAACCTTTATCATGAAGTTGTGTTAGGTTTTGTCAAAGACTTTTTCAGCATCTAATGAGATGATCATGTTTTTCTTTTCTTTTTGTTTATTTATATGGTCTAATAATTGACGGATTTTCACATTTTCAACCATCCCTGCATCTCTGTGATGAAGCCTACCTGTATTCTTGGTGTATTCTTGGATTCTGTTTACCAGTATTTTATTGAGTATTTTTGTTTCAATGTTCATGAGGGAGATTGGTCTGTATTTCTCTTTCTTTGTTGAGTATTTCTGTGGTTTGGTATCAGAGTAACTGTAGCCTCATAAAAAGTGTTTGACGGCGTCCTTTCTGTTTTTACTGTATGGAACAATTTGAGGATTATAGGTGTTAGCTCTTAATAGAAGGTCTGGTAGAATTCTGTGCTGAAACCATCTAGGCCTGGGTTTCTTTTTGGTTGGGAAACTGTTGATGACTGCTTCTATTTTCTTAAGGGTTATAGGACTATTTAAATTGTTTCTATGGTTTTGATTTAACTTTGGTATGTGGTACCTATCAAAAAAATTGTCCATTTCTTCTAGATTTCCAATTTTGTGGAGTATAGGTTTTCCCAGTATGATCTAATGATTTTCTGTATTTCCTTTATAACTATTGTCATGTCCTCTTTTAATTTCTGATTTTGTTAAGTTGGATGTTCTCCCTCTTCCTGTTGATTAGTTTGAATAAGCATTTGTCTATCTTGTTGATTTTCTTAAAGAATGAGCCCTTTGTTTCATTGATTCTTTGGATTATTTTCTTTGTTTCTATTTCATTTATTTCAGCCCTCAATGTGATTATTTCCTGTCATCTACTCCTCTTGGGTGAGTCTGTTTCTTTTTGTTTTAGAATTTAAGGTGTGCTGTTTTAGAATTTAAGTTGCTAGTGTGAGATTTCTCCATTTTCTTTATGTAGGCACTTAGTGCTATGGACTTTTTTCTTAGTACTACTTTTATAGTATTCCATAGGATTGGATATGTTTTCCATTAATTTTCATTGAATTCTTGGACATCTTTAATTTCTTTCTTTCTTTTATTCCTGACTCAATGGAAAAGTCATTCCATTGAGCACTGTTCAATTTCAATGAGTTTGTAGGCTTTCTGCAATTAGTGTCATATTTGAATTCTAACTTTAAGCCATGGTGATCTGACAAGATATAGGAGGTTATACCATACATTTTTGGATCAGTTGGGGTTTGCCTTGTTACTAAGTATGTAGTCAGTTTTAGAGAAGAAGCCACGAGGTGCTGAGATGAAGGCATATTCTTTTCTTTTGAGGTGAAATATCCTTATACATGTCTGTTAACGCCATTTGAGTCATGACATCTGTTAGTTCTCTTATTTTTCTGTTAAATTTCTGTCTGGCAGACCTGTCCATTGCTGAAAGTGGGGTGTTGAAGTCTCCTACTATTACTATTTGGGGCTTGAAGTACAATTTAAGCTTTAGTAATGCTTCTTTTACATATGTGGATGTTCTTATATTTGGGGTGTAGATGTTTAGAATTGAGACGTCTTCTTCATGGATTTTTCCTGTGGTGAGTATGAAGTGTCCTTCTCCATGTCTTTTGACTAATTTTAGTTTGAAGTCTATTTTGTTAGATATTAGAATAGCTACCCCCACTTGTTTCTTAGATTTATTTGATTGAAAAATCTTTGCCCAACCCTTTGCTCTAAGGTAATGTCTTTTTTTGAGGATGAGGTGTGTTTCTTGTATGAAGCAGAAGGATGGATACTGTTTTCATATCCATTCTGTAAGTCTCTGTCTTTTTATAGGTAAATTGAGTTCATTGATATTAAGAGATATTAATGATCAGTGATAGTTAAGTCCTGCTAATTTTTGGTGGTAGTGTTAGTGTGTTTCCCCTCTTTGGGGTGTGCTGGTATGAGGTGTGAGGTTATCTGTTGCCTGTGTTGTTTGTACAACTAGTTTTCTTGGGTTTGAGTTTTTCTTCCAGTACTTTCTGTAAGGCTGACTTTGTGAATAAGTGTTTCTTAAATTTGGTTTTGTTATGGAATATCTTGTTCTCAGTCTATGGTAACTGAAAGCTTTGGGTATAGTAGTCTGGGCTTGCCATCATGGTCTCAGTGTCTGCAGCACATCTCTCCAGGAACTTCTGACTTCCAGAGTTTCCTTTGAGAAGTCAGGTGTAATTCTTCCTTTTAATTTTTTTTAAATTAAAACAAACTATTTTTTCATTATATATACCGATCCCAGTTCCTACTCCCTCCCCTTCTCCCATTTCCTCCAATTACCTTCCCAACCCCCATCCACTCCTCAGAGAGAGACATTGCTTTGGGGAAGGTCCAAGGTTCTCCCCACTATATCTAGGCTGAACAAGGTATCCATCCAAATTGAATAGGTTCCCAAAAGCCAGTAAAAGCAGTAGGGATAAATCCTGGTGCTACTGCCAGTGGCCACTCAGTCTGCCCCAGCCATGCAACTGTCAACCATATTCAGAGGGACTAGTTTGGACTGATTCTTGTTCCTTTCCAGTCTGGCTGGTGTTGGTGAGCTCTCATTAGCTCAGGTAGACTGTTTAAGTGTGTGTTCCTATCATGGTCTTGACCTCTTTGCTCATATTCTCATTCATCCCACTCTTTAACTGGTCTTTAAGAAAGAATATTAAGAGCTGTAAAGGAAAAAGACCAAGTAAAATATAAAGGTAGACCATTTAGAATTACATCCAGATTCAAAGTTCAGAGTACTAATCATTACACCATTGGACATACCTGGTGGTCTTGTGGTATAATGATTAGTGCTCTGAACTTTGAATCAGGGTGTAGTTCTAATAGGTCTACCTTTATATTTTACTTGGCCTTTTTCCTTTATAGGTCTTAATATTCTTTCTTTATTCTGTATGTTTAGTGTTTTGATTATTGTATGATGAGGGAAATTCTATTTTGTTCAGTCTGTTTGGTGTTCTGTAGGCTTCTTGTACCTTCATAGGCATGCCCTTCTTCAGGTTGGGAACGTTTTCTTCTATGATTTTTGTCCAATATAGTTTTTGTACCTTTGAGCTGGTGTCCTCCTTCTGTTCCAATTATTCTCAGGTTTGGTCTTTTCATGGTGCCCCAGATTTCCCGAATGCTTTGTGTTAATATTTGTTGGATTTAACATTTTATTTGACTGATGAATGTGTTTCCTCTATTGTATCTTCACCTCTGAGATTCCCTTTTCCATCTCTTATAATCTGTTGGTTATGTTTGTATCTGTTATTCCCATTCATTTACCTAGATTTTCCATTCTCAGATTTCCCTCAGTTTGTATTTTCTTTATTGCCTCTATTTCAATTTTCAAGTGTTGAATTGTTTGCTTCACTTGTTTGATTGTTTTTTGTTGGTGTTCTTGAGTTTCTTTAAGAGATTTATTGATTTCTTCCAATTTTTTTGTTTGTATTTTCCTCCATTCATTTACAGGAATTTTTGTTTCCTCTTTAAGAATTTCTATCATCTTCATAAAGTTAAATTTATGGTCATTTTCTTTTGCTTTTTCTGTGTTAGGATGTTGAGGTCTATATGTTGTAGGACCAACCATTTTTGTGGTACCATTTTGTTCATTTTGTTATTGTATGTATTCTTACAGTGTAGTCTGTCTATCTCTATCTCCAATGAGTTCATGTGGGGTCTGTGCTTCAGGGGTTCTCTATTCCTCCAATTGCTGCAGGTGGGGTCTATGGCTTAAATGGTTACTCCTCCTCCTAGTGAAGGCAGGGCTCTGACTCTGGTAGTCATTGATGTGGCTCTGGGGCTCCTCTCCAAGTGTAGTCAGAGCAAAGCGTTTGGTGTCTAGAGATGCTGTGGAGGATGATTTTGGGTGTGGAGAGGCTGTTCCCAGGTCTGTGGGGATTCACTGGGTGGGTGGTGTGGGAGGTCTTTCTGTCCATGTGTTGCTTTTCTTGGTTAATAAATAAAGAACCTGCCTTGGCCTGTTGATAGGGCAAAACTTAGGTATGGGGAAGATGGAAATGAATGCTGAGAGGAAGAAGAGCAGATTCGGAGAGATGCCATGGATCTGCCAAGACAGATGATGGAAGTTTTACTTGGTAAGCCACTGCCACATGGTGATATACAGATTAGTAAAAATGGGTTAAATTAAAATGTAAGAGTTAGCCAATAAGAAGTTAGAGCTAATGGGCCAAGCAGTGTTTTAATTAATACGGTTTTTGTGTAGTTATTTTGGTTCTGGTCAGCTGGGAACAAACAAGAGGCTTGCTGCTACAGGTGGGGGTGGGGTGTGGGATGTGCTTTTGTGGGCTAGGGCCTAGAGAGTAGGACCCTCCAGACAGGAACCCAAACACTCACCTCTCCAGGGCAGTTAATGCTTTCTTTATTGTTTATTTTTCTATTTTCAGGACATGAACACCTTTATTTATTTATTTATTTTCACTGTTCATTTTGTTTTCATAGATTACTTTCCAAATTTATTCAGTTCCTCTTTAAGAACTTATATCATATTCATAAATGATATTTTAATGTCTTGTGTGTGAGATATGCAATTTCTGAAGATCTGATGAGGTAGGGTTGTTACCTCACCAGTAGTAAAGAATATTGTCTTGGCTGTTATTGAATGTGTTTTTACTGGCAGCTGGGCAGCTGGGTTTGGAAAGATTGTAATTCTAGGTATTAATACCTGATTTTGTCTCCATTGAGTGGATGTTTTGTTTCTGCTGCGTCTCTGGTTCTTTGAAGGTTTTGGTAGCTGTGTGCTGCCTGGTAGAAAATTCTTCTGGGATTCTGTTAGTTGTGGTCACTGGGGGTTCCAGGTAAAATGTGTCTCTAGGTTATTTGGAACTGATATTTAGGAATGGAGATGGATCCAGAGAAGAAATATCTGAATGGGTGCACAGGAGTGAAGAAAGGAGGGTGTGCCACCAAGATTTGATTTGTCCTCTGTAAATGGGGGCAAAGAATAAGGTGAGGGTACAGTAGAGGGTCTGTTATAAACCTGAAGATGAGATTCAGGATCTCAACTTGAAGGAGCTGAGGGATAGTTGAAGATCTGCACTTAGCCTACCTGTTTGTATGAGTGAAGTGATCTTTGGGTTACCAGAAAATGTCTGATGCAGTTGAGTGCTGGAATAAAACAGTGAGTTTTGTGCATCATGATAGATATGGATTTATTTTCATTCTTTTACATGTTGATATCCAGTTATGACAGCACCATTTGTTAGATATGCTTTCTTTTTCCATTTGATATTTTTTGCTTCTTTCTCAAAAATCAGGTGTTAGAAGGTGTGTGGATTAATATCTGGCTCTTCGGTTCAGTCCCATTGGTCTTCCTGTCTGTTCTTATGCCAGTACCAGGCTGTTTTCAGTACTGTAGCTCTGTAGTAGAGTTGAAATCAGGGATTGTGATGCCTCCAGAAGTTCTTTTATTGTACAGGATTGTTTTGGCTATCCTGGGCTTTTTGATTTTCCATATGAAGTTGAGTGCTATTGTTTTGAAGTCTGTGAAGAATTTTGCTGGGCCTTCCATTGAATTTGTCGATTGCTTTTGGTAAGACTGCAATTTTTACTATGTTAATTCTGCCTACCCAAGAGCATGGGAGATCTTTCCACTTTCTGGTGTCTTCTTCAATTTCTTTCTTCAGAGATTTAAAGTTCTTGTCATACAAGTCTTCCACTTGTTTGGTTAGAGTTACTCCGAGATATTTTATTCTATTTGTGGCTATTGTGAAGGGTGTTGTTTCTCTGGTTCTTTCTCAGCCCTTTTATCATCTGTATATTTTTTATAATCTTTAATCTGATGCTAATCTGCAATTGTTCAATGGAAAATTCAATTGAAATGTTGGTTCAATAACATGACATAACAGAGATGAAAAGCTTCTTTCAAAAGCTTGAAAGTGAGTCTAAAGATATAATAGCTGTTCAACTGAGAAACCCAGTGAGCATTCTGGGCTTAGCTTGGCTAAACCATCAGTGAGTCAGTTCATGTAGCTGGGCCCTGTCTGTGAATACTGGACTTGAGTAAGCTGGTAACTGAATCAATTATCAGAATAGAGGACACTTGTTTACCTCAAAATGTCATTTATCAATATTTCATAAAATTTTACTATTAAAATGATTTATTTTAATTGTATGAGTGTTTTGCCTACACATATATATATATGTGTATTGTGTGAGTCTTTGAAATTAAGCTCTGTAGAGTTGTATGCTACCATGTGTGTTCTAGGATCAAACTTAGGTCCTCTTCAAGAACAAGGACTCTTTACACATCTCTCTAGTGTCCTAAAGCAACATTTTAAATTATATATGTATCTCCCACCACTTTTATTTGATTTGGTAGAATACATTTCTTGTCTTATTTTAAGCAATAATCTTTCTTTCATGACTGACTCTTGATGTGGATGAGAGATAATAATTTTCAGATTCCTATGTATTTTTTAGTTTTATAGAAAAGGTCTCTGAAACATATCTTTAAAATCTTGAAAGGATCATGTGTGATAATTTACTTTTTCTGAAATATTTTTAGCAAATGCTAGTCTACTCATTCTCCAAAGCTTAAGAAGCTATTCAGCTTCTTATATACTCTTCTCTTTAGAGAAGTGATTAAACTAAAAATGCTTCATATATATGAAAGCCTTTCCCCTGTTCTCTTCTCTTATATTTTACTCTTTTTGGCGAGAAGACACATGAACACACTTCCAGTCTGTTGTGTAATAGCTATGGCTATGAAAGAACACCTTTTGCCTAAAACTTCAGAGCCACATAACTAAGAAAAATTATATCACCAACAACCACTAGATAATAAGCCTTCTCCTTCTTTCCATTTCCAAAATGCTCTCAAGTCCTTTGGGCCATGATAAAGAATTTGAAATCCAGAATTATGCTACCAGTACGAGTTGATCAAATCTTTTTTCTAAGAGACCATACAATACTCATTAAATGTTTTCTAGTTTCCTGTTTTGCCTGTCCCCAGCTGCTGCTACAGTTTAGGAACTATAATTCTAAAGGTCCTTTTTCTTTTAACTGCAACTGAATTACATTTCAACAACACAGCAGCTTTAAAGAAAATTCGTTCCCTGTCACCCAGCCACTGTCCCTGAGGAAACTAGGCTCAGGGTCTCACAAGGCTGTAAGTTTTGATCCAGATGAATCTCTCATATACAGGATGGAGTCCTCCTCAAGGGCTCACTTCAGACTGGGGAAGAGAGACCGGGCTTTCTGAGGCTGCTGCCAACTTCCAATATGTGACACCTTCCACAAGGGACAGCTTTCTTCTTAATGGCCTGCCAGTCTCTGTCCCTACTATTTCTAAGTTCCTTAAAATCGTTTTCCTGATTAATCTTTTCTAGTATCAGGTTCTGTTTAATTAAGTTAAAGTCAGCTTATTAGAGTATTTGTATATTCAGTATCTCTTTATTTTTGGCATTTTTGTTAGAAAGTTGCATAGTCATGGACAGGAAGCAACCAAATAGTGGCTTACTACTCACTTTCCTGATGACTACATCATGCAAGGTTGTCAGCTATTAGATACCATGTTAGAGTATACTTTCAACTTTTGATTTTCCTCAACAGAATTATTGATCCTTTCTAACCTAATTATAAAGGAATCTTTTAGAAGTTCATTATTCTGGCTTAGTCCATTTGGGGTAATGCAGCGAACTATCATACATTTTATGGACAGTACATTTTTATTTTTCTATATGTATTGAGACAGAGTCTCTCTATAGAGCCCTTGATGATCTGGAACCCTCAATGTGGACTATTAGTGACCTTGAACTCACAGATATCTACCTGTCTTGACCTCCTAAGTACTGGAATTAAAGACATGAGGTACCATATCTGGCCTTATTTCTACATTTCAAAGGAATGGAAAATGTCCAATAAAAAGATACCATTAGATTTTGGGTCTGGTAAGGATACGATTATTTGCCCACACACAGTCATCTTACTGCTTTAATGATTAAAAGGGTAAGAGAATTCACTAATATATTGAGTCTCTTCCAAGAAGACTCGAACTTTATGACATTATCACCTTCCAAAGACCCTTAAAAATACTCTCTGTTAGACAATAGGATTTAAAATATGGGTGTGAAGGATACAGACACTGGAGTATATAAAGCGAACTCTTTGAAGAATTTGTGATCATATGCAGAGTGACAATGACAAAAGACTGGAAACTCAAGGAGAGGTAGGACACCCAAAGGCAAGGTAGCATGCGACATTTTAACATATCCTGTGAGACTTAAGTGTGTCATTTAAAAATTACCTAATGTTATTTAAGTTTGTTTTTTCTCATAGCCATAACACAAAACTCTGTATGTTTTTGTAGCTGGAAGTAAGTTGCCATTATAAGTTAATGGAATTTGCAACTCTATAAATTAGTGCAGATTCAGCATATTTTATAACAATGTTTATTTCTTTCTGCTATACTTCTTGAGTGGTTGAGTACCAAAGATGAGTATCCAGTATTGTTTAATGATTATCTGAACAAAAACTCCCTTTGGAAATACTGATATGTTCTGATGAGCACAGAAACCAGTTTCTACTATGAATCTTGGTGTTTATAAGACTTCTAAAGTTCTTCGAGTAAAGTCTTTGCAGGAGCCCACCACATATCTCCAGCAAAAGAAAGCAGCATTTTTCCCCTTGACACTTTAATCTCACTAAGGATTTGTTTGAAAATTACAGTGTACGGTGGACCATTCTAAAAACAGTGCCAAGATTTTTCTTACACCAATAGGTAATATCATATTGTTGTGAATACATGCATACATAAACGTCAGTGTAGGTGTGGACTATACTGATTTAGCTGAAGTTGGCCAAAAAGTGAACTATCATTATGTGGTTAAAGATTCTTGCATGTTTTATAGGTTAACATATTTCCTTGTTCACTTTTTTCCTCTCTATATCCCTGGTTGTCTAGAGAAACCTTTCTCTAGACCAAGATTCTCTTAAAGATCCACCTGCTTCTACCTCTCAGTGCTGTGATTAGAAGAATGCACCATTATATGAAGCTCATGTTATCATTTTTAAAACTTTTAAGATATTCAAATATTGTAGTCCATTTAACATTGTAAGAAGTCATGCTAACTGCAACTTGATAGTCATCATTTTATCATCATTTATGCCCTGGCAATGCTTAAGTGTGCATGGACTGCATGTTTATGGCGGTTCTCCAGTTGTTCCTATCCTGGGAAGTCCTAGATGCTTCTTTAATTGTCATACTAAAAGTGCTACATGCTTCCTTTATGCTGTCTAGCCAGCATTTTTTGGGACTTCCTCTTTGCCTTATCACATGCACTCCTCTAAGCAGTGCTATCTTTACATATCTGCCTTCATTCATTCTCATTACATGACTGAAGTATCCCAAGCACTGTTGCTGTATCCTGTAGTTTACTTCTTTCTATAGATGGAAATGTTCCGTAATGCCATCGTTGTACAGCTTATCTCTTCGGGTGATGCCTAGAATCCTCCTAGGACATGCCATCTCAAACACATTCAGCTGTTCTGAGGAGAGTTTCATTGTCCCGGTTTCAGCGTTGTAAAGAAGGCAATTCAAGACAAGTGTCTCATATACTTCTAATTTGTTGTTGTCGTTATGACTCTTGCTGACCAAACCTTTCCTAGAGCCTGGAATGCAGCCCTTGCTATCCGCAACCACCTCTTGATGTCTGAAATAGTTCCCTCCATTGAATGGAGGTTTCCTCCCATATTTTCTTGAGGTTCTGATTCTTTATTACAGTGTTAAAATCCTTGTTGGAGGGAGCAGGCTGCTTGTTCATCCTGGCCGCCCGGATAGCTTAGCCCTGAAATAACCACACAGAAACTGTATTAATTAAATCACTGCTTGGCCCATTAGCTCTAGCTTCTTATTGGCTAAGTCTTACATCTTAATTCAACCCATTTCTATTAATTTGTATATTGCCTCACGGCAGTGGCTTACTGGCACGTTTATCTCCAGTGGTGGATCCATGGCATCTCTCTGACTGTTTTCTTCTCCCAGCATTAAGTTCTGTCTTCCCTGCCTACCTAAGTTCTGTCTTAACAGACGAAGGCAGTTTCTTTATTCATTAACCAATGAAAGCAACACATGGACAGAAGTACCTCCTATACCAAATCCTTGTGTGCCCTTCCTGTGTGTATCTCAGTATTCTTGATGTTTACTTTCATGCCAAGGTTTTTACTTACTTCCATGACATTTAAATCTTTTCCAAATACTTCACATATTTTTTCTGCCATTTGCCTCAAAGTGAAGATCTAATTATTTGTGCTCCAGTTAGCTCTTAATCTACAGTGGGCCTTTCCTAGGATTTCCTCTGTTCTGTCATTGATCCTTTTCAGCATAATGGAGTAGAAGATCTGGCTGCTATGACACAACAAACTAATACCCCTGTAATTTGAACAGTTCAGGTTGTCCTTCTTCTTGTGTATGGGACCTATTACTGAGTTCTTCCATTCCATGGGAGTCACTTCATGTTCCTATGTCTCTGTGAAGAGTCTCAGAAGCTCCTCAGCCCCTGTGTTTATGTTGCCACCTCCAACTCCTCCACCCTGATGCCATCCACTCCTGGGACCTTCCTGTATTTCACTCTCTTGATAGCTTCCCTTATCCCACTCCTGTCAATATTTAATATTTCCTCATTAACTCTGGTGTTAGAATGGCTGTGGAAGTATTTCTCATTGTAGTCTACATAGCAGCATTAGGGTCATTGTCTAAGGTCTAAGTATTTTTGCTTACTATCTTTGCTTTACTTCTGCTGGTTCTGTTAATAAATGACCTTGGTCATCTTTAATTATCTGAATTAGAGAAGCATACCTAGCAGTTATCTGTCTCATAGCCTTATAGACAAGATGTGGTTTATTATGGAGTCTAGCCTCTTCAAACTCTTTGCATATTCCTTGTATATACAGCTCTCTATCCTTCTTTGCATTTGTGGTATTTTATTGCCTGTGGACTGCCTCTTCATTTGCTCTTTAGCTTCCTTCTATCTTCAGACAGGTTGATTGTCTCTGCAGTAAGCCATTCTACTGGTGTTGCTGTTTTTTGCATAACCAACTGTCTCCTTTGAAGCCTCCTCTATAGCTCTTTTGATTTTCTCCCATTCGCTTTCTATATTTGAAAAGGCTTGTTTGTTTAATGATTTCGCTTATTTTATTTTAGCAGTTCCCTTTTTGAATGTTGTCCATGACAAGTTGGTGATCTGATCCTAAGTCAGCATTAGAAAATGATTGGCTGTTTTTTTTGGAAGCTCCTGATGACCAGAATGTAGTCAGTTTGGCTCCCAGTTCTGGGATTAGAGGCATGCACCGTCATATACAGCTCATGTCACCATTTTTAAAACGTTTAAGATATTCAAATATTGCAGTCCCTTTAAAATTGCAAGAACTCATGCTATCTGCAACTTTATAGTAGGGAGATTTTATTATTCATGCAAATAAACCTAAAAATTTTTGGAATAGAAGTTTGAAGTTTTGCAAAGGGAACACTGTGTATTATTATAATCACATCTGATGCTGAGAGAATGTGTTCATGGAGTAAGTCATATCCACTCTTCTAGGACATGTTTATTTCCAGAAGTTCTTGAGTTGTTGGCTTTTACCATAATAGGAAAGGACTACTGAAGTCTCACTAAACTGATCCTTCTGTAATGTCTTCTTTTTCTATGCTTTTTTTCTATCTACACAGTTCTCTGAAGTGTTTTATGTGTAACTGCAATTGTTTTTCTCTGAATTGTGTGATAGCCATCAAAGCAAAGTGCTGTGATGAGACCTAAATAATAGTACTTACCTAGGTCTCTCCATGTAAGTTGAATTTACTAGAATTTGTATTGCCGTTTTCAACAGAATTCTAATAATTAATATAATTATTTGTGTGTAATATATGGAATTATTATTATTCATATAATATACAGAATTTTACAAATTATTATTGAAAAGTCATTACACTTCTACTGTAGAAACACACTTTTGAAAATATGTATTGATGCACTCAAGTAATACTTCTACTATTTTTGCATCTCATAAACTGAGAAGCTGAAGTCTGAAACAGTAAAATAATATTGCCTTTTATAGCACTATGGCACTGTAATATTTGTGCCTTCTCAGCAAGTCATCCTTATAAGAACCTCCTTTCTTTATGGATATTTGCTGGCAGTGGCTTTCCTACCTATAATTACTGCCTGGAAAATGAAGCAGCATATAAGGCTTCATTTATGAACCTTTTTCATAACTATACTATTGTCACTTCAAATCCACCTTCATCATGAAATTTCTTGGGTACTATCACTGTGTTTTTAAATATAGTTAAATCTCATCACCAAAAATGAATTGACAGATTTCTTGAGAAATTCGTGAAGTGTAGCAAAAAGGAAATTCAGATCTCTTGATTATTTATTAAAAACTTACAGTTTGAGAACTCCTGAGGATAGAGGGGAGAAGATGCTTCATGTGCCATACATTTAACCATGAGGAAGGATGAGCTTCTTTGTTCTGTCTATATTTTAGATGCTTTTCTTCTCTTCCCACCTCCAGTTCTAAACATAGAATCCATAGAGATGAATATTCCTCAAAGCAAGTCCAATAATCTGAAAATCCTCTTTTGTGCAATTCCCGAAAGCTAAGGTCTTTTTCCTTCCTGCACTAATTAACTACTGAATCTCCTGTAGAGAACTGTTTGATCAAATAGAGCTACCACATGGTACCTAATTGTCTTACATTTTCCTCTCACTGGACATGTATGTAGGTTGGCATTCTTGATCTATATACTGAACACATACACATGTGTATGTATATACATACACACACACACACACACACACACACACACACAGAAACACACAGTATCACTAATGCCCATTGTCTCTAATCATCTAGAGAAACCTTTCTAGACAAGTTGATCTAGCATCTAGATTACCATAATGATCTCTGTCATCAGGCCTTCAGTATTGTTTAGATGGCTTGACTTTTTATGTACTGGCCTTTCAATTTATTGACTTGTTCTTATCAAATTCTCTTGACTTTCATTCTTCTTTAGTGACATAGTCCCATGGTCACAGGAAAGAATTTTGAGTGAGTATAACATGGCTATTAACAAAATTTCCGCTTTTATACTTTAAATATTACATCTACTGCAGCTTGGCACTAGAGGGTTCCTCAAATCCATGGACTATAAATTAATTACTATAAAAGCCTTGTAATGTGATTAAATTGAATAGTTTTGTTATAGATATGAAAGAGAACATCCAGAGGCCTCAGTAAAAGTCCAGAGCAGAGAGGGAAATTAGTAGACTGACTTAACCAGAAGACTAGACCAGATCATGAAAGAAGAGAAGAGCAGAGAGATAAAGAAAGGGAGGGGAGGGGGGGGAAATAATGAGGAGTATTAGGAAGGAGGGAAACCTGTGGAATGAATGGAATTCAGGATTGGGGAGGAGGTGAGAAGAGTCAAGATGCTTAACATGGACTTTGAAAGGTATAGTAGGTACTTGTGATACTGAAGGAGCCTGGAGGCCAGCATACACTTTGGTGTGCTAACAGGCACCAGTAATAAGGGAAATAACTTCTTTTGTTAGAAAGAAATGGGCTTGCTTAACAACTCCTCGAGGAATATTGGCTTCTATCTAACCCCCAGAAATACTCTTTTTATTTTATTTAATTAATTCATTTTACATCAAATTGCAGTTTCCCCTCCCTCCTCTCATCCCATTCCTTCCCTCCTCCCCTAGTCCCATTTTACCTCTTCTCTGTTTCTGTTCAAAAAGGGGCAGTCCTCCTGTGATTATTAGCCAAATGTGGAATATCAAGTTGCTAAAGACTAATGAACTCCCCTTGTATTTAGGCTAGGCAAGGCAATCCAGCAACAGCCCTTGCTCCCATTGTTAGGAGTCCCAAAAATAGAACGAGCTGTCACATATATGTAGAGGGCTTAGGCCAATCTCATGTAGGCTCCCTGGTTGCTGGTTCAGACTCTGTGAGTACCTCTGAGGCAGGTTTGCTGTTTCTCTGGGTTTTTTGTTTGTTTGTTTGTTTGTTTGTTTGTTTGATGTTCTTAACCCTTCTGACTCTTAGAATCCATCTTCCTTCTCTTCAACAATACTTATTCACTGAGCTCAGCCTAATGTTTGGCTGTAGGTCTCTGTGTTTTTCCATCAGTTACTGGCTGAAGGCTCTCTAATGACAATTGGGGTAGTCACTAATCTGATCTGATCACAGGGGATGGCCAATCCAGGCTAACTATCCACTCTATCCACTATGGCTAGGAGTCTTAGCTGGAGTTTCTTGTAGATTTATGGGACTTTCCCTTGTATCTGGTTGCTGCCTTACCCTGAAAAGCTCTTTCATCTCTTTCAGTCTCTCCCCCTCTACCCACCACCCTACTTGATTCCTTAAGTTCCCATCTCACCTGCCCCCTGTCCACCCAGGATATTTCTTCTACTTCCTCTTCTAAGGGATATTCATACATCCCTGGTAGGGCCCTCATTGTTAGCTATTGTTATCATTCATGACATGGTGACCTGAGGGTGGTTCTCCTAGGGGCAGTGCCGGTGGATGACAGGAGGCCATGTGGTTCCCCTGGAAAGTGGGAGACACACAGCTATGCCATGTAGAGAGAGCTTGGATATGGATTTTATTTAGTAAGGGGAGGGGGAGAAGAAGAGAGAGATAGAAGAAAGAATGAGGAAAAGAGATGGGGAGAAGGGAGAGAGGCAGAAGAAAGGCAGAGAGAGAGAGTGAGTGGATGGAGAGGAGGTGGGGGATCTGCTTGCCTCAGCAGGAAGGGGGAGATTGGGAGTGGGTGGGGCTTGTCACTTAAAGGGACAGAGTACCCAGGTTACAGGCCAGACCAGCAGATTTACTTTTACAACAGGTATCCTCTTTAGGTCTGTGGATTATAGCATGGTTACCTTTATTTTATAGCTAATATCTACTTATGAGTGAGAATATTCCATGTTTTTTTTCTTTCTGGGTCTTGGTTACCTCACTCATGATAATTTTCTGTAGTTCTATTCATTTACCTTCAAATTTCCTGATGTTATTTATTGTTTTTGACAAATGTACCACATTTTTTTCATCCATTCTTTGGTTGAGGGGCATATAGATTGGTTCCAGGTTCTGGCTACTACAAATAAAACTGCTGTGAACATAGTTGAACAAGTGTACTTGTGGTATGATTGAGCATACTTTGGCTATATAACCAAAAGTTGTACATGTGAATCTTGAGGTATGGATTCATAATTTTCTGTGAAGTCACCATACTGATTTCCAGTATGGTTGTAAAAGTTTACACTCCCACCAGCAGCTGAGGAGTGAATACCTTGCTCCACATCCACTCCAGCATAAGCTGTCATTTGTGTTTGTGATCTTAGCCATACTGACAGGTATATGATGGAATCTCAGAGGTATTTTGATTTGTATTTTCCTGTTGGCTAAAGATAATAAACATTAAGTGTTTCCTTACCATTTGAGATTCTTCTGGTTGATAATTCTATGTTTAGGTCTGCACCCAATTTTTCATTGAATTGTTTGTTTTTTGAGGTCTAGTTTCTTGAGTTCTTTGTATATTTTAGAGATTAACCCTCTGTCAGATATAGGCTTGGTGAAGAGCTTTCCCATTCTGTAGGTGGTCATTTTGTCCTATAGGCAGTGCCCTTTACCTTGTTTTGAGTTCCATAAAGTCCTATTTACTGCCAGTCTTAATGTCTGTGCTAGTGGTGTTTTATTCAGGAAGTTATCTCCTGAGCCAATGAGTTCAGGGCAATTCCCTACTTTCTCTTGTATCAGATTCATGGTAACTGGATTTATGCTGATGTCTGTGATTCACTTGGGCTTGAGTTTTGTACAGGGTCATATAGATTTGGATCTATTTCCATTCTTCATGCTGACATGCAGTTATGCCAGAACTATTTTTTGAAGATGCTTTCTTTTCTCCATTGTATGTTTCTGGCTTCCTTATCAAAAGCAAGTGTCCATAGGTATGGAGATTTATGTCTGTGTCTTCTATTCCATTCTATTAATCAATATGTCCCTATTTATGCCAATTGTGCTAATATTACTATAGTTCTATATTATATATTATTACTATAGGGATGATGATGCATCTGGCAATTCTTTCATTGTGCAGGATTGTTTTAACTGTCTTGAAGTTTTTTGTAGTAAGAAGGTGCGGGCCATCGTCCGCCGTCTGGCTCCTGGCCGCCCGGCTAGCTAACCCCAGAAACAACCACACAAAAATTGTATTAATTAAATTACTTCCTGGCCCATTATTTCTAACCTCTTATTGGCTAACTCTTACATATTCGTTTAACCCATCTCCATTAATGTGTATTACCACTTGACTGTGGCTTACCAGCATGAGTCTAACCAGCATCTCTCTCAGGCAGGAGAAACATGGCATCTGCCACACTGCCTTCTTCCCAGCATTCCATTCTGTCTGTTCCACCTACCTGATTTCTGCCCTATTAAAAGGCCAAGGCAGTTTCTTTATTCAACAATGAAAGCAACACAAATACAGAAGAACCATTTCCTCTTTTTCTGTTTAAACAAAAAAGAAAGGCTTTCATTTTAACATAGTAAAATTACATATAACAAAACAGTTATCAAGCAAGAACTATAGTTACTACATTTACATCTACTTTATCTTTTATTATAACAAAGGAAAACTATAACTATAACTATCCATTTTTTAATTCCATCAAAGATTCCAGAAGGATATAATATTACCTAAGTAAACAGGAAGTGCATCTTCCAAAACTCTAGAGTGACAGAGTCATCTCGCTTCCTGGATAGTCACCCAAAGTTATTTTGTATCATTGGGGCATCCATCTTTAGCCTACAGGCCCATAGTATCCAGCAGACTTTTTTATAAAGCAGGAAATTTTAAAGAAGTTTAGTCACTTTCTTCTGTATTCTGTAGAATGTCTCGCAGATGCTTTTATGAATTAGGAGCCCCGAAGGATCATCTCACCTTTAGGCAAGTTTCTCTCTCTGTTGGATTTTTGTGTTCAGTTTATGCAACAGTCCAGGAAAGAGCAGTTTTTTGCCTAAATGGCTAAGAAGCCTCTTTGATGTCCATCTTTCTCTTGAAGTAGCTTGATGCTGCCAGGAGCAGATGTGTCTCATTGTCATGAAAAGCTCTAAGTTATTAAAACATTAAATGCCATATTCTGTAGTCTTTGAAAGATATGAAGAATGCCTATTTAACTGAAATATATTTCTATATATCTAGAAAATTTAACGTGACTACAAACTTGACTATTATAGATGACTATCTATTAACCTATATTTTTAAATTATACATTACATTTTTAAATGAACTACATAATTATAATACTTACACAAGAGCAGAAATATACATATAACAAGATTGACCTTAACTTTATATCAACAAACCAAGATTCATACCAATGCAAATTAATTATATCTATATCATCTCCCCCTTTAAATGTAAAAGAACATTTATAAACAATATTTGGGAATATGGAGTGGTCTCAGATTTTACATGGAGTCAGTTGACCACGTTGAGTTACTACGCCAATCTGTAGTAAGAAGGTGTGGGCTGCCATCTGCTGCCTGGCTCCCGACTGCCTGGCTAGCTTAACCCCCGAAACAACCACACAAAAATTGTATTAATTAAATTACAGCCTGGCCCATTAGTTCTAACCTCTTATTGGCTAACTCTTACATATTCGTTTAACCCATTTCCATTAATGTGTATTGCCACTTGACTGTGGCTTACTGGCATGAGTTTAATCAGCATCTGTCTCAGGCAGGAGAAACATGACATCTGCCACAGTGCCTTCTTTCCAGCATTCCGTTCTGTCTACTCTGCTTACCTGATTTCTGCCCTATGAAAAGGCCAAGGCAGTTTCTTTATTTACCAATGAAAGCAACACAAATACAGAAAAACCTCCTACACCAGTTTTTCTTTTTCCATATGAAGTTCAGCATTATTCCTCCAAGATCTGTAAAGAATTGTGCTGGAATTTTAATGGGGATTGCATTGAATCTGTAGATTGTTTTTGGTAATATGGCCATTTTTACTCTGTTAATCTTATTGATTGATCTTTCCATCTTCTGATATCTTTTCTAATTTCTTTCTTCAAAGACTTGAAGTTTTTGCCATATAAGTATTTCACTTGCTTGGATAAAGTTACCCTAAGATATTTTATATTGCTCATGGCTAGTGTAAAGGTTATTATTTCCCTGATTTCTTTCTTAGGCCTTTTATCATTTATATATATGATAGCTATTGCTTTCTTTTTAGTCAGTCTTTTATCCATTCACTTCACTAATGGTGTTTATCAGCTGTATGAGTCCTCAGATAAAATTCTTGGAGTCAGTTTGATATGTTATCACGTCATCTGCAAAGAGTGATACATTGACTTCTTCTTTTGCTAAAACCCATTATCTCCTTTAGTGTTCTTTTTCTCTAGGAATAATTCAAGCACTATATTGAGTAGATATAGAGAGAATGGAAAGCCTTGTCTTGTTCATAATTTTAGACGAATTTATTTCAGTTTTTCTTCATTTTATTTGGTGTTGGCTGTTGGCTTGCAATACATTGCTTTTATTATAATTAGGTATACTCTTTATATCTTTGATATCACTAAGACTTTATCATCAAAGGGTGCTGGATTTTGTCAAAGAATTTCTCAGCATCTAATGAGAGAGTCTTTTTTTCAGTTTGTTTATAAGGTGAACTACACCGAATTTTGTATGTTGAAATCTCCTGGGATGAATCTCACTTGCTCATGGTGAATGATATTTTTGATGTGTTCTTGCATTCCGTTTTCCAATACTGTATTGATTATTTTTGCATCAGTGTTCATGAGAGCTATTGGTATGTAATTCTCTTCCTTTGTTGACCCATTGTGTGGTTTGGGTATGAGGGTAACTGTAGTCTTGTAAAAAAAAAATTTGAGCCGGGCAGTGGTGGCACATGCCTTTAATGCCAGCACTTGGGAAGCAGATGCAGGTGGATCTCTGTTTGTCTGAAGCCAGCCTGGTCTACAAGAGCTAGTTCCAGGACAGTCTCCAAAGCTACAGAGAAACCCTGTCTCAAAAAACCAAAAAAAAAAAAAAAGAATTTGACAATGTTCCTTCTGTTTCTATTTGATGGAATTATTTGAGAGGTACTGGTGTTAGCTCTTCTTCAAAAGTCTGATAGAATTCTGCACTGAAACCATATGGCTCTGGGATTTTCTTGGTTAGGAGAGTTTAAATGACTAATTCTATTTCTTAGAGGTTAGGTATTTGTTTACAAATTGTTTATCTGATCTTAAACAAGAATAGAAATATAATAAAATTGAACTTAAATTTGAATCAATAAACCAGAGTCCATATGAATGTAAAGTATTCATTTCTGTATACTGTGTATCTGAAGTCCTTTTCTGATCAGAAGCAATTTTAATAGTGGTAAGCAGTAGGATCATGGCGTCCCTGGATGCTGGCTCCACCTCTCCTAGCCTTCCAATATGGTGGAGGTATGTTCAGCAGCTCTGGGACTGCAAGGTGGGAGCAGTGCTCACCAATCCAATTCTGGGAAGCAGCGTGCAGCACATAAACCTTTTTGTATGAGTAAAAGTTAAATCTGCCATGCAGTGCACTGCATGGCCAATAAATGTCTCTGTATAATGTCATGGGAATCCACCATGCTCTCCTTCCTGTGTATGCCTAGCAGACCTGATCAGCCAACTTGCTCAGGTGGGGAGTGCTCTCGGCTAATTTCATCCTGACCCTGAGTGGGAGTATAAGACCCAACCCTGAAGTGGGTGGCAAGTCATGTGGGAAATCTCCAAACGTTTGGGTGCCAGAATGTAGCGTAATTAAAGGAAGGTTCACGAGAGTCCACAACAAAGGATAACAAATATTCATTGGGGAACACTCACAATAAGAAAGTTGCTGCATTCCTCTGCAATGTGGGCACTGGGAGATACAAACTGAAGTCCAACCACCAACCAAGCAAAAAGGGAAAAGGGACCAGCAAGCTTCCTGTCTGTGCTTATAGTACCTCAGATGATGCCCTAATAGGCTGGTATCTAAAAGGCTAAATAAATTTCCACAACAGAAGCCTTTAATTTTTTTCTTTATTTCTTCTTTAATCTAGTGATAATTAAGTTGAGAGTTGTTGTTCAGTGTCCATGAGTTTGTAGGCTTTCTGTGGTTTGTGTTGTTTCACTCTGACTTTAATCTGTGATGTTCTGACAATATTGGTAGCTAAGACTTGCTTTGTGACTGAGTATGTGATCAGTACTAGAGAAGTTTCTATGAGGTGCTGAGAAGAAGGTTATTCTTTTGTGTTTGTGTGGAATGTTCTGTATAAATCTGTTAGGTTCATTTGAGTCATACCATATTCTAGTTCCTTTATTTCCCTGTTGACTTTCTGCTGAATAACCTGTCTCTTTGTGAGAATGCAGTGTGGAAGTCTACACCTATTAATGTGTGGAGTTTCACATGTGGTTTAAGCTTTAGTAATTGTTTTTTTTTTTTTTTTTACAAATGTGGTTACACATGTGTATTTAGGGTATAGATGTTGAGAATTAAGATATCACATTGGTGGATTTTTTCTTTGGTGGATATGAATTATCCTTCTCCATCTCTTTTGATTAATTTTGTTGTAAATTCTATTTTATTACATATTAAGATAGCTACACCAGCTTGTTTCTTTGGTTCAGTTGAGTGGAAAATCTTTTTCCAACAATTTACTCTGAAGTAATGACTATCTTTGATTTTGAAGTGTGTTTCTAGTATGTAGCAGAAGGACTGATCCTGTTTTCATATCCATTCTTTTGCCTGTTAATAATGAATTGAATCCATTGGTATTGAGAGACATTATTGACTGATGATTAATTCCTGTTATTTTCTGCTGGTGGTGGCAGTATTGTTGATGTTGTTGTTGCTGTGTGTGTGTGTGTGTGTGTGTGTGTGTGTATGTGTATGTGTTTGCTTCCCTTCTTTAGGATTTACTGGTGTGTGTTATATACTGTCCATATTTCATGGGTGTAGCTAAATTCCTTAGGTGGTGTTTTCTTTCTAGTACTCTCTGTAGAGCTGGGTTTGTTGATAGATATTGAAAAATGTATATCAATAATAATAATAACAATAATAATAATTTGTGGTGATGGAAAATTTTGCTGGATATAGTAGTCGAGCATGGAATCCTTGCTCTCTTAGTATCTGCAAGACATCTGTCCAGGTTCTTCTGGCTTTTAGAGAGGCCATTGAAAAACCTGACCATTCTTATAGGTCTGCCTTTATGTCTTACTTGGTCTTTTTCCTTTGCAGCTCTTAATAGTCTTTCTTTATTCTGAATGTTTAAGGTTTTGATTATTATGTGGAAAAGGGAACTTTTTTTGATCCAGTCTATTTTGTGTTTTGTAATCTTGTACTTTTATAGCTATGTCCTTGTTAAGTTGAGAAATTTTTTTCTGTGATTTTGTGGAATATACTTTCTGTGCCTTTGAGCAGGGATTTGTCTTCTTTTATTTATATTATTCTTAAGTTTGGTATTTTCATAGTGTCCTAGATTTTCTGGATGTTTTGTGTCATGAGTATTTTAGATTTAACATTTTCTTTGATCAATGAATCTTTTTCCTCTGTCATATCTTCATTGTCTGATACTCTCTATTCCATTTCTTATTTTCTGTTGGTGATGCTTGCATCTGTCATCTTTCTTTACATACCCAGCTTTTCCATTTTCAAAATTCTCTCAGTTTATGTTTTCTTTATTGCTTGTATTTCCATCTTCAGGTAGTGAACAGTTTCAGTTGTTTGTTTTTTCTTTTTTCTTGACAATCCTCAAGAGATTCATTGTTTCACCAAATTCATTAGTTGTATTTTACTCCATTTATTTTAGGGTTTTTTTTTCATTCCATTTTATGGACTTCTCTCATCTTAATGAAGTTATTTTAAGGTCACTTTTTGTGCTTCATCAGCCTTGGTATATTCAGGTCTTGAAGTCATAAGCTAACTGGGTTCTGGTGGTAAAATATTGCCCTTTTTGTTATTGATTATGTTCTTATACTTGTGTTTAGACATGGATTTGGAGTGTTTATAACTCTAGGTGTTGATTTCTGTGTTTGTATTTGTTGGAGAGGTGTTTATAACTCTGGGTGTTGATCTCTGTATTTGTATTTGTTGGATAGGTATTTATAACTCTAGGTGTTGATTTCTGTGTTTGTATATGTTGGATAGGTGTTTATAACTCTAGGTGTTGATCTCTGTGTTTGTATTTGTTGGATAGGTGTTTATAACTCTGGGTGTTGATCTCTGTGTTCATATTTGTTGGATAGGTGTTTATAACTCTGGGTGTTGATTACTGTGTTTGTATTTGTTGGATAGGTGTTTTCCTTTTGGCTTATGTTTCCCCCCTGCTTTTCTGGCCTGAGTGGCCAAGATTTCTTATGACTTATGAATCTTTAGGTATGATATGGTGTCTCTGCTGGCATTTTGGGGACCTTGGGTCCCTCGGTTTGGTCTGGCCTCCGGTAAAGCCAAAGTCTTTTGAAGTCTCTCTATCCCTCCTGACTTCCTGTAAAGCCTGATTCTTCTTTTGGCTTCCCTAGGAACAGCCTGACTTCTGGTAGAGATGCTTGAGGTGCTGTTTTGATGTCACCTACACTAGGCTCATGGCATCATTCTTCCAACTGGTATACTGTTTGTATGGGCCCAAAGAGTCTGTTGGAGTTCTGGGGAAGGGCCACTCCGGTACTGGTGAGGGAAGCTATGACTGATGTGATCTGTGCCTCAGTTGTGGCACTCCACTGAGGTTGGGTGCAGGGCCCAGCAGCAGGAGGGTAAACAGTGAGCTGAAATGGTATTGGCTAAGTGCAGGGTCAAAGCGGACAGAATCCAGGGAGGGGTGCACTCACTAGTTGTGGCTGCTATGTTCAGTGTCTCAGTTTTAAAGTCTTCTGGGGTGGCGGGGCAGGGAACTGGCTGGGGTGGCACAGTATTCGGGTTGAAACATCTTATAGTCCAGATTGAGTCCATTTATGTATATTTGGTGTGGCTTTTGTACTTTGGGGAAATTGCAATCTCCTTTAGACATAACAGTCCCCAGACTATATTGAAATTATATTTAAAAGTCCTTAGGAGGTAAGACTCACTTGAATGATGTTAGTTCATATGGTGATACTAGGACCCTGGTCCTCCCTCCTGTCCTCCCTCCTGTCTTTCCTTCCTGGCTTCCTTTAGTCAGAGACTATAGATTAAACATATGTTTCTACCATAATATTATGTCTTGTCACACTCTCCAAATCATTGTAATCAGCTAATCATGGATCAAAAACTAGTATAGTGATGAATCAAAACTCTGATCTGCGACAGATCAGAGTAATCACCCTGGCTTCCAATTCAAAGAATTTGTGTTAAAGAAGTAATTGCTGTTCAGCAGGGGTTTTCAGGGAGCACCTGCCAAGAGGAAAAGGCAGTTTACAAAACTAATAAAAAATAACAATAGGGTCATTGGAAAATTAACATTCAATCTTATGTTTTTCTCCTTAAAGTGAAGATATATTTTCTAAGCACAGGCACGGACAGTGTGTTGAGCTAATCATGCTAATCATTGTTCATATTGACAGCTCTCTGTGAAATTTATTTTGCTAATATAGCTTTTATAGAAATAGTTACACAGCAAAAGTCTAAAAAATACTTTAGAAAAAAATTGCTCAATAATATATTACTCAAACCATGATCAACTAATAAAGGGTTTAATGAAAGTAGAAGTTTGCTGGAAGGGACTGTGGGGTATGTTTCAACTTCTATACAGAGAGGAGGGCAGGTTTAGGACATCAGGGTGAATGTAAATGTCACAGGCCATCAAAGGCTGGGTTATCTGTGAGCTGGATTTTTACCTGGGGCTAAATAGTCACCCAGGATGTAACCAATGGATGGTAACAGTGGACAGAGAATAAAATCTACATCAATATTTATAAGTAGATGGACAAACCCTTGATTAAATGCCAATGCTTCTAGATGCTTTCCGGGAAAAGAGGCAGCAACAACGAACATACACAAAAGGCACCAGGGAAGTGAAAGGTGACTGGAAAGCCACATAGTGTCACCGGCATGGGCTATGCCCTGCCAGAACTCTAGAAACAATATCAAAAGCAGGTTTCTTGACTTGTGCTGGAGACATCATTCTCTGTACAATGCTAAGCAAAATGACATTTAAAGAGGACTTCAATCTTGGGGAGGTACTCCTACCTTCCCCTGACTCAGATTGAAGGTAGGATGTGCATTTCTAGTGAGGAAGATCATCTTGGAGAAAAGGTGTAACCAAACCAGCACTCCTCTGCATATAATGTGAGCACCATTTCCCATTGCTATCTAGATGTATCTTAGCCTTAGCATAGAAAACATCTTTTTAAAACAGCTTCTGACTATGAGATTTTAGCTTTAGTGAGAGGCTGTGTACATCTATAGCAAGAAACAGAAAAACAGGAATTTTAATATAAAGTGTTTCAGATTGCTTGGTAGATTTCATACAAAGTGACTGTTGAAATCAATTAATTCTGTGTCTTTTATTTGCCAATATATAAAAACTAATTTGGAAAAATCCAATCTATTAAGTCCAAATTTTCATAAATTTGTTATTTGATATCTATTTTATTCTTTATAGTTTCCAATTACCAACTATAAGAACCTTCTCATACATTATAAATATGTATGATTACTTATTCAATTTTTGCACATAGTGATTTTCAGCTCTGCTTCAGAACCCTCTCAGAATCATCTTCCCGTCTGGCCAGGCTTCCCTGTTCTGCTACAGACAGCTCTTTATTCTCTAAATTATATTTTTATCTACGTATGTGGCTCATAAACATTGATTAAAGAATATGAATTATATAAAATGTATACCAATAATTTGGAATGTCAAATGGTGTTTTCTTACTCCTGAATGAATTTGCTTTTATTCCTAACCAAATAAAATTGTGTACTATTATTTTGACCCTGGTCAAGCCTAATCACCTTTGCACTGGAACAATCTGTAGGAAGCATTGCTGTTACTTACCATTGTGTTCTTCCTTACAGACTTTGCCTGTTTTTGTTTTGTTTTTTTCTTCCCTTTATGGCCTCTTTCATCTAACATATGTTTTTTAGGATCTTAAAACTACAGGGATTCATATTCCAGAAATAACTAACTTAATTATGGAAAGAGGAGAGGGGCAGTGAAGTGATTCACCTTTTAGATTTCTTGGCTATTCTTTGTTGCCTTGGTGGCCTTGTTATGCCCTCCAAAATGTTTTGCCTTCTGTTTAAAATGTCCTGCTTATTTTGCTTTGTTTCCCAGATGTAGAGGTAATGTACAGTTGCTTTGAACTTATCTGTCAATTTGGAATTATTCTGGACATCAATACCTCATATCTCCTGCACTCTCTTTCAGGTCCTAAAGCACTCTCCATTTGGTTTCTTCTGCTTAGATACAGCCATGATCTTTCTTAATGGATACCAAGTATAGTATATTTTAGCATAATCAGGTGACCTTTTGCCATATTTAAGGAATAGGTATCATTCCAAGATGCAGACTCTGTCACCATTATCTGGAGGGCTTATTAAAATAGTGGAAGCTGACCTGTGCCAGTTTATTTGTACTTCAGAATCTCTGGAAGAGACTTTGGGAATTTGTCCACATAGTTTCAGAGATAATGCATAACCAGGATCACACAGTCAAAGGAAGATGAGAGAAGGCAGAATGATGTGCCATGTGTCTGACTTTACCTTGTGCAAACAGACAGATTGATTTATGGACCTGTTTCTAGTAGACAACTGAGTTTGAAAATCATTAATAATTTTTCTTCTATTTTCTTGAATTTACTTCAATTATTAATCATTCTGTGTACTCCTTCACAGGTTGTGTTCATTCTGCTTTGTTTCCTAAAATCTATGAATAAATATAAAAATACAATCACTGAAAATTCTGTCAATTCCATTCAAAATCTTAGAAAATATTGTTGCAAATACTGACAATTTCCTCTAAAGTTTATATAGAAAGACAAAAGCTCAAAGTATTCACAAACAGGTTGAATAAGAACAAAGCTGGAAAATAAGGCAATGTGATATCAAGGAGACTCAGACATCAAGCTCAGTGGAGAAAGTTTGATGCTCAGAGCCCAACAAAGGCAATTAATTAACTTTTGAAAAAGATAATGGTGATTCAAGAGAAAAATAGTTTGTTCATTTAACAAATAGAGGAGGGGAAATGAATATCTATATTTAATAATCTACACAGACATTGTGAGTCTTCATAAAGTACCAGTGAACTAAGAATAAAATGTGTAGCTGTTAGACTCCTAACAAATAATAAAGGAGAAAGTAGAGATAACTTTCAGTGTGTTTACTGATGACTTAGATAAAACAGCAAAACAATAATCTGTGAAAAAATTGATATACAGGGCTTCAGTGAGAGTAAAAGTCTCTACAATAAAAGACAGTGTAGAAAATGAGAATGCAATGCAAAAACGTAGAGAAAGCATTTCCAAAACAAAGTCAATAGGTAACTATTACTAAAAAATACTGTGAACCCTTGAAATCAAAAATAGCATAACATAAGAAAGAAGCTTCCCGATTAAAACAAAATTCTCCAAGTCCTCATCAAAGAAAGAACACGTATGACAATAGCGATTTCAAATTTTAGTAAATAGGTGGGTTGGATTTTGACTACCCAGTGCCTTTGGACATGTCTCTGAGGGCTTTCCCAGAATAACTGGGAGAAAGCATACACCATGAGAGTGGTGGTACATTCCTATGGGCTGATTGAAGTAAAGTGTGAATAAGAACAAAGCTTACTTTTTGCTTCTCAGTCTGCTCATGTGTTGACAGGAGCTTCATACTCTTGTAACCACAGCTGAGATTGGTCTGTCATGTTGAATTGCAGCCCTTCAAACTGTGTTCAAAATAAAACTTATGACAGCATGGAACCTTGAATAAAATTTGAGCTGCAGAAAGGCAAGCAATGGGCCCCAGGGCAGGCTCTCTGTGTGAAGCATCTGGGTGGGCTGTGCATAAACCTGTTAAGGTAAAGAGAACACAGGATACTGGAGGTTCCATAAATGTTGCATGTCTTCTAAAGAAAGTCGTAACTATCCAGAAGAAGCAGTATCAGAAATAGACCAACAATAGTTACAGGCATCACAGTTGGAAAGAGGGCTTACTTAAACCACTTGGACACCAACTAATTCCATAATAGCCCAAGGTGTTGTATATAGAACTCTGCTAAGCTTTTGTTTTGCTATATTAACATTCTTCTCTTTTGAAATCGAATTTTTATTATGTGATTGCATAATAAAATTATGCTAATTGTTTATGATTTTGCAAAGGCTCACAATTTAAAAGTTATCTTTAACATCAGAAGAGATTTTTGTATTTGTACTTTAGAAAGTATTGCTGCAATTAAGTCTATGGAGAAGCTTGAAGTTGGATTAAATAAGTTTTGCATTGTGTGACAAACACAAAATTATGAGAACCAGGCAAGGAATGTCAAAGTTTGAATGTGAACATTCCTCATGCATCTAATCTGTTGGTTAATTTGCTTACCAGCTCTGGGTTCTCAGACTTTGTGAGTTGTCATCTCTGCAGGTGTGGGCTGTTAGTGATACAGCTGTCTTTGAGTATTTTTGTTCCTTTAAGTAACCCCTGATTTTTTATTCTTATAAGTATCCCCAATAGTATTCATAGTTGACCAAATTGAACTTTGTTGTTATCTGTACTTTGGTTGATTATAGGTTTCCTATATGGAAAGAGGAGATGTTTGTTGTGTCTCCCTAAAATATACATTTTCATATATTATAACTGGCATCTGAACAGGGACAGAATGGAACTAAAGATTAATTGGGGACAAATGAATGCATGGTCCTGGCTCAAGGTAGCAAGGCATGCAATTTAGACTGAGCAGCCAGATTTGCAAGTAGCCATGCAGGAAATTATAATATAGCCAACTTTTTCTCTATGATGTTTATTGGTGTCTTTTTGTTATAGCAGCAGTTGTGTGGTTCTTGCTATGACTGGTGAGGCTTGCAAGTAAGTCTGAGATACAGGGTTAGGAGTGTCTTTGGGAGGCGTCACGGTATGGCAGCCTTAGTCTGGGTGGTAAGGAGTGACATGCCTGCTTGATGACTGGGGTCCACCATGGGAATACAGAGATGCCTTGAAAATACTTAAATGCTCAGAGGAAATTTGGCAGCCACTGAGATTAGTGCACAAAGCTTGGGTTGTTGGCAAGCTGCATCAGAGTTTGTGTGATCTCTATTGTGTGTAGGAAGAAATGCATTTGAGCCTGAGAAAGTTTTAAAAAGGCATTTGTTTGTGTAAAGTAGGAATTGCAACAAAAAAGGGAGACTTCATTTTCTATATTAGTCTGTGATTTGTCTAGTAAGTTAGATAAACAAGAGCATGAGATGGAGGTATTGGCTTATGGACTAGATAGAAAGAGAGTACACATTAGATAACTGCTTAGAAGCACTTACTGGCATTCTAAAACTTTGAAACCATGGGAGAATTTAGAGAGTGAAAAGATATCTGTAGGGTCTAACGTATAAGAGGAAAAAGGTAGGGCTGAGTTCTGGAATCCAGTATGCTTATGTGGACACAATAGTTTAGTGTAAGTAACTACAGTAATCAGGGAATAGGTTGGGCATCTAGATTTGGGAAAAAGTTTTAAACAAGTAATGAAAGAGCTTGCCAAAGTCTAGGTTTTGAGGCTGTGGGACGTGGCAAAGCATGGGATCAGTTAGACTGCTGGGGAAGCACAAGACTGAATATTGTAACTCCCCAACCCTCCCTGAAGATAAAGGCTGCAAAGCCAGAGACAGTATAAAGGAATTCAGTACCTAATGGGCTAGCTTATCGACACCATTAGGAACTTAGTTATCTCCCTCTGAAGTCCCCATAAATCATGAGTTTGAGGACTATAGAGGAGGGAAAGGTGCTATTGAAGAAATTTGGAATAAGAAAATTTGTGTTTGAACTCAAGTTCACTGGGATAGGCACACCTATGTTCACAGAGATAAGGTCTGATCCAGCAGGAATCCCCAGGCTTTTATGGAGCTTTAGAAGCTCTATTAAACCTTTTTCGGGGGCAAGATCTTCAAAAAGTCTGAAAATCTTTGACAGACATAATGGTAAATAGTGTCTATAAAGCCAGAGAGTATCACAGAGGAAATAGGGAAAAGGCAAGGTAGGGGAGGCACTTGTTTGGGTTACCTGATGACAAGCATGGCATGATTTACACCAAGCTGGCGTTCCTAATGAAAATATTGAAAGTTAACTTTTGCACTTGTGTGTCTTTGGAAAGTCTTTAGGCTGACGAGCAGTTCACCAAAGGATGAAAGGATTAAAACGAGTGAAGATCAGACAGGTATTCAGGTTTCCTAAGCTGCAATGGAAGGAGTGGCTCCATTGTGGATGCTACTCAAGCTACCTATGACAAGGTAGACAATAAGACCTCCTGATGAGTTATAGCCATTACTGTTCAAAATATTTTGACTTTGGTGGATACTATGCTGAATGTGCCAAAATTTATGTCAATCCCCCAAAGCATCAAGACAATGGGAAACAGATGACTATGGCAATAATACAGTATAAAGTAAAAAGGAATAAACTGGGTAGGGATATGTGTGTAGTTATTACCAATATACAGTCTGTATTTCTCCACTGTAAGGGAGCATCCTGGGCTATGTACACTATATACCACTGCTGTAGAGTTTCATCTAAGAGTGTGGAAGGTCAAGTCATGCATTTTCTAGTAAGAGGGGAACCTATAAAATTGTGTATTCTGATTATAGTGGTAGAGGCCAAACAGTATAGATTCCCTGAGGTCCACAAAGAAGTAACAGAAACTATTATTGAATTTTAAAAGATAGAGATTACTCGCCCAGCTCAGAGCCCTTTCAACAGTGAAATATGACCTGCGGAAAAAGCTAGACGACTCTTGGACATTCTCTGCAGATTATAAAGGGAGTCTTTCTCTCATCCATGCTGCTCTACCAAATATTGCTTTTTAAGTGAATAATTAGTACAAGTAAAGGTGATTCTCCATGTTGGATTAGAACTTGTTAATGAATTTTTAGTATTCCCTTAGTTGCTGAATCCTAAGGACAATTTGCAGTAATGTGGAATAGTCAATAGTGAACTTCTGAGTATTTCTTTGAGGTTATCCTCAAGTCCTACTCTTTGACATGGGATGGTAGCTTGAGGCCTTACTTTGTTATTCTGTCTGCTCCCTCTAAAACCATTTCATCATATAAATGACATAATGCTAAACTCTGAGTATTTTGAAAACCCCCAAAAAGTATCAAAAGAACACACAGCTGCATCTAAAGGAACAGGCATGGGAAACCAATATACCAAAGGTACCAAAGCCAGGGTCAACCAAAAATTCTTTTTGGTTTTATGGTTTGATAATTCACATGTGATAATGATATTGTTATTTATAAAATTCTACAACAGCCTGTGTCCATAAACAAAAAGTAGTTAAAGGAATTTTGGGAGCCCTTGGGATACTACCAAACTTTTTTACCCTGTCTAGACCAAGTGGCCTGTCATCTGTATAATTTGATCAAGAAGAGTACTATATAAGATTGAGGCAGAAATGTTCAAGAGAATTTCAGCAAGCCAAAATCATTGTTGTACAGGCTAAACAGCAATTTTCCACAATTATTCCAGTATCTGTTTCTGTTAGAAGTCACCAGTAGTTTGAGAGGCTATGGCTGAGGGCTGTGGAGAAGGCAACCTGAGCAAACATTTCCAAGTGGGTGTTGGTCTTATTTGTGGAAAGGATCATAAACTTGGTACACATCCCTAGAACTCAAGTATTGGAGATATATAAACACTTCAACATATAGAGTCCATACTGGTTCTACTTTAGTGACTCAAAAGCACCTTATCCAATTAAGGGCTTGATTGAAGGTCTTCTGTTGTGGCACAGTATCAAACTCTTCAAAGGCAGCATGGTTTTTCCAAGGCCCATGACCAATGCCATGCTGGTTATGCTAGGGCTAATGTCCTTTAAACACACTGACTATCCCCTAGTAATTAGGACAACAACTACTAAGCCAGATAAAGTACTGGAGGGGATACCACCTATCACTATAGAAACATCAAGCAAGAATTGGTTGCCATAGCACTATAAATGAATTTAGATACCATATAGCTGGAAAAGAAACAAAAAGTAGCCAATGGAATGAGTTGAAAATACTATATAAGAGTACCCATGAGACTTGGCCAATGGTGGTCTGTAAGGAAAATTAGACTTCATTTAGGGGCCTCCATTTATATATAGGCCAGTTGGAAAAGGAAGATTGGCAGGTGATTTTTTTGGCCATTGTAGGGCCGACAAATGTGGAAAGAAATGTGTAAAGAGTTCAATAAGAATCAAAATCCCTGGTCATTTCACAAGTGTTAAGTGTCCTCAGGACATCAGAAAACAGATGCCCTTACAAAAATACAGGCCATTTTATCGCAGGTACCCTTGAAAGCTTCCCACAGAGTTCACATAAAGTCATCATAGGGAAAAGTCTTACTTTAAAAAAAATGCTGTGACAAAACACTGTAAGCAAAGCAATAAAATGTCTTATAAAGGATGGTATCTAATTGGGGCCTGATTACAATTTTACAGGTTTAATCCAATATCTTTATGGTGAGGAGTATGTGGTATGCTAGCAGTCATGGTGCTGGGAATGTTGCTGAGAGTACTACATCCATATTGACAGGCAGCAGGAAGAGAGAGATTAAGGGTTTGGCTTG
The DNA here is from genome assembly GCA_004026605.1 of Ondatra zibethicus. Lineage (NCBI taxonomy): Eukaryota > Metazoa > Chordata > Mammalia > Rodentia > Cricetidae > Ondatra > Ondatra zibethicus. Next base: position 26,522 of record PVIU01001475.1, on the reverse strand, counting down.
AGCATTTGAAACCCCAATGTCCATTCTTCTAACAAGGATACACCTACTCTAACAATACCTAATCCTTTCAAATAGTGGAACTCTCTATAAGCCTATAGGTTCCAGTTTTGTTCAAATTACTACAGAGAACTGTAAAACATGGGAAAATAATAAGACTGCTGGAATTTCCTTGAAGTACGCTGATATTATGCCTTCTATTTAGACATGTAAGGCCTCTAACTGATTACAGCTTTGAGAAACGGATGCCCTGATGGAACACATAAATAAAGGGACATGTCCTGTGAGAATTTAGCAGGTAGACTTAATCAGACCTATTCCTATCATTGAAGGATGCAAATATGCCCTTATCTGTGGGTGCACTGTTACAGGTCTCTTACAAGCATTTTTTTTTTGTGTGCAAGGAAGCAATAGTCAAAATAATTAACGGTCTCACCCAACTAAGTAGCATGCATGGATCTCCACAAAGAATCAATAGTGACAAAGGTAGCCATGTATTTCACACTGATATACAAAACTAGGATGAAGACAACTGGATACAATGGTATTCAAATCCTTAGAGTGACTTTGTTAATTGAAAGAAAAATGGGTTGCTAAAACATCAGTTAAGGAGTTTAAATCCAAGGGGTACTCTGCATGGATGGAAAGGAAATTTCCAGAGGCAATAAAGTTAATAAATGGAAACACCACACCAGTGTTAGTGATGGGCTATCTCCCTATTAGTTATTGGGCAGGGAAGGCCCTGAAACACCCCAAATCATAAAGTCAATTGCTCCTCCTATTGATTGTGTGCCACAACTAGATGACAAAGTCCTCTTCCTAAAGATATGGTTTGACAAAAGACAGGGAGATATTAAACTGGTACTGAGATGTTTGTTGGTTTTCCTAGTACCAGAGGGGTCATGCATGCCATTGGTGAAGAGCTTCCAGACAGGATGTTATCATGTGTATGATAAACAACCTTCCAATTGGATTTAAGTCCTGTTCCAGAAGAGGGAGTTTACATCTGGTACTATGAACAAGGACAAAAAAAAAACAAAACAAAAAAAAAACTATTACTGAGGAGGACCTCCAAAATGACCCAAACCAACTGGCATTGGTTTACTCGATTGATGGTGGAAGTCACAAAATAATCCCACACTAGTTCAGAATTATGAATAATAATGGGCTATTTATTTAGGAGAGACTTAGAGATCACTGTCCTAGATAACAGTCCTCTGCACGAACTTGGAACAGGAACAGAGTCTAGCAGCTGGAAGTGAGAGCTGGAAGCAAGAGAATGAACACATGCTTTACAGGTGCATTTATAGTATAAGAGACCATACCCAAGTGGTCTGGTATCTAAAAGGCTATTGGCTGAAGGAGTGGAAGGAGCTCCCACAGTGCCTCCCCCTTTTGTTTAAATAAAAGAGTTCTGAACCTGATACAAAACTATATACACTAGGAACAGATATCAAGCATAAGATTAGAATTACATCCAGCATATATTCAATGAAAGATATATAAACAGAATGGTCCTGGTGAAAAGCGAAATATTTTCTTAAAATCTATCTTCTTTCTGTCCCATATTAAATGGCTCCTGACATGAGTCATTCTCAATTCATGAGAAATTCTGAATTTTTCTTTTAACAACATGCTTGGGTTTAGAGAAGAATAGCCATTGTCCAATTCCAAATAAGCTCTTATTTTTAAGTAGAGATGTATACATGTCCAAATAATCAAATTTTACCATGCAGATAATACAACATTATAAGGCAGATTTTTCTTTGCTTGTTGATTCTTTCTGGATAGCTATATTTTTATCTTTAGGCATCTAGATGTCCAAGGACTCTCAATTCTTTGAAGATGAATATTTTCCTGCAAAGACAAGAACAGAACCCTGACCCAACCCTTATGAGGTGTTCTTACCACCTGTATGATTGTCACCTCTGTGGATGAGCCATCATTTCTCTTTCTCAAGAGGTTTCTCTTTTTCAAACAGAATCCTTATTAATTTTGATGGCATCCATAGCTTTCCTTCTCTTGTAAAACAAGAGTGAAAACCCTTCCTCAAGGCAGCATATCTCCTGGTTTCCATTGTGAGGTCAGCACAACCTTGAAATATACTGGCTGATTTAATTCAGAAGTTTTCTATTATCCAATATCTCTCTGCTGCTGTTGTTCCTTTCTCATTAGCATTAAAAAATTCAAGATTAATAAAGCATTATGCAATCTATTTCTAGGGTTCATTTTAATCCTTTTCTGTTTGTTTAACATATCCTTTATAGTTTGATTTGATCTTTCTATAACTGCCTGACCTGTAGGATTGTTTGGTTTACCTGTAATATGCTTTATATTATAATTAGCAAAAATCTGTTTCATTTTCTTAGAGACATATGCTGAACCATTGTCTGCCTTTATTTGTGCAGGTATACCCATGATGGCCATAACTTCTAATAAATGCATAATTGCTGAATCAGTGTTATCTGAGCTCTAGGCAGTTGCTCACTGAAAATCTGAATAAGTGTCAATAGTGTGGTGTACATATTTTAATTTTCCAAATTCTGTAAAGTGGAATACATCCATCTGTCAAATTTTATTCCTTTGGGTTTTGTGTTTGGTTATAGAAAGAGCAAGTAGGACATCTCTTTATAATCTCCTTAGCTTGTTGCCATGTAATAGAAACTCTTTCTTTATACCTTTGCTATTGACATGTTTCTTATGAAATTCTGAGGACTTCAGCATACTTCCAATCAATAATCAATCAATTTCTACATTACCTTGTGCTAGAGGACCTGTTAGACCCATATGGGATCAGATTATAGGAAAAAAGCCTATTATTGATTATATATTGAACCTGCATGAATAATGAAGACAATTCTGTATCATCAGGTATAAATTCAGCAGTTTAAGTATTCAAGACAACTTTTTCTGCATATTGTGAATCAGTAACTATATTGAGATGTTCTTTAAAATCCCTTAGTACCATGAGAATAACATTCTGCCTTTTGGACAGAATTATAAGGGCTTTGTTCCACCTTACTTAAATCTTCTGATTTGTAACTTGCCTTCCCTGATTTTTTTTTGCCTCTGTATAAAATGTATGACCTCCAGTTATTTGTGCAACATGTACAATTTGGGGAAGAATCCAAGTAGTTATCTTCATAAGGTTAATTGTATCATTTTGGGACAATTGCTATTAATTTCTCTTAAAAAATTAGCACAAGCTCTTTGCCAAGGTTCATTGTCTTCCCATAATTTTTCAATTCAATCAGCAGTAAGAGGAACTATAATCTCTGCTGGGTCTCTACCTGTTAGTTGATGAAGTCTCGATTTTCTTTTTATAATTAATTCAGAGAATTTTTCCATATAAGTTTTCAATTTTTTACTTTGTTTATGTGGTAAAAAATTCATTCTAAGATAATATCATCCCTCGGCATTAAAATTCATGTAGGAGAAATTCTGGAAGGCAATATGACTAGAATACAATTAAGATTTGTATTCCACCTATCCACATGTGTCTTCTGTAATTTCATTTCAACAATTGTTAATTCCTTTTCTGCTTCAGCTGTTAATTCTCTGGGATTTTCAAGTCTTTATCACCATCTAAGGTTTTGTTTAAATGAATTATTAGATCAGGTTTTATCCCAACAGCCAGTCATAGATTGAAATGTCTCCTAACAATCTTTGAAAGTCATTAAGGGACGAAACCAGTCTCTTCTAATTTTTGCCTTTTGTGTTCTAATTTTCTATAAACCACTTTTTAACCAAGGTAATAAACAGAATCTCTTCTTTGTATTGTTTCAGGAGCAATTTGTAATCCCCATTTAGGCAAAACTTTTTTTTTTTTTACTTCTTCAAGCATTCTTTCTACATTATCTGCATTTGAGTCAGATAACAAATGTCAATGTAATGGTAAATTATAGACTTTGGAAATTGCTTGTATATTATTTCCAATGGCTGAATTACAAAGTATTGGCACATGGTGAGACTATTGAGCATTATCTCTTAGTAGCCTGAGAATTATTATAAGTAGGCACTGTGAAAGCAAATTTTCTCAATCCTTTTCTTGTAAAGGTATAGTGAAGAAACAATCCTTTAAAACAATAACTATAAGAGGCCATCCTTTTGGTAATAGGGAAGGCAGAGGAATTCCAGAGTATAGAGGCCATAGTTGGATAACTTTGTTGACAACTCTTAGATCTGTCACCATTCTCCATTTTCCAGATTTCTTTTTAATAACAAATATAGGAGAATTCCAAGGCTGGTTGATTCTTCAATATGGCAAGTATCTAATTGCTCCTGTACCAGCTGTTTTAAAGCCTGTCATTTGTCTTCTGTTAAAGGCCATTGTTTAACCCATATGAGTTTCTCAGTTAACCATTTTAAAGGCAAGGCTGTTAGTACCTCTGAAGGTTTGCTAGTTGTTTTGTGTTCTTGTACAGCCTGAATGGATGGTGACCTTCGTTTATAATATCTTATAATATCCTTCTCAGAAACATGATTTTTTGGGATTGCAGGAAGTTTAACCTGGTATTCCATTGCTGCAATACGTCAAAGTCCCATAAGTTCTCGCCATTATTAATTACTTGTGGCCTCAGCCTTCCTTTCTGTCCTTCTGTCCCTATGCATTCCACCCACCTCATGCTTTGTTTTACTTGAGATAGGGTTCCTTGGAATTACACATCTGCCTTTTGAAGAGGCCAATCTGGATATCAAGATTCTGGAGGAATGATAGTCACATCTGCACATGTGTCTAGTAATCCCTCAATTACAACATTGGTTAGCTCTTTCTGACTTCTTCAGTCTTTTTCTTATATTATCCAGGAATATCTGCATAGTTGTAGCACCATCTATTGTGGAATGGAATGGTCTATGTCCATCATTAATTAAGATGCTCTATAGGTTGGATCTCTGGCTAATATGCTGGAGCATTTTCACAATTGATTATCCTTCTACCTAAATGATCGAAGTTTGCTCCAAGTTGGCAATGACTAGGAAAAATATTATTTAACTTTGTTTATATTCATGTGTAGGTTGTTGTAGAATATTATTTTAAATTGTGTATATTTGTTTATGCTGTGGATCATTTTTTAATAATGCAAAGCTGTGTTTCATTCTTTTATGTTGCATTTACTTAACTCTGTGAAGCTATGGGTTCTTTGCCTGTCTGAAACACTTGATGATCTAATAAAGAGCTAAATGTCAAAGAGTGAGACAGGAGAAAGAAAAGGTGGAAATAGCAGGGTAGAGAGAATAAATAGAAAAGGAAATCTAGGAGAAAAAGAAGGAGCAAGATAGAACAAGGAGAGGATGACATCAGGGGTCAGACATCCAGCTACACAGCAAATCATAGAGAAAAAAGTAAAGTGAGATGTACAGAAGAAAAGGAAAAAGCCCAGAGGCAAAAGATAGATGGGATAATTTAATGTAAGAAAATCTGGCTAGAAACAAGCCAAGCTAAGACTAATCATTTATGTATAATACTAAGGCTCTGTGTGTTTATTTGTGAGTTGGGTGGTGATGTCCCCGCAAAACTCAAAAGAATAAAAAGAGTAAAACAATCAACAGCAATGTGTCAATACGTATCTGTGTACATGTGTGTATGTATAAACATATATAGGTAAAAGTTTTTATGATGAAAGTAACTTTATTGCTTTCAATGTTTGATCTCATTCTATTAATTATAATTGATTATATAAAAATAAATCCAACTAACAGATTGCACTTGTATCTCATGATTTCATTAAACACTGAAAAGTCCATGAAGAGTTTAATTGTAGTGTAAATTTTAAAACATACATTTAAAAACATACTCTGAGGGAGAATATACAAATCCCAATTCCTAATGTTGTTAAATCTGAGACTTTACAATCACAGGAAAGTTGTTATATAAACTAAGATAATGTGCACTCCCATTCATTTTAGACAGCAAAAACAATGCAATGGGTAGTAAGTGTCACCTGCACATAAGTGGAAACTATTATGCAGGTTCTTTTGTTATTACTCTTCAATCGTTACCATAGTATGCTTCATACTAACCATGTTAAACCCAGGTGTGAACATGAGAAAGACCCAAGCCTCTGCAATGAGCTGGTAGCTTGGTATTAGCAATTAGATGGTCATGACAGATGAGCTGAGAGTTCTCTCAGAGTTCTACTACACCTCTGGTGGAGTGTATTGGTCACTAAGACCAGCTACACTTTGTTGTTTGTTAAATGTTTTATTGCTCATAGCAGGTGTTATAGCAAAGAATGAATTTGAGGAATCAGTCTCTGAAAGTCATTAAATAAAAAAATAAAACCTGTGAGGTAAGAAGAATCTTCCAATACAGAATCAATGAGTGTCTTTTGATAAAACTATAGTATTTATACATTTGTGTGAGATTGAGTCCCATATTTAACAGCAGGGCATGAGGAGCAATGCATAGCTCATGATTTTCCCATAGAAACTGATCTCTCCATCAATGAGACCCAGTGCTACTATCTGCAAATTGATATGTGCAAAATGAATCTCAAAAATTCTTTTAAACTTTTAAAATATGAGAGCATATCCTTTTCCCCCCTGAGAACAAGGATGCTAACCATCCTTTCTTGTGATGCCAGAGGATACGGACATTCATTATAGACAATAGACAGCAAAAAAGGATTTTATTGCTCATTTGCATTTTTTATATTATGAGAACATTCAGTTATAACAAGCATTGGAAAATCAAGAGTTCAGATAATAGCCTAAGTAAAAACTTTAAGAGCAGAAACAGAAAGGGAATCAGTGGGAAAGTGTCTCACATCAGCTGGCATGAGGCAACTCCTCTGAGTGGTTCATATCCACCACTGAGGGAAGACTGGCATGGTAAACTTTGGCATCAATCAATTAGATAATTTAACATGAAATTATAACAGCACAGGACACACAAATAGACTACGGTAAGTTCAGTGTAGTCTGGCTGTTAATAGCACTTGCTTTCCTTGCAGATAGTCTACATGGGCTGGTGTGAAGAACGGGAGCAGGAATCACTCCAGGACCGTGTGTACACACCTGTCTTTCTTGCCCTGAGGGGCTCCTGTCTTTACAGGTTCACGTCACCTCCAGTAAGTGCATGCAACCAAATGTCTGAGCTCTTGGAGATATGACATCACGTAAATGATGTTTATTTAACAATACATTTTCCAAAATGAGGCACAACACAGTTAGTAAATAGTTAATATCCATTTAAAATATTTTGTCAAATGTAAAGTCTTGAAGAAATTAGATGTTTTTCTTAAGAATCTTATAAATGGAACAAGTCATAATATTGTTAAAAAATCTATGAAGTTATGGGAAAAGATTTAAGAAATATCCCCACATACATGTGAGGGAATTTAATCAATCTGATGAAGAAGTAAAGAAAAGATAATAGGGAGATAAGAGATTTTTAAAAATTATTATATATTAATTCTGTATTTGCGGACCTTTGAGTGTCCTTAGTCTGTATTTGGAGTGTTTTATTGTCTACATTAAATGTTCAACTTGTGTTTAAATTTTAGTAACCCACAATGCATAAAACCTCAACAGAGTAAGTCAATTTTAAGTCTAGGTCTGTAAAGCCAAATTCTATGATGTTAAAAGTTTAAAGGAAAGGCAAGTGTGATGGCACAAGCCTTCGATATCAGAGGCTGAAAGATTGAGGAAAGAAGAGTAGGTGTTTAAGGCTAGCCAGGTGAATGTAGTGAGAATGTCAGAAAACCAACTACTTTAATACAGCAAAACAAGAGTAAACTTAAAAAATATGAGAAGATTAAATGAAATTACCTTGGGGAAAGAGAAATATTTTTGGGAAATACATTAGTTTTCCCTATGGTAAAAATTACGTAGGTAGGTCAACCACTAAAGACAAAATGTTCATCTTGTCTAAGTGTCAGAGGATTCAAGCCCTGACCATGCAGCCCTGTTTTTCTGGCTTAGAGCCGCACTGTTCAACATTGGTGGAGTACAAACCAGGGAAGGCTGTTTACCTTATAGCAGCCAGGATATAGAAAGACTAAGAGGACTTGGGTTGTTAATGCTCCATGGAAGTTCTCATCTTTGGTGATTTAAACTTCCTTGAATTACAGCCCAACTTTTAAATATTCTGCCATGTCCAAAACTCTAACAGACCATGGACAGCTGTTCAATACATGGGTTCATATGATGTAGTTCTTTTGGAACCTAACCCATACTATGTTTGCAATATGTTATGTTGTATAATCTACATACATTAAATATGTCTACACATTTCTTTTCTTTAAAGCCTTGCTTTGAAAACATGTACCTTACAGAGAAGTAAAACTCAACGAATATTTATTGGCTGTAAACACAAAATGACATACTGCTCAAAGACAGGTTTAATAATGTAAAGGATCTAGGAGTTTTCAAGTCTGAATCATTGTTATTTTTCATGTTTATGCCCACACAAAATTTATAGTACCAGAAGAAATGTTTATATTTCTTGCTGTATTTCCTCCCTGAGTAATTTCTTCTGCTTGGAGAGATGAAATATTTCAAAATAAGTAAGGGAACTATCTTCACAGTAGTGTTGTATCTTCCCAATATCTTAATAATTTTGGAATGCTTTTTAAATATCAATAACTTATTTTTAAATTATTGAAATTAAGGTTGATATCTTATGTCCTTCCCTGCATCTTACTAAAGGAAAATACATACATATTACTTGCATACTTAATATTTGTGTTCAGAGAGTACACAAATCGTTTTTTAAAAAATTTGTCAAATGGAAAGTGTTACTGACAACTTAAAATACTTTCTGAAAAGAGGGAGACAAACGGTCATAAATTTTGAATAAATCCATGTGGTGTAGAATGAACTTTATATGAACTCCGTCACTGATGGAGAAAGTAAAGAAACACATCTGTGAATGTGTCTTTGTCCAGATGAAGCAGAAGGGAGCAGAACTGTGTTACTAGAGCCAATGAACTGTTCTCTTTTAAAGGTGACCACATGGGATTGGACACGAGCAGAGAAAACTTTCTCCATATGTGAGATCATGTGCAAGGTTCTCAAGGTATGTGCGACAAGGGCAGGAGCTTCAATTCACTATGTTCTGCAGAGTCAGGACCTGAGCTCATGAAGTGTTCATGAATACAAATAACAGATAAATAAAAGAAAATATGAAGATAAAAAATAAATCATAATTAAAGGAGGAAAACTGGGACATACAGAAACGCCCAGTTACTCAGAGAGAGAGAGTAAGTCTTTGAAATTAGAAAATATGAAGTCAAATATAGAAAATACTTGCTTTGTGTTGGGATCTGATAATCACGGTATATTATAGATCAGTTAATTTCTCTGTGTGTGACTCATAGAATTATCATAGCAACAAGTCATCAGGAATTCTGGAAAAAATTTAAATGACTTACATAGGCTACAGTAAGAAGTAAAGTAGGCTACTTGGAGGAACCATCAGTGCAAGTTTCCTTTTAAAAATTTTATTTTGCAGGTTTAATGTTTATATATCTACAACATGATGCTATGGAAATATTACATATACTAGTATGTAATATAATATAAATAGATGACACCATCTTGAAGCAAACTTGCATTTTCTTCATATCACAGGTTCATTCTTAGTTATCAAAGAAAAACAAGTATTTTCAATGTTAACAATATTAATTTATGAATAGAAAAGTTTACGTTCTTTTCCAGTAACTATATTAGGTATGGTGTGTGGTGGCACACACCTTTAATCCCAGGACAAAGAAAATAGAGGCAGATGAATCTCTGTGAATTTGAAGCCAATTTTGTCCACATAGCAAGTGATAGGTCCGTCGGGGTTACTTAGTGAGATCCTGTTTTAAGAACATGATTTTTTTACTGTGGTAGAGCAAAGTTTAAAGCAGTTCTTAGTCTCTTATGTGTGTTCTGATGCCTCTTCTCACGGCCCCTTCCTCCTTACCCTTCTTACTCTCCAGTAACAGTTACACAATTCTGTTCTTCTACGAGATCCACATAGGAAAGAGAAGGTGCAGCATTGGACTAGGGTGCCTGTCTTATTTCACTTGGTATAACACTTTCCAGTTCCATCCATCTTTTTTCAAAATTTTTTATTTAACTTTTCTTTACAGACTGATAAAGTTCTAATGTACATGCACCATTCCTTTACTATCATTCAACAACTGGTGGGCACCTAGGCTAGTTCCATTACCTTGTTATTTTATTATTTTATTTTTGGTTTTAGAGAGACAGAGACTCTCTGTGTTATAGTCCTAGCTGTCCTGGAACTAGCTCTTGTGGACCAGGTTGGCCACGAACTCACAGAGATCTGCCTGCCCCTTCCTCCCGAGTGCTGGTCTTAAAGGCGTATGCTGCCTGTCTGTTATATCTTAAATATAACAGTAATTAATAGGTCAAATAACTCTATAGTATGATATGGAGGATTATGTGTAGGTGTATGCCTAGGAGTAAAATAGCTAGGTGATATGGAATGTTTTTTTTTTCTAGGTTTTTGAGAAACTTCCACATCGATTTCCATTAGGGGCTGCACCAATTCATACTTCCACCATTAGTGAATTTATATTTTCTGTTTCCACATACCCTGCCAATTTTTTTTGGTTTAATCTCTTAGTGATATGCAGTCCATTTGGTGTGAAGTAGAATATCAAAGAAGTTCCTATTTGTATTTCCCTGGTAGCTAATGATGTTGAACATGTTTTGAAAAACATATAGTTATTTGTAGGTTTTTTTTTTTTGAGAACTCTCTGTTCAGTTTCTTAGCCCAATTTTCGATTGGATTGTTTGTTTACCTGGTATTTTGTTTCTTGAGTTCTTCATATATTCCAGATAGTAAACCTCTGTTGTTTATAGTTATCAAAACATTCACCCATTCTGCAGCCTTGATTGCGGTGAAGAAGACATTTTTTAAAAAATTTCATGTGGTCCGATTTGTTACCTTTGCTCTTAATTTCTGTGCTGCCAGATTCCTATTCAGAAAGCAGTACCTAGGCCTATAAATTGATGTACACTAGATTTTCTATCTAACACTTTCAGGGTCTCAGGTGATATGTTTAGGCCCTTGATCCATTTAGGGTTGAGCTGTAAGGTGATAGATGAGGATCCATCTTCATTCTTCCTATTCAGTTCTCCTAGCACCAATTGAGGATGCTGGCCTTTCTGCAATGTGTATTTTGTTCCTCTTTGTAAAAATTAAGTTACAGGGTATGAAGCCTTGTAGCTGGATCATTTCTTCTATTCCAATGGTCTACTTACATTCTTCAGGGCTTGTTCCACACTGCTTTTGTTACTATGAGTTTGTAATGTAACTTCAGATCAGGTGAGGTAATCATCTCCCTCGCCAGCAAGTATCCTTTGCTCATATTGCCTTGACTATCAGGGCTTTGTGCCCTCATAGTAAGATTTTATTACTTCTTTTGTTTTTTTATATATACTTTGTTTACATCATTTCCCTTTTCCTTTCTTCCCTTCAAATGAACCCATATTACCCTTTTGCTCTCTTTAAGTATATACCAATTTTTCTTTGTTGTTACATGTGTATATGTATATATGTATACATATTTGTTCCCAAAAGCATAAATGTTATGCAAAAGCATAAACAAATATATATATATATTTGTTTTGGGGGCTGACTATCTGGTTTTGGATAAGCAATTGATGAGTTCTATTTGACTGTGGTTCTTTCTGAGTCCTCAGGGTCCTTACCCCATCCACTTTTAGCAGTTTTTAGTGACTTTGTTAATGTATTGTTTGGGAAATCATGTCAGGGAGACTTTATGGATATAGCTTCTGATATTGCTAGGAGATTCTTTGTCACTGAGAGCTCCCTGATCTTAAAATACTTCCACCCTTCTTCTGCTATATTACTTGAGCCTTAGGTGTGGAGCTATTTTGCAGGCATAACTGAGCACTGGGCTCCACAAATCTTCAATTTCATTGGTGTGACATTCTTTAATGGTCATTGTTACAAAGAGACATTCCCTTGATAAGGGTTGAGGACTTCTGTTTTTATGAAGAATGACTTGGCATTTCAATTGTGATTTCACTAATTATGTAGATTGCTTTAGAATCGTACATTTCAGAATGCTATTTCTTCCAGCCCAGGATTATGGGTGCTCTACCTTTCCATGTGTTCATTACTGCCTTTTTTCACAGTTTTCATTGTATATGTCTTTCAGACACTCAATTAGATGCGTATAGAGATTGTTTTGTTTTTGAGCCTATATGAAAGTGACTGTTTCCATGATTTTATTAGTATATTTCTAACCAGTGTATATGAAGGCTACTGACTTTTCGATATTAATCATATAGCATACCACATTGCTTAAAGTCTTTGTCAATTTGAATAATTTTCTGCAGAGTCTTAAAAGTTTTATGTCATCTGCAAATAAAAATAGTTTTATGTCTTCACACTTGTATACTTTGTATTGGTTTCTTTTACCTTGTTTTAGCTAAGACTGCCAGTATTTTGTTGAATAGAAGAGATAGTGGACAATGTTGTATTGTTCTTGATTTTTCTGGAAAAGTGTAGAGATTTTACACTTTTAATATAATGTTAAAAGTCACAGCTGTGACTTTTTAAAATATAGATTTTATTACATTGGAATATTTTCCTTTCATCCAGAATTTCTTCAAGACATTCAATATAAAGGGATGTTACTCTTGGTTAAAAACCTTTTCTGAATCTTGGGAAATCACCATGTGATTTCTGTTCTTGAGTCCATTTATGTAAATTAAGAGGAATTAATTTACTTATTTTGAGGTTTTGCTGTATTAAACCAACTCAATCATAGTGAAAAAATCTATTTTTTAAAATATTTTTATATTATAGTTTAATTATATCTTATCTTCCTTTCCCACCTCGTTTTTCTCATATTCCTGGACACTTTTCCTTTACATCTTGGTCATTTTAGTCATGTGTATGGGCAGTATATGCAAATGAATATAAGTACCCTCAGAGGTCAGAAGTGTCATATTCTCTGGACCTGTGGTTAGAGGCATTTCTAAGCCAGCTGATGTGAAGGCTCTGAATTCATTTCAGTTCCTTGAGAAAAACAATATGCACTATTAATCACTGCACCATCTCTCTAGCCAACTACTTTTGGCTTTTTTAATTTGTAGCTTCATTTGAAAACAATCAGAGATAATCAACAAACTTTTGATTTTCTTACTTGCTTGGTGACCTATTTCTTGGTGATCTATTTTAGAGAAAGTTCTGTTTACTGCTGAGAACAAAGTATATTCTATAGGTTTGGATGGAACATTTTGTAAATTTCCATTAAGATATTGGCTCAGTTGTTTCACTTAATTGAAATATTTTCCTGTTTCTTTTGAGTCAGGAAGAATTGTCAGTTGGTGCCAGTTAAAGCGATTCATTACAATTTTGTGCTAGAGTTAACCTATGCCTCACCTCTGGAAATGCTAGAGTTAACCTATGACTCACCTCTGGAAGTGCTTACGTTTTTCTCATGAAGTTGAATGCACCTAAGTCTGGGGCATTGTCTTTAGAGCTGTGATACTCTATTTGTAAAATGTTTCCCTAGTCAGGATGTTTTCTATGTGAATTTTATTAGAATGCCTTTATATCTCCTTAATTTTAATGTAATCTTTGTCTTTTGTCATTAGGTAAATTTCTTGGAAATCAAAAAATTATATGGTTCCTAGAAACAAATATATGATCTCTCACTATTGACTCCAGCAAGTGTCTTTTGATTGGGAAATTAGGATGACAATTATTCATTTATTTTTAAAAGGTGTGCATTGATTTCTGTTATTCTTCAGGGTTTTGTCTCTATCACTCTTAAGCATTGTATTTTTCTAGCATGATTATTATTTTCCTAGATTCTTAGAAGAATTGTATTTTCTTTTGAATGATTCATTCAAGAAGCTTCTTTATGTCTGGCGTAGTGGTCATAAATTCAGTTCTTAAATCTATTTTTATCACAGGGAGTTTTTGTTTAATTTTGAAAGATATTTTTGCTGAATCTAGTAGTCTAGTTTCATGGTTGTTGTCTTTTAGAACTTAAATCGATCTACCTAGTCCCTTTTAACTTTTAAAATTACAGTTGAGTAATCTGGTATTATTCTATCTGGGTTGTCTTTATGTGACTGTGTGTTCCCTTCTTGTTATTTTTAAATATGCTTCACAATAATTTTTTGTTTTGTATATTTACTGATTTTTTTCCTGGCATTTTCTGATGGGTTTCCTAAATGCTACTGGTCTGGATTTGCATCTCTTTATCTCATTTGGGGACTTTTCTATCCTTCTTTTGAAACATTACTTATGCTTATTATCTTTAGACTTGATTTTCTCAGAATCTGTTTGAGAGAGGTATTCTCTGTGTCTTATCCATCATTATGTGTCAATAGAATTAGTAATCAAAGGCAGGAAAAATGTTCTTTTGCATGAGGAGATCAAAAAAGACAGTAGGAGCATATGCAGGTGATTATCCTGAAGGTGTTGGTGGTGACAGAGGCTGAACAAGAGACATCCTTGTCTTGACCCTTGTATTGTATTTAACTAGGCGAATGTTCGCTCTCTATGTCTATCTCTTTTATATCTTTATCTTTCTCTATCTCTTTCATATTATATATCTATATATAGATAAATAGATGTGTGTGTATGTGTGTGTAGCACCCTTTTCCCTTCTCTCTATTTCAATAGCAATTGTGTAGTAAAGTATGTACATGTGTGGTGTGTATGTATGTTGTATATATATGTAGTTGGATGCATGCGAGGGGCCATGAGTTCTATTCCTAATGCTGGGTTGGGGAGAAATGGAGAATATAAAAGAGAAAAACACTTTGGATTTAAAATTAGAATGAACAATGAAAGATTTAAATCTTACAGACATAGGATGGATAAGATAGAATATATTCCTGTGGGTCATGTTTGAAAAGCCAAGCCTACTATTCTTTTTACCTCCACTTTCAGCATTTGCAAAACAAAATAAATCATCTAAATGAGAGAAGGAAATATATAACAAAAAACCTTCAAATTTTAAAAGTACTTACTATATGATACAATAATATATTTGGAAGGGATTTATCAACTTTTGCAAAGAAATTAAAGGTTTTTTTGTGGGGCATTGGTAATTTATGGTGGTTTGAATAAGATCAATCCTAATAGACTCATATTCTTGAGTGCTTGGTTCCCAGTTAGTGGACTGCTGGAAAGAATTAAGAGGTGTGTCCTTTTTGAAGAAGGTATATCACAAGGGTGGACTTTGAAGTTTCAAAAAGCCCATGCTTGGTCGGTCTCTCTCTCCATCTGCCTGTGGAACAGGAAGTACAGCTTGATACTGCTCCAGCACTATGCCTGTCTGCTTTCACCATGGTGATCAAAGACTAAGTATCCAAAACTGTAAGCAACCCTCCAATTAAATGCTTTATTTTATAAAAGTTAACTTGTTCATGTTGTCTTTTCAAAGCAATATATGACTAAGACAGAATTTGGTATCAGGAGTGTGTTATTACAGGGACAACCCCGACCAGTCTGTTCTTTGGAGATTTGGAAGATTTTGAAACCTTGGAGTAGAACAGCATTTGAATTGAATGATTTAAATGGGGATTATTGGGCCATTCTAATAGGAACATACTAGTGCTGTGTATGCGGTGTATTGTAGGGGCCTAACTCAAGAGGTTTCAGAGGGCATGATTATTAGTAAATGGCTTTTAAAAACTCCTTTCTAACAAAGAGACTCTTGTGCTATTTTGACAAAGAATGGACTACTTTCTGCCCTTGACCAAAAAATTCTGCCTGAAGCTAAATTCAAGAGTTTTGTATTAATGGTGTTGGCAGAGGAGATTTCAAGAAAGCCTAATAAAAATGCTTAAAAGGAAATAGCAAGTTATTGGATGTTTTATAGCCTCTCTTAGTCCACAAAACCTTCAGCCTGACTGTTTGCTCCAGGACTTGTCTTTTAATCCCCTGAAATCTCAAACCTTTTGGCCTTTCTTGTTGAATCTCCTCATAGTCCATCTGTAGATGTGGCAGTGAACTTTGAGGTGAGCACTCTTTAAGGCTTCAAAGAAATTCTGCTACTCTCTGCCATTTTCAAATTTTTCTGTTGATTTTATGCTTCACCTTATTCTATTCAAACCAAAGTTCCAAGAAGTAGAAGTGCCACATGCTATCCAGGTGGGAAATGGCCACACCAAGATAGTGTGTGATACAGAGCAGGCATTCAATAACTTCTTTATAATTGTCAAATATATGTCTATGATAAATATTTTTGTAGGCCAGTAATAAACCACTTACTGAGGTAGTGAGTATATATAATCTTGACTGCCAACAGAAAGTGTTCCCATAAGTATATGAATTTGTTTAAAACACATAACAACAACTGTGAGACAGTGGGCGGCTAAGGAGAAAATGGTGTAAATCACCCTCTGAAGTCCAGAGTCTGTCTTTAGAAAGGGACTATGAAGAAAGCCAAAGACATTATAAGATGTACCAATGAGCACTCTGTGAATATTTTGACCCCAAGCATCCTTTCTATAGAAATGCATAGTGGAAAGTAAACCCATTTCATAAGAATATCTTAGCATTGCAGGTCCAACAGTGATCAGCATGCTCCCCCACAAAACATGGTACTAATGCCTTATACTAATACTTAGGAAGAGCAGTGAAAATTAAAGATTTCAACATTTGCTACATATTCAATGTTACCCGCATTCACTACAGGAGCACTTTTTGTTCAGTCATGTTTTTATGTCTTTGAAACATTCAGAACAAGTTAAGTAGTTAAGAAAGTGAGATATTAATGTTAAAAAAGGAAAATGTGAGGAAACTTATCCTACTATGCTTTATTGAGTGTTGTCCAACAGAATCTGAGCAATGATTTAATAATTATATTTAAGATAGAAAAGGATTTTAAAAAATAAACTGTGCCAACTTCTTTTTAATAACATCTAAAGAAAAAGTTCACAAGATTGGAACCATAACTCAGCAGTTAAGTGTACTGATTGCAGTTACCAAAGACTTAGGTTTGATTCCCAGTAGTAGATGGTGGCTCACAACTAACTGTAATGCCAGTTTCAGGTCATCCGATCCATTTCATCCTCTGGATCTTCAGGAAAACCCCCATAAAATAATTAAAAAATAAAGCTTACATAAGCTTCTTTGTAAAAGATAGTTATCAAAAAGGAATAAATATAAGAATATTGGAGAATAATTCTCACATACCAGGCATTAACCACTAAGAATTGCAATTCTATTTTTTTTTAACATAACATGGTTTTGGTAGATATAGTTTGTTTTCTTAATTTAAAATATGTTTTCAAAGAAGGATCAAATGGCCACCTCTATATTCTTTTGCTTTTTGTCTGTTTTCATGTAAAAGAGAGTTTCTGCATATGTGTTAATATATAAAGTTATAGCCCTTCTGACTATTTTCTAGTATGGTGCTGCTGTTTTTGGAAGTAGAATATTAGAATTAAATTATAAAGGCAAGTCTTTGATTTAATAATATCAATCACATTATGCAAAGAAGAAAGTCATCACATTTAATAATTCTTTCATAGATACAATATACTCTTTCATCATTCTTATTTGTTTACTTTTCTAATTCTAACAATGCTAATTTTGACAGACAGGCTTCTGGTTCTCTATAGCAGTGTCTTCCAGAAAATCCCTTTGTATATCAATCAAAATTAAATTATAATGAAACTGACTAAAGTATATTAAATAAGAACTTAAGAATCCAAATCAACTATAATATAAAATTTCATTTCATAATTCTCTTCATTGTCTCACCACTTTAAAAAAAATATGTAAACACCATTTTCCATCGAATGTGAAGAGCACATTACTACATTAATGAGATATTTTCAGAAAGTCACACCTCACTCTCCTAAGTTTTATGGGGCACAAAATGAAGGGCACTAATTCAATGAAGGAGCTTAAGCCATTATGTTATGGGATATTTATAAAAGGCACAATTATCAATGTGATAAATTGAAAGGTATCAAGGAAAGACAGGCAGTTGTTGGTCAATTTACATGCTGCTCCTTATATCAATGCAAAATAGCCTTCATCCTATTCTAAGTAATCAGTTAATGTGCTATGCTAAAGTGACTTGATATGCTGACATTTAGACTCCTCTGAAAAAAAATACTAAAGGGATCCCATTAGGCTATTAATTCCAACTTTGATGATGAAAAAAATCTACTAGTGTTAAGTATATTTTTGCAAACATACTCTACCTTTATATTTTATAAGGCATGACTGTTCCATAAAACTTCTTCAAGTCTCTTACGCTTTCATTTATTTGTTTTGTTTTCCTTATTTATAACTGCAGTTATTGCTTCAGATGATCTCCAAATATAAAACAATAGTTGAATATATTGAGGGAAATACAATGTATCAGTAAATCTGCACATTGGCTAGTGTTTATATCAGGGTAAACATAAATTTCAAGTATTTATTTATTTAATTTAAGCATCTTGATTATTTTTTAGAATTCCATACATGAGTACCATATTTACATATTTTCTATCACTGCTGTCCCTCAATTTTATAGCAAATTCTTTTATACTCATTGTTCCATGCATATATACACATATGTATTAAGAAAGCCAACTGGGTCAATTTAGTGTTGCTCTAATGTACACATATTGAAAACTGTTACTTGGCATTGAATAACCTTTTCCATCTTACAATCATTGTTTCTACAGCTTTTCAACTTGTGGTTGGGTGTAGGTGGAGACTGCTCGTTCTTTTCCCAGTTTCCTAGACCCAAATAATAACATAGAAACTGTATTAATTACAACACTGTTTGGCCTGTTAGCTCAGGCTTCTTATTAAATAACTCTTACATCTTAAATTAACCCATTTCCATTAATCTTTGTATCGGCATCAGGCTGTGGCTCACTGGTAAGGATCTGGCATCTGTCTCCTTCAGCAGTTACATAGCATCTCTTTGACTCTGTCTAGTCTCTATATATCTCTTCCATCCTTGCTATATTCTGCTAAGCCATTGACCCAAGTAGCTTCTTTATTAACCAATGATAGTAAGACATATTCACAGAATACAGAGGGGGATCCCATATTAGTAGGGTTTTGTGACATATTCCCAACCCATGTTGGCATTTGGACTGGTGTCATTATGCAAACCTTGCTGAGATTTCTCAGGTACATTTACACTGTCATGTCTAGAAACCAGCACCTTGCTATAGGCATACTAGCCCTCCAGGACTTACAATCTTTTATATTAGTTGCTGGGATGTTCAATGAGTCATAAGTGGAGATTATAAATGTGGCAATTGGGGCTAGTTCATTCAAGGTCAATTATTATCTGCATTTTGACTAATTAAGTATCTCTGTAATATTCACAATTTTGTTGGAAAAAGAAACTTCTTTGGTGAGGGCAGAGAGCTAAATTTATTTATGGTTACATAGATTAGTATTTAAAGTTCAGTTAGGTATTATACTGATTAAGGAATATGGCAAGAGTAGGATCTCCTCTAGGGTCTATGACCACTGCAGCCATGAGTATTTGGCTAGGTTTAAAATCCTAGAAACGAATTCCTCCCTGCTGAGCAGGCATTAAGGCCTATTGGACAATTGTTTGTTAACACTAGGGTAAAACTGACAATAATACAGTAGGAGTATTATGCAGAGCTAGTCATTACTGTTCATCCTAGGCCTTACAGCTTGGTAGTTGTAGAAATTGTGGAGATTTGAATAAATATGTCCCCCATGAGCCCACTGGGAGAGGTACTATTAGGAAGTGTTGCCTTGTTGGAGTGGGTATGGTTTTGTTGGAGGAAGTGTCATTGGTACCCTGGAGATTTCAGATGTTCAAGACAGGCCTAGTGGTTCACTGTCTCTTCCTGCTGCCTGATGATCCAGAGGTAGAACTCTCAGTTACTTCTCCTGCATCAGGTCTGCTTGTGTGCTCCCATGCTTCCCGCCATGCTTCCTGCTATGATGATAACAGGCTAAACCTCAGAAATGTGAACCAGCCCTAACCAAATGTCCCCTTATAACAGTTGCCATGTTCATGTTGTCTTTTCACAGCAAGAGGAACAAAAAATAAAACAGACGTTTATACTAGGAATGGGGTGTTGCTGTGATAGTCTGGCACATGTTTTTGTTTGGAGGAAAATGGAACACTTTTTCACTTTGCATTAGAAAAGCAGCTGAATTATTTAAGTGTGCCTTAATGGGCCACACTAATATGAACATGGAAGACAGTGGTACTATAGGTGAATTAAACTGGGGGGAACCAGTCCAAGAGGTTTCAGAGAGGAAGAATATTAATATGTGGCCTTGAGATTGTTCTTATGACATTTTAGTGAAGAATGTTGCTGTTTTCTGCCTTGTCTAAGAAAGCAATCTGCCTGATGCTCCACTGATGAGATATGAATTAGTAGTTTAGGCATAGAACTTTTCCAAACAACCTATCATTGGCTGTTTTGTGTGACTCTTAGTTTCCAGGTTTATGATTATCTACAATGAAAAGGGGCAAGTTGAGCAAGCAACAATGTAAAATGTACATTTGGAGGAAAACAGCAGGACCAGAAAGGGTAAACAAATTAAAGAAAAGACTGATGATAAATGTAAGATAGGGAGTAATGAGTTCAGGGCAAGGCTCCACCCAGGTAAACTTCCAATTTGTGAAAAGGAATTGAAGAAAAGTTTAGGGACTTAGGGCGTGGAATGGTGCTACACAGCTTTAAATCCAGCACAGGGGAGGCAGAGACCTGCAGATTTCTGAGTTTAAACCCAGCCTGATCTTCAGAACAAGTTCCAAAGAAGTCAAGTTTAGATAGTGAAAGGAACCATTAGAAACTGAAAGCTTGTGAAAATGTATTTAAATGAAGACGTCATGGTCCAGCTCCAGTAAGCAGCAGAAGTTGGCAGCTTTGGCCACATGGTTCTGGCTTTAGAGTCAAGTGTACAGCAAAGGTGTTATGGAATCTTCCTCCATAACTAAGGCAAGCCACTGAGGCCAGACATGTCAGAAGTGTCCCTGCATGAAAGCCTAAAGAAGCCATTGGATGAAGCTATGTAGGGGAAGCCTGGATTGTCTTGGAGATACCAGGATGTTGGAGATTCCAGTGTCATGGGATACCTGCCAAAAGCAGATGCTAACAGGGAGTGGAACCAGTCCAAGAGGGAGAAGTATGTCATGTTCAATGTATACTAGAGACTTTATGGTCCTTGTCTTTCAGGGTATAGGTCTTTCATCATTCAACATAATATTTTCCAATTTTATCCTTTTACTTGGAAATTTCACAATTTTAGTTTTGTGTCATTATTTTGTATATGAAACACCCTTTTATTACCTATTTATCAGCTAATTGACTTCTAGGCAGTTTCCAAATACTTCTTTTGCATGAACACATTTAAACCTTTTTTTAAGTTTCTGAAATATGAAGTACATAATCAATGTCCCCATTAACACTCTTTGCAATAAAAGACATTTCTTTCTCCTGCAGCACAGTGTCCACTTCTCATTTTTCAAGTCTCTTCCTGTATCTTCCATCCAGGATTGACACCCTACTCACAACTTCTAAGAGATCATTGATTTGAGTTTCTGTGGAAGGATGAGACAACACTTTACTTGCATTTCTTTTTCTGACTTGTTCTGTTTTACTTAATGATTCCGACCTTTCAAAACCTTAATTTGCATAGCTACAACATGGAAACTGTTCATGGTATCATTTGATAACATAAGTAATTTTCTTCAAAGAGAAAAGTATGTTTATAAGAAATAATGCATATCTCTAAGGGCTATGCTTTGACACTAAATAATTTGAATTGAGACAGTTGTCCTCTATGAGGAGATAGAGAGAGAATTTGCTTTGTCCACTGTGGAATGCAATTAGCTGATACAGTTAGAGAGCTGTTACATTATACTTGTTCTAGCAACATGGTATTCTTAAAGAAGTTAGTGGGCACATGCACTGTTCGGGTGTGTCCTGAGCCCGAACAGGACCGAGTTCTGATCTAGTTTAAACAAAAGTAATTTGTGATTTCAATATTATATTAAATTAATATTACATTGTATTAAGTTAATGTACTAAATTAAATATCTTTGGTATTATGGACATTAAAGAAAATAGTATAAAAAAGTCACTTCTCCAAATGACAACCATGAATCAGGAGTTTATCCTTTCACTAGAACCATTAATCCATTTTTAAAATGTATCTTTAAGAGATGAATAACAGTATCACTGTTCATCCAAATTCAGCCAAATGGCTCCAAAATTAATATTCTTAGTCTCTAGACCTCATGGAGTACCACAGGGGAAAATAGAATATGAATTATTAAACATTTTTCTTCCAAGACAAATGAAGATAATAACCTAATTAGATGGATTACTAAAATGATTAGAGATTATATTTAAAGATTTGGTCATTGATATCAGCAATTTTGGTTTATTAAGGAAGAAGAATCTTAACATTAAAAGAAGTGCCCCCACAACAGACTTACTGTTTAACAAACAGTTCTAATATGTGTCTCTGTGTGTATACATCAACTTTAGTTTGATTTTAATTGGCTTAAAATATTTCAAACGTCAAGGTCTTATTTTAAATTATTCAAAAATCTTATTTTAAATGAAGAATTATGAAAAATTCATTTAATTTACTCTTTTCTAACACTATCAGCACTGAGATCATATATTTAGCAGTTTGTGTGTGTGTGTGTTTGTATGTGTAGATAAAAGCAATTAAAGAAAAAGTCATGAATTTGAGAGGAAGTAAGGAAAATACATAATAAAGGCTGAAGGGAGTAAAGAGAAGGGAAGAAATGAAGCAATTTTAAATTCAATACTAAAGAGAATTAAAATATTGAACAATTTTATCTTTCAGGAAAGTGATTCGTCATAAGTGCATAAATGTACTTGCCACACATTCAGTTTCTGTAAGGGTGGTAGCGGACATTTAGCATAAGAACAATTTTTCATCTTTGTTGAGTAGCCACAGCAATAAATGCAGAGAGAGATTTTTTTTGCATAGTTAGTACCCTTTGTTAGGGAATGTAGAATGTAGGGATGCCACAGTAGGAGATCTGGGGAGTGGACTTGGAGGAACTGAGCGGGAAGCAAAGGCCTGAATGATAACCTGCTCCTCTAGCTGGAGTGGCCCGTGGGTTCCCTGTGACTGTCTGCTTGTTTTGAGGACTGGGATAAAGTAATGAATGGGTTTGGGGAAGTTTGGGGGGAAGATCTATGGGATTCACCTTAGATGGGTGTATGAGGGTAAAGATAGGCTGCTGCCTTTGTAGGAGTTTTACTACAGTGCCGAGGTGGTCTGCAGTTAACCTACCTACTTCCCTGACTGCTGTGACCTGTAGGTCCCCATGGAATCAGAAAATATTTTGAAATATTTTTATTTGTGTAAAAATCATTAGCTGTGTAAAAATTATATCAAGATCATGAGTGAGGCAGGGTTTCATTTTTTTATGGCTGTTCTGGAACCCATGATATAATTAATAATCTTGAACTTCTGACCTTCCTTTCTCTACTGCTAAAGAAGTTTGAGACCAGCCTGATCTACAAGAGCTAGTTCCAGGACAGGCGCCAAAGCTACAGCGAAGCTCTGTCTTGAAAAACAAAACAAAACAAAAACAGCACAAAAAATAATATTGTAAAGTCATTGAATTTATATTTCCTTTATTTGACCAGATAAAGATTTGAACAGCTAGTTTGTACAGATGATTGCCCCCTAAAATCTACTGTTAAATTGGACTCAAGTTTGAATTTAAATACATATGAATTTGCTAGTATGATTTCTTCTAACAGTTTCAATGACTGCAATAAATGCAAGAAGGAAGTAAGCATTATTTTTCCTGGAAGAATCTTTTATGCCTACTAGTTTTTCCGTAAAATAAGCTACAGTGTTAGTTTGATTAAAGCACTTTTGCATCTAAATGCTGAATGACTTCCTTACATAATAATAATTAAGCTATTATAGTAGTGGCCAATGGCAGATAAGTGAGATCACTTCCAAGAGGCTGATATTTAGCAAAATTAAAAAAAAAATCCTTGTGGTGACTGATAGATTCTGTGTATGAGAGAGATTTTGGTGGTGGGAGCCCACAGCAGGTGAGAGACAGACAAACCATAAAGGTGGAGTTTACGTGGGCAGTTTTATTAAGAGAAAGGAAGTGGAGCCAAAGGGGTGGCGCACACCTTTAATCCCAGCACTCAGCAAGCAGAGGGCGGGCGGATCTCTGTGAGTTCGAAGTCAGCCTGGTCTAGAAGGGCTAGTTCCAGGACAGGCTCCAAAGCTACAGAGGAACTCTACCTCAGAAAACTATAAAGGTGGGGGGGATGGAAAAGGGAGGTGACTAGCCTCTGGGGATAGGAGCAGTGGAAGAGAAGAGAAAAAGAGACAGAGAGAGGGGGGAGGAAAAGAGAGAGAGAGAGAGAGAGAAAGAGCAAAGAGCAAGAACACAGAGAAGTAGGTGGAGTTCCACCTGCCTGCCAGTATGCATGCAGGCAGGACACAGGGGTGATACACTCTCTCTGGTCCTCAAGGCATGGATCCAGGTGTTCCTTGACACTGAGTAAGAGTGATCATTTCTTGCCTTATCCTCTTAACTTTTATGAATGCCACCAGCTGAAGGGAAGCAATTTCTGTGGTTAGAGGAATGACAAGTGGAGATGGGAGGTCCACACTGGCGCACGCAGGAACTGTCACCACAACAATTTGCTCAGGTTTCCCTGCTTTCATCTTAGATTTTATACAAAATAGAAAACTGATGGGGCTGGTGATATATATGTACTCAAAATTTGCTTAAAATCTGTGAAGGTAAACATAACATTATAAAACTTTAGAAAAATAAAATTATCGACATTTGAAATAGTCACTCCTTTGTTTGACTGTTTTATGTAGTCTGAGGCTCATTGCCTGGCCATTATTATAGTAAGTGTTGCAGTGGCTTGTAGCGAATACTTTATTTATAGAAGTCACGCATGAGACAGAATGTCATTGCTCATGACTTGTAATATTTTTATTACAATCACCGGTTTTAAGTTGTACTTTCCAATGAACAAAAAGTTACATTCTGATAAAATACAGATCATTGTTTCTCCAGAACCATTTATAGATAGAGAAATGTACAGATTTCTTATTTAGACAAAAGGGGGAGGTGCTGGAGGAACTCCTTCAGCTAACGGCCTTTGAGATGCTGACCACTTTTGGGTGTGGCCTTGGGTATTATATAAAGAGATATATAAACGTCTGCACCCTCTCGACTGCTGGATTCAGTTCCTGTTCTCACCTCATGCAGAGGACTGTTGATCTGTAAGTCTATCCCTAAATTAAAAAAAAACCTTTATTATATTACTGAGCTAGTGTGGGACTACTTTATTGTAACCATCTGCATGTATGTTTCATTGCATACCAACCTTGATAGTAGAGGCACCTGATATTAGCAAATAACTACTATGCATCAAAAACTAAGTTAAGTATAAATAATTTTAAATAGTAATGCATCATTATTTGTATGCACCTCGATAATGGCTGTAGGTGTTCAAAGAGAAGAAGAAATTATGCAGAAAGGAAAGATGGAAATGCAATGAGAAGATGCATGGCCTTTACTGAAGATCATCACTGTTGAAGGCTTTTGGTGCTCTGGACAGCTTCATTTAACTTGTCAGAGGAGATCCACAGCTTTCTGCCTTTCTAAAGTTCTTCCCTTCTTGCTTTCCTGTGCACCTCTCTTTGTAAGAGCAGTTCTGCTCATTCTTCACCTCTCTCCTGTTGTTTTCCAGCCATCACTCAGGGTTTTCGGCAGAAGGCTACTGTCTTCTTGGCTTGTGATGCAGTGACAACTGCATCTGCCTTTATTCTTGATGACATTACAGGCTCTTTTTAGGAGAAAACTTGCTCCTTTCTTGTATTGTTCCCTACCATTTCCTTGACTATTAACTCACAGCAATCATACTGTTTTTGGTATTTCACCTGTATACTTAATGCTCCGATGGCCATGGAAGTATACAGTGGGAAATATTTTACAAATGATAACTGCAGTTATTCAGAATTGCTGAAATGATGTTTACCACATCGATTAGAGAAACATTTTTCCTAAGGTGTTTAATACTTAGCAATAAATGATGCTACATGTGGTTTGAAAACAGTAAAGTAATTAGATTTCATCAGGAAAGAGTAAAATCTATCAGTGAAAATCCCCTTAAGCTTTTATCCTCAATATGAGAACGAAAAGGTTGCCTGGAAAACAATGTCATAGATGGCCACTTTAGATTACAAAGACATTTGGGTTTGAGTCTACGAAGATTGCTGAGAAGGTAAGGTACCTACTGAAGAAAGACGAGAGAAATGTTCAAGCGAGGATTTTAACATCACAAGGCATGGTAACCTAGCAGTGAAGGTATAAAGATGAATGACACCAGGACCTATCTCTTCTGCATGTATTAACTTTTTGAGAACCGAGTCTTTTTGAATGCACTCCTTCCTAGGCCAGGAGGGATGGGGGTGGGCCTTGGACTTCCAACAGGGCAGGGCACCATGCCCTCTTTCAAGGAAGAAGGGGGAGGGAGGAGGGGTGGGGGGGTAGTGGGAGGGGACCGGGAGAAGGGGA
>PVIU01001474.1:0-213050 GCA_004026605.1 Ondatra zibethicus | reverse complement strand
CATGTATTAGCTTTTTGGGAATCTAGTCTATATGGATGTACACCTTCCTAGGCCGGGATGGAGGGGGGAGGGTCTTGGGCTTCCCACAGGGCAGGGTACCCTGCCCCCTCTTAAGGAAGCAGGGGGAAGGAGGAGGGCTAGTGGGGGAGCGGGAGGGGACTGGGAGAAGGGGAGGAAGTTAAATTTTTTGAATGAAAAATAAAAGAATATAAAAAAAATAAATAAAAAAGAGAATGAAGATGCGAGTGAAAATAACAAACAGAAACATAGAATAGTATTGGGAGGGAGTTCTAGTGAATACTGAAAATCATCCGCATCTAATTTCCATTTGCTTAAATACCCTGACTCCAAAATGGAGGAGTAAGGTAAAAAACTGTTGAGGAGATTCAAGGACTGAACAGACCAGTTGAAGGATTCTGGGCTACATTCTTAGTTAAACATTCTGTTGCCAAAACAAGACAAGTAAAGGCTCACACCCTAGACCAAAACAATCTGCAGGCAAACCACTCACTGGGTGGAATCCATTGTTATCTCCCTAAGGGAGTGTAGGAACCTAGTTGGATCCTAGTTTGAGGTAGAAACAGATCTACATCTTCATACCTGAAACGCCAGGTCTTGATATTGACCACACCTGTTGTCTGAACTGCTGACAATAATCTTGAAGGAACAGAAGTAAATTCCAACCCTCTGACCTTTAGTCCAGGTAGAATGTACGCGCACCAATGGGCCCTGTCACTTTACCCACATACCCTTCTCACTGGCCCTGTTTGCTGGTTTGCTTGTTTGTTTTCAGGGCATTTTGATCAAACCTCTGGATATACTTCATGAAAAAATCACTTTGTTATTAAAGAATCATGCTATTGCTATGTTCGGGGTGGGGGTGGCGGTGGCTTTAAGACGTTTTTTAAAATATATGGTAAGAATATATGAAGTGTTGTAGTAAAACTATTTAATATGCGTTGCTTAAGTATTTCTCAAACAAATCTGACCACTGAGCTGTTTACTGAGTATGTGGGTCAAACTTTTTTCCCTTTATCGCAACCCACCCACAGAACTGACTTGTTTTAATGTTGTTGATGGCTTACCTTCATGTTTGTGACCCCTAACTGTGAGGATATGATTCTTTTTGATACTGAACATATGTGAACTTTCTTATTTCATTAATGTTTACACATAAGCCTGTTAGGAGTTCGTTGTTTATTCTCTTGAAATCTTTAGTCTAAATTTGCAGGCGACCCCAGTGATTTGCAGAAAGGTACTTCCACTTTCCTATCTTCTTACGGTGAGCAGTTTGCTCTTGTTTCTAGACTTGAAGGATGTAACTTCTCTTCTACATCTTTTCCTTTGCTGTCTGATTAGGAAGTTACTAGATATGCTGGCCAAGACTAGAATGTTCTTTAGTTCTTTTTGTGCACCATAGCCTTATCTGTGATTCTGATTTTATTTTGGAATTATTAACTGTATTTTCCACTGCTGATGGACAATAGAATATAGAAGAGGAAACTGATGCCTGATAGGAAATGAGTTCTCTCATTGTGTAATTGAAATGTAACAAAAAGGAGGAAACAAAGCATAAATAGCTGAAATAGCCAAGTAGCTGAAAAACCCTTTCTAGTCTGTCCCTTTTCAGTTTTCAATGTGTCCTATATAAATATTACAGTCTGCCTTTTTAAGTGGAAATATTTTGGGGGTGTCAACTATTAAATGTATTAATTAAAATTTGCTGCGGGATCCCGGGGTGGGGGGCTGCGGTGGCAGAAACACTGCAGGTCCCCGAGCAGTGGCAGGCAGGGGGCAGTGGGTCCCCAGAGCAGCCAGTCCCAGGCAGGGATGGCAGCGCATGAGATCATGCCACAGGTCTCCAAGACAGAGACATGGATAGGCATGCCATGCAGAGTGAGGTTGGATATTTAGTTAGTGGGTTATGGAGGGGGAAAGGAGAAGGGTAGAAGAGCAGAGAGGGGGAAAGAGAGAAAGAGAGGGAGGGAGAGAAGGGAGAGATGGAAGCTGCCTCTCCAAGAGAGAGATGGAAAAGGGGAGGGAGAAGGAAAAGGGGAGGGAGTGGGCATGGCTTGTCTCTTAAAGAGACAGAACAGATCATTACAAACTGTGCTTGCAATAATTTGCAATTCTATTATTTAATTGCCTTTGATACCTGGAAGGATTCCTTTTTGCACCTCAGAATGATTATAATATGCCTCTATACATGACATTTTTAGAGTGTGGATAATACATAGTTCACAGGAATTTGTGGAAGGTAGCAATAACTTTGTAGTCACTGAGGAATGGAACACAGTGGGAGGTAATTGCTGAAATCAAAGAGTAGGAGCTGAATTTAAGGGGTTTGTGGTGATTAAATCATGCCACAGTATAAAACTGATCTTGAAGTCTCCAAGGCAGTATAGAAGGATAGTAAATAAACGAGAGACAGAATCAAGATTTATATCACTCTGAGGTAACGAAGCAAGGACTATGGAAAGCAGTGTCACCAAAGTCCAGTATTTAAGACATGGTTATTACTGTAAATAATAGTAATGGAGAAGATGGATTGATCATAAAACTCTTTCTGAAAGCAAAATAAACAAATTGTGGTGACAGGTGGAGAGAGAGAGAGTTCAGTAAAAAACAAACAAACTGACAAAAACAAACAAAAAAAGAAACAAAACTTTGTGTGACCTGAAGAATTTATAACATTTACAGGTTGAGAAATTTCAAGAGCTTTCTGAAATTACCTGGCGCGGGTGAGAAAGAAGCATGAAACACGCAACAAACCCGCTTAGGAGTTTCTTAGAGGAGACGTGTACAGGCCTGGGGGAAGTCGGTGTGCAAGAGAGGGCTAAAGATGGCCGTCCAGCTTGTAAAGGCTGCCTAGTACATGCGCACAGGGAGATGACGTAGCTACGTCATACACAGATGATGGAGCTCATGCATGTGTGCAAGGGCTTACGTAGCTGTGTCATACGTAGGTGATACAACCATGCTACATGTGAGTCATGCAGGGCCTTTTAAGGTCCCTGGGGAGGCTAGGTAGTTTTGTCTGAGGGATTGTCCACACATGCATGGCCCTGGAACCCAGAAGTGCCAGCCATGCTGGTTGGATAAAATCATCACTTTCTCCATCCTAGAGAAGAGGGGATATTTCTAGGCTGAGTTAATTTGGATCTTGCTGGCTGCTCACCAGCAGCTTTGACCTCTTCTAGGCATGTTCACACACTTGTGGCACACTGAGTTTCATAGATTGCATTGTATTAGGCACCCCCAGTCTGAAATTGAACTTTAAGAATGTATATTATTCAAGTCCTCAGTGTGCATGTAGTAGGATTAATGTCCTATTGCTATTCGGACACGTTGTGAACTTGCTGAATTCCCTCTGTGCTTGTGAGAATGACCTGTAATGGCTAAACCATCCCATTAGCTTCTGCAGGATTATCCTGCTCATGGTGTTCAAGAAAGAGTTTTGTTGCTAGGCAAAAATCAACTTGAGGGTTTGTCATAGTGGAGAGGGCAAGACAGGAGGTTCTTGAGGTGGCTGGTCACACTGCAACCACAGCCAGAAAGCACAGAGGGATTAATGCTGGCTGAAGCTTGTTAGTCACTGTTCTATTGCTGTGGAGAGAAGTCACGACCAAGGCCACACTTAGGAAAGAAAGCATTTAATTTATAGCTTGCTTATAGTTTAATAGGGTTAGTCCGTAATGCATCATAGCAGGGAATGTGGTGGCACACAGCCAGACATGGCCCTGGAGCTAAGAGTTTTACATCGTAATCCACACAAAACAGGGAGCAAGAGACACTAGGCCTAGCCTGGGCTTTTGAAATTGCAAAGCTCACCCCCAGTGACACACTTCTTCCAACAAGGTCATACCTCCTAATCTGACCAAGCTTTCAAATATATGAGCCTATGGGGGGGGTCATTCTTACTCAAATTAGCACAATGCTCAGGTCACTGTTTTCTTTTTATTCATTCTAGGCTCCCAGACCACAGAATTGTGCCACTTACATTTAGAGTGTAATTCCCACCTCAGTTAAGCCAATGTAGGGCTCCCTTCCAGATACGTCAAAAGGTTTGTTTTTTAAATGACTCTAGGTCTTGGTGACTAGACAAACAGTATCAATCATTACAGCAGCTCTCTGTAAATCAGCATCTACAGACTCCCCCAGGAGTTCTTGCTCATGTCCAGGGTACTTAGGCGGCTTTTCGGTAGCAGGATATCTGTGAGGAGAATTTCACAGCCACAAGTGCAAGCTTGACTCTGAGTGCTAGAGAGTGCCAGGTTGATCCTGGTACCAAGGTATCAGCACCCACGTCTGTTTTCTACTGAAACCCAGATAATTTGGAATGTTCCATCTCCAGGGCAGTAGAAGAGAAGCAGCTTCTGGGAGATAATCACATTGGAGGAAACAGCCTGGAAAGGAATTTTCAGATGAGCCAGTAAGAAGCAGAGAAGGTTTTAACGTAGAGTTCATCTCAGGGGTCAGTAGAAAGGCACATGGAAAGAAAACAGTACATACCTAGGAGCTTAGGCACGGGCTTCTCAAGGGACATCAGCACCTCCGCATCTGACAGTGGTCACATACATGATTTTATTGAGTTCAGAAGTTATTATCTTGAAAGATTTGCTAAGAAGTCTAAGTGATATCTTGGAGTGGACAGGAATATAGTTGATATCGTATGGTCCCAAGAGCTACTGGAGTATTTTCACCGTAAACAAAAATGAGTAGTCTTGTCTACAGGTTCTCCAAAAACATTTGGGAAAGGAGTAGGGCCACACTCAAGACTATACATGCTCATGCCTTATGTGTGACTTCTTGATAGCTTAGCCTAAAATTCTCATTTGAGAATATCTCTATCTAAAAGCAATGCTTCTGAGCCAGCAACCTTCATAGTAAATGTTAGATGTGCTGGAATTCTTGACCTGTACCTGGTGCAAAGCTTCACCCAGACTTCAGAGTGAGGGGTTCCTTTCCTTTACCATCCCTGCAATTTTCCCTTTCTATCTTGCCTCATTTATATGTAGTTAAATCCTCATGTATTTAGGTAAAACAAGCTTAAATTCATGAAGGCAGAGAATTTGCCTTGTATATTGTGTCTCTGCACTTAACAAATACTGGTTAAATGAGTATGTTTACTGGAATAATCTTCCAGTTTCAAAATTTTATCTCATCGGTGTGCATGCCTGTGTGTTCCTGTGGATTAGCCTGGCTGGGCAGAGGAACAGGACAGGCACTGAGAGTGCTGTCTCACCCACAGGGCACACTGTGACTTCCAGTAGTTGGACAGAAGTGCCAATAGCCAAAGTTGTTGGCAGTTTAGAGTAACTGGATCAGCACCAGGTGTCCAGAAAGAAGTTATAGAGAGCTCTAGTTTGTGGGTATGGTACAGCAGTGGGAAATCAGAAAGCATTTAATATTTAGACAGTCACGGCTAAATATTAGAGGGTTTTTATTTTGGGGTGTGTGTGTGTGTGTGTCTGGGTGTCTGTGTAGCGTGAATTTGAATTGATATTAGTAATAAAAATCTGGAGTCACGTATAGGGATAAATGCTGAAAAATCAGAGAAGTAAAGGAGCCAGCCACTAGAAAGACTTTTTACCTCTATGGAATCAT
Organism: Ondatra zibethicus; assembly: GCA_004026605.1. NCBI lineage: Eukaryota > Metazoa > Chordata > Mammalia > Rodentia > Cricetidae > Ondatra > Ondatra zibethicus. The sequence continues at coordinate 207,443 of PVIU01001474.1, read as the reverse complement.
CAGACCAAAGGGGCAAGATCCTGCCTCCATGAATCCTCAGACTAAATGGCTTGAGCTCCTATTTCCTCCTGCCTTATGTTCTGCTCTGTGCCCAGTCATATCCCTTCCTGTCTTCATCTCCCTAGTGCTGGGATAAAAGGCCTGTGACTCCCAAGTCCTGAGATTAAAGGTCTGCACCACTACTACCTAGCTCTGTTTCTCTTTTAGGCTGGGTCAATCTCAGGGTGTAGCCCAGGGTGGCATGAACTCAGAGATATCCATCCTCCAAGTGCTGGGATTAAAGGAGTATACCATCTCTTCCTGGACTCTATGACTAACTAGTGGTTTAGCTCCACCCTCTGATTTTCAGGGAAGGTTTATATGTTAGGTCACAAACAAAATATCACCGTGTGTGTGTGTGTGTGTGTGTGTGTGTGTGTAGCTTATTCACTGGAGCACAAGAGGGCACTTGATATGAGCTATACCCCTGAGTTATATTTTCAGCTCTATGATTTTTTTTATGTGTAGTAAAAGTTCTTTGCTTGGTGTTTTATACTATAGGAAAGTATAACCAAATGTATATAATCCCAAATATGCAGGGTTCTTGGGCGTGAGAGAGAACGATAAAGTTCAGAATATATATTTTTCTTCTACCAATATATGATCTAGGAATATATCTAATTTATCCTCGAGTTTAAAAATGCAAATGTTTTAAACACAACATCAAAATATAGAACCCATAAGCAAATTGCATTTGTTTATTGTTCTTGTAGAAAAAGAGAAAAGGATGTTTAATGTTTTGATTTTTCGATTAGCTAGGGAAGAACAGATATTTACAGATAAATGTGTTTTTATTCAAGGAGACAGTGTTACTTTAGATAAGGAGACACACAGCAAATGGATGTGCCATACTTTTATTAGCGTACTATAATTCTTTGAGAAAGTATTAATTGGATGGAGTCAATATAAACTATGTGTCCAGTGAGGTCAATGATGAAGGTTCTGTTGCTGTGCTTACATATACTGATTGTTTGGATGCCCATTGAAGAAATTACTCAGAAGGGGGCACTTTCGGGTTGCTTTAGTTCCAAGGAACAGGTCACATAGGTGACCTCAAGAAACAGAAATTGAGGGCTAAAGGAGAAATGAGTACATCCGTGTGGTGTCTGAGGAGTTCATCCCTATGTGTAGTCTGAGGGATCCCAGGGAAGACTGGGGTGCAGACTAGAGGAGGAACTAGGGCTCATCTGGAAGGATTGTTTTCTGCTGCTCCATAGTAAAAAGTTGATTCTCTAACATGGAAGCCATGATGCTCTCTCCCTTGTGTTTTTTCCTCCTGCTACCAACACTCCCTGCTGGGACTTGTTTCTCTTTTGGAGTAAATTTCTGCTCATTCACTGTTAATAGTCTTTAGGAATTCTACGGCATCCTAACATTTCAAAAATATTTTCTTCTTTCATGTTTTTGTTTGTTTGTTTATTTCCCCATTTCAAATAAACAAACTGATTCAGAATGGAGCTCATTCTTTGGTTCATGCCATTTGCTGTTGATTAGGTAGCTTCTTAGATAACCTGGTCTTAGACCTGATGCTACATGCCTCAGAAGACCCACATACCTTTAGCAGAATGATGGGAGCAGAACACTCATGTCTGACAGGGCAGGAAGATGGTGTGTGTGTGTGTGTGTGTGTGTGCGCGCGCACGCGCGTGCGTGCGTGTGCACACGCGTGAACTTTGGAATATGAATATGACAGGCCAAGGTTGGGGTATCTATAGTACCTCCTATTGGGGTATGCTCATAGTACATTTACAATGTATTTTTACCAGTGAATCAATCAATGTATGATGTGCTTTGGAATATGACAGGCCAAGGTTGAGGTATTTACAGTACCTCCTATTGGGGCATGCTCATAGTATGTTTAACATGTATTTTTGCTTTCAGTGAAGCAATCAACATATAAAAAATATTTGGTAAGAGCTATTCACTGAGTTCATGAGGAACTCATTGAACATAAAACTCACTACCTCCCTCATTGCTTTTCCAAATTTCTCTTCCACTTTAATTTTCATTCATTTCTTTAGGGGTTACTTCAACTTCAACTCAAGTCTGAGCTTAAGCACACAGAAGCAATCTGTAGAAATTGACACTTACATGTTGACATCTTTAATGCATAAAGTTATTTGGTTTAAAAGAGTAATAAAAATTACATCTCTGAGTGTGTCTATAGTCTGAGTAAATTACTTCTCTGAAATATTTCTGAGCATATACTCCAGGACTGTATAAGTAGCATTGATTAAAAGTAAAGTCAGACTATTGAGATGAGGTTATCTTCCAAATATTTATATTACTTTGTATTTTATTGATGCTTTTTTATTTTTGGAGAGATGAAACTTTTGACCTATTAATAATATTAGTCTCCTTTTTTATCACTGTTATCCTCACCAAATCCTCCTCAAATGTCAATTTGTACTGGTGAATACACTTAGTATTTATCAGACATGAAGAAAATGATCAAATTTATATTTAATCCATCCACAGAGAGAGTAACGGTGGTTTTCATACTTACAGTATAGTTGGAAAGATGCAAATAGTTTAAATACCATTTGTACAAGTATCTGTTATGTCATTTCAAAATTGTTTCTGTTTTATATTGTATTGTTTACAGGTTTTAATAGACAAAAGCCTAAAATTCACCATTATTTCATTTGACAAGGAATGAGTCAGGGTTGGATTAGGGTTCTTATGAGATGATACTTTATCTACAGTGGATAGGAGCTTTCCTTTTTCAGTACCATCAATAAAATTAAAGTTATATAAATATGGGGAATCACATCAAAAAAGAGCAGGAGAATACAGAGTGCAAACGAGGCACATAATCCTCCAGTTATTGAAGAGAAGTAGAGGAAAATGAGACAGTCATATGGCTTTTGTGAAAATAAATATCATTACAGCCAGGATAGCATTTCAAAAAATGAAATAGTTACTAATTCATCTTAATCTGGCTAAATAACTCATACAGATTATTTCTTCAAAATTTTGAATTAAGATGCAAGGTTCTGGAACTGATGATAGCAAAGTTATTATCATCCACCACCACTCATGATTCCCACTCTGCAATACATTGCATGAATCAAACTGCTGAGGAGGTGAGGGAAGAGCAGTCTAACTATGACCTAAGTCGTCACCATAAATTGCTAAAGCAGCTTTCAGGTACCTTTTACGCCTTTTACAGCAAGGAGCAGAGCCACTGAAGAGGTGACCAACTCACTGGCTCCTTTCTGCTTCAAGCTATGGTACTGATGGGCTGTCTTTACTTTCATTTTACTTATTTTCCCCCTGTAACTGGTTACAGCAAAATGTAAAGAAAAAATGTGCTCTTGGCCATAATGTTCTCATTAACTGTATTAAGTGAGGTCTTCATGGTCTAGAACTAAATATTATGCTGACTTGAATTTAAGTGATTTCATGCATAGCACAGTGTGAAGACTGGCTGGTAAAGTTTCCTCTGGTGTTGCTTCTGCAGGGAAATGCTGGTTCTTGCCCCTACTTTAATAGATTCAGAGAATTGGGAAGACTGCTCTGAGCATTCATTCACTCCTTTTCACTACTTACAGCATGGAAATTAGACAAACTGACTAATGCATGATCTCCTCTTGTCTTTGTAAGGCTTACTACACATAAGTGCAGCTGCTCCTACTGCTTGTTAAAAAGGGGAAATTTTATTCTGCAATTTATGTTTTGAACACACATGATAACGTTTCCTGGAATGCGTCTTTTGTGCCTGATTACATGATATCACATTTGTTTTGTATTCAGCTGCTTGACAGTACTGTCATACATGAACTTATTTGAAAAATGCCTCCAGGGGAGAGAGAGGCAGGCCAGGAATTGCTAGATTTGTGTTGCAAGTGCTTTCTAGGTTGTTTTGATCAACTTTCTGTGTAATGTATTTGACTGCCAAAAGAAATTAAGTGTGTTCTTGTGTTGGCATTTCTACATCTTGTTTTCTTCTGTTGTGTTTGTGAACAGTGAAAAGGTCTGCTCTCTCTAAACTATATCTTTGGGTACTAGGAGAACAAATTTAAACAAATAAATGCAGTTTCTTTGGTCACAGGTATATTATCTTCATTAATCACAGAATAACTGAGAAGTTAGTTGATGCAGAACACGCCAAATGGGGAAATGCGAGTCAAATAATGCCAAGCTAACTCTGAATAGAGTAGTCTAAGGTTTTTCTTTATTAAAAGGGAAATCACAGATCATAGCGAGAAAATAGAAATGGGGTCCAACATCCAGGTGTGGCTCATGGGAAGAAGAGGCCTAGCAGGGTGGGACCATGGCTTTTTGGTATCCAAAAGCCACGCCTCAACCTGGTCCAGCCTCTCAAAGGCCATTGGCTGGAGGAGGTTCTCCATCAGTTAGTGATATTTTAAAGGATTTTTTTCAAGATAGAAAGAAATGGGGAGGAAAATGTATGAGAAAAACTGAAAAGGAAGGTGTTCAAAGTTGGGTGAAAACAATGCTAGTTCTTTGTAAGTATTTTATATATCAATTTCATAGCCTAGGCTCTGCATTATAGAACTGGGAAAGGGATGAGTGAAATGTGCATTCATAATGCATGATTACTTCTTTGCTGCAGCTTATTGAATTTGGTTTGAATTGAGATTGAAAGAAGAGAAAAATGAAGCAGGAAATTCTAGAGGATCAAGTACTTTGGAAAGCAATACATATTGAGAGAGTATAATATTTTTGTACTAATATAAGGGAAAAGATATTCACATTTTTAAAAAGGAAAAGCTTAATTAACATCTTATCGGTTTGATAGTTGATATTTGGGAAGGACATTTTCTTTTTGACATTTTATATTGTTACGGCATACACCAGGGATTCAGCTTTCAAAATTATATACCCAGGTATTTCTGATAGCCATAAATTTCATATAAAACAAAGTTGGGTTTATGCTTTTAGTTCTGATAATTAAGGTTTTTATTTTTAGTAGGTCACTCAGATATTATTTAGGTGGAATCAAATCTGTAGTAGCAAAAAATTGTTAGAGGTCAGGTCAAAGCATGTACTTGCTTGACATAATTCCATGATCCATTAGTAGACCAAAAAGTTTTTTTTTTTAACCATGGTCTTTTTAAAAAGCCTCAAAGATATAAGAAAGTACATTTTAGAGTCAAAAAGATCAGAACATTTCTATCTAGCTTACAATATGACATTTTCATTGTAAAATACCACAAATTCATCAGTAACAAAAAGATACTGTTTTAGGGTTTCTATTGCTGTGAAGAGACACCATTACCATGGTAACTCTTATTAAGGAAAATATTTAACTGGGGCTGGCATACAGTTTCAGAGGTTTAATCCATTATTGTCATGGTGGGGGGCATGGTGGTTCACAGGCAGAGTTTGTGCTAGAGAAGGGGCTAAGATTCTATATCTACATCAGCAGGCATCAAGAAGAGAGAGTCAGCCCCTGGACCTGACTTGAGATTCTAAAACCTTAAAACCCACCCCTAGTGACACACTTCCTCCAACAAGGCCACACCTACTAATAGTGCCACTGCCTGTAAACCTGTGGTTGCCATTGTAATTTAAAAAAAAAAAACAGATACTACTTATTGGATATAAAACATTAAGGCTTATTTTTATTATGTTGATACATATGTGTTAGTGTGTTTGTTTCTGTTTTTGTCTTCTGGTGCCTATAGAAGTCAGAAAAAGGTATCAGATCCCTTGCAATTGAAGTTATGGAAGGTTATGAGCTGCTGGACTTGGGTGCCAAGAACAGAACTCATGTTCTCTGGAAGAACAGCCAGTGCTCTCAACTGCTGAACCATCTCTCTAGTCCCAATTTACTGAATGATTTTTAAAATACAAAATACTATATATTGTATATTCAGTTTATGTAGTTACTCAAATGTCTCCTAAATCTGTTAATTTACCAGTTATAAAATTAATCTCCCTGCTATCTTAAACAGAAATGAAGAACTAATTAATAGTGTATATTCCCAACCTAAGTTTAGTGAAAGACTATTATGTCTTTAGGAGACAAAATGTTTAATGTTTGCAAATTCTCTCAATGTGACAGGAGCCCATTTGAAATTCTGTGTTTTTAAATCAAAAACAACAACAACAACTATCTTCAGAAAACCAAGAGTAGATGAATAACAGTTTTCTAGAAATCTTTTATTCCCCTCAATATACCAGTAAATCATTTTGGCCCAATATATTCATAATAGTTAATTAATTGAAGACAATCATGTTGGCTTAAATGGGAAATTTCCACCATAGGCTCATTTATTTAAACTCTTTGTTCCCAGTTGGTGCTGTTTGAAGAGGTTATGGAAGCTTTAGGAGATGAGGTCTTGCTGGAGAAACTAGATCACCAAGGATGGACTTTGAAGATTTATAACCTCACCCCACATCCTATTTCGCTTCTGCTTCCTAATGATGAAATTGGCCAGTTTTCTACCTTCACCTGAAAACCATGCTTTCTCCTCCATTATGGCTATCTAAACTCCTGGCATCAGAAGCCAAAATAAATTCCTTTTCCCTTTCGTTGCTTTTGGTTATGGTATTTTATCCTAGCAAAAGGAAAGTTACTCATAGGTCATGTCATGCAACCTTCAATGAAATATATACATCAATCAACAACACACATTTAGGAATAATGATGTGATTGTACTTAAGAGAAAAACAATTAAAGGTGGGTTAGACAAAACCAATTAGGCTTTGGTTACCATAACCAAGGGTTCTAGAGCAGAGTTTCCCAAATGGCTAAGTCTGGTCACTCCAAGGCATTATTCACTTCCTTTCACAGCTGTTTTCCAGCTGAGTTGGATTTGCTGTGGTTTGAATAAGAATACCCTCCCCCCCATAGGCTCATATATTTGAATGATTAAACACCCTGGGGGAGTGGCACTATTTGAAAGGATTAGAAGGTGTGTCCTTGTTGGGGAAATCATGGCACTGTGGGTGGGCTCTGAGGTTTCAAAAGGCCACGCCAAGTCCAGCCTCTCTCTCTGCTTCAGCACATGGCTGCATGCTGCCATGCTCTATGCCACGATGATAATGTACCGAACCTCTGAAACTGTCAGCAAGTCTGTTAGATGTTTTATTTTATAAGAGAACAGTGACTAAGACAAATACATTTCAAGGCGTGTAACTGAAGTCAAAATAGCCTCTGGGATTTTAGCCTTCCAGTTAATCAGCTCAAGTGGACAGAGATTGTCTCTTTCTAGCTGCAGGGAAGTGTGATCATTTTATTATCCTTAATTTAGTTCACATTTCCATTCAGGAATGAGTCATCACGAATAGATCATTGTGCTGTAACTGTCCAGTTCTGGGATTGCTTTTGAGTCCTTGGTCACACCTTGTTGCCAGGGAGGAAGAAGAGGGCAGGTATTCAGAGGACACCCAGGAGGCCTTGTCCAGAATTTTTCCTTGCTGAGAGTGGAGTGGTGGCAGCAAGAAAGTGCAATGAATGCACATGCAGAATAAAATGAAGAGTGAAATGCATGCTATTATGTAAAAGCAACAAGCCAAAAATTGTCAGGGTAAATTGCTGCATTATCTGAGAGCCTGATTAACAAATAACCACATGGAAATGCTGTGTGGCTAAGGAGGCGGCCTCACACACAGGCCAATCATTGTGTAAATACTGGAGAGATGTGCATGTATAAAATAGTTCCCTCATCTTTAAAATAATTATGTGGGTAACAGTACGTATATTTATTTACTTTACTAAATAGGTTGTATGGAAGGTATTCAGATTTTATTGATGTCTGTAGAATATAAACCAGTTGCTATCCAAAAATGATGATAGCATAATTTGATAAGAACGGTAGGTGAAACTCTAGCTGTCTTTCCCCTTTCCACTCTGGGAAATTGGAAACTTTCCTTTTAAACATTTTGTATTTTTGGATATTTTCATGATAACTTTTAACAGTCGTGTAGCTATGAATATCATTGTGATAATATTAAGCAATTATGTGTATACTTATGGATATTACCATTTTATCATGCATATACTTATGTGCATACTTACGCATATTACCATTTTATCAAATTAAATTCCATATAGAAACAAAAGGTAAATATTTAAAAAAATGTAATCCAACTTATTGATGCTGTCATGGTCAGCTTTTCATTAAGAATCCAATTGCATGCCAGGTAGTGGTGGTGCATGCCTTTAATCCCAGCACTTGGGAGGCAAAGTACGAGGCCAGTCTGGTCTTCAAGAACTTTTTCCAGAACAGCTATAACTGTTACACACAGAAACCCTGCCTCGAAACACCAAAGAAAAGAAAAGAAAAAAAGAATCCAATTACTATTTCTTGTTTGTTTTCCTTCCTTTGAATCCCATCTGCTTGTTGTGTGATTGAAGGTCTGATTTAGTAAATCCTAGAGTATATTAAAACAATTCTGTGGCTTTTGGTAATGGTATAAAGTTATTAAATTTGAAGAATGCATGTGATATAAAAATATTTTGTTTCATTACACATTGAAGTATTTTAGTATCAAAATGCTATATCCTTTTTTATCTTATAAGAAGGAAGGAAGGAATGTGAGTTAAAGAAAGGTGGAAGAAGTTAATGAAGAAAGGAACCAAACTGCAGGAAATGATTTTGGGAAAATCAAATTCTATTTCTAAACATCTTGGTGCTAAAATGTATAACCACGACATCTTACAGATGGCCCTAGAGTTGTAGGCCTCATTAGAAGAAAAGACCAGTTGTAAAATTTCAGTCTGTAAACAGACACATGTTAGGCACTATTAAATAAAGGTCTGTAACCCCTGTGATAACGTAAGGAATTTGCTCAGCACAGACAGCAGTGGAGTTAGGCCTGGAATCTGAGTGATGGACTGGAAAGTGTGATGTGAACACCAGGCCTCATCAGTCCCTCCAATCCCATAGGAATACCCCATAAAACACGTCGTGGTTACCAGAGACATGCTTTAAAGGCAAAGCTCATCTGGGTAAAATTAACAATATGATCTCAGCAGAAATAAATTAGAGCCAAAGAGTCATTCTAATTTCTTATGCTTAAAATTTTACTTTATAAGTAAGTATAAATTTATGTGTACTTGAGAAGATGCTATGGATGATTGCCTTTTCAAGCTTCATTGATTGTTACTTTTTCCCCTTTATATATGCAGTTTTTAATGTTTTAAAATAAATATAAATTTTAATGTTTGAAAAATCACTAAAAGAATATATGTATATATATATGCATATATATATAAAATGCTTATTTGAAGAAAAGTGGTTTTACTGCCAAAGAAAAAAACAAAGACCAAAACAAAAACAAAATTCTAATTGCTTACCCAATGTACTTCATTGTTTCAAGTCTACAGTAAAAATTCTGAGAAAAAAACAAGTGCTTAGATGGTTGAAAAAAAATGTTTAAAAGATTATATTACATGAATTAAAACGACAAATATAAGCAGTATTATTAGCTAATTTTTATTATAAGTCAATTTTCTTATCTAATTAAAATAAATCTAAAATGATGTCATATATATTTGGGGGGGATAAGCTATGATGGTATAATTCACCCAGTGTTTCTGAAGTACTGATGATATTCTAAGTTTGGACCCTGTAATTTTCATACTGTTTTGTATAAGAAGATTACTTGTTCATCACTGTAACCCTATGCTTGCAATGTGGAAGATTCTGGATAAAGCGTCTGTGCCATGACTTGCCCAAGGTAAGAATTTTAAATGAAATGTCAAATATTTGCGAAGCCAACTAGTTATGATATCACAGTAATCCCAGCATACACCCCTGGTGTACACTTATATTGCATTTTGGAAGGCCTAAGCTGCATCTTCAGCACAGCGTAAATCAGGCGTGGCGGTGCTTGACTAACTCTAGCACTCAGGAAACAGATGCAGGAGGATCAGAAGCTCAGTTATACGATTTTAAAGCAGTGCAGGATGCATGAGATCCCGTGTTCAAACAAAAAAAACCCAAACAGTTGTATGGTGTTTAGATGAAAATCTTTTAGTTTATCTTTTCTAAATGTGTGTGCATGTGTGTATATGAATGTGTGAGTATTGTTTGTGTTGGTGTGTATGTGCGTGTTTGTGTATGTTGTGACTGTGTGTGTTGATGGGATATAAATGAACATGTGAACGCCTGTAGACAGTAACATAGCCTGAGGTAACATCTCAGGAACACTTTCACTTCCTTTGAAATCAGGTCTTCTCTTGACCTGGAGTGTGACTTAAGCTGTATCATCTGGTTACTGGACCTCAGATGAACCAACTCTTTCTTTCAAGAGCTAAGATTATCGGTGGTACCACAGCAGCAGGTATATTTTTTAATAGGCTATTGTATTTGAACTCAGCTGCTCAGGCTTATAAAGCAATCGCATGCCCCTAGTTTATCATAATAGTAACCATTTTCTATCAATAACTTTCTATAACTTCAAGTTTTCTACTATATATAAATGTTTATACTGTAATACTTACACAACAAAATTGGTGGTACTAAATTATTTTCTGTTTACTTTGTTCTGTCTTTGAGTTCCTATTATATTAAAGTATTCCCTTACTTGGTATGAATATGTTTTACCACATGTCACTTATTAACTCAAAAGGTAGGTTTTTAGCTAACCCAAACCCATTGTCACAGTTTTAATCTAGATTGTATTTGCTATACGAGTCTTTTAATAACTGCGAGGTCAGAGATTTGAAAGAGTTTAATGCTTGAAAAGAGCAAAGACTTTAAAATAAACGATTTAGTCTTCAAAAAGATAAAACCGAAACTCATAGAACAAGATCCCTACTGGTGTCAGTGGAAGGATCGGATGACTTTTGATTAGGCAAAATTCCTGTCAGTGGCAGTTCCAGAGGACCATTTAAAGGTCACTGTCCACTGTAAATTAATTTTGTTTTTAACCAGCAAATTTACATTTTTATGCATTTGGGAAGTTACCTCTGTTTCTTGTTGCCTTTCTGTTAACACACTGAGAGCTAAGGACATTTCTGACAGACTCTACATGGAAAGATAACAGAGACTTAAACTCTTGGTCCTGTCTTCTATCTCTCAGAATAGAAAGTTCTAGGATGAGTTGATTTCATCTCTTCCATTCCCACTTAAATTTCAAGCATCTTCCCTATTTTGTATCTTACAAATGTCCTGAGTCTATTTCACTTCAAATTCCCATCTGGCAGATACATGCAGGTTTCCAAGAAACCTTCAGTTTGTTTCACTCTTCTTCATGTTTCTTCAGAACAACACTGACTCCATGATTTTCCTAAAGCAAACATCAGACTGTAAAAATACACTGTTTTATTTTATTCCTGTCACCTGTTGTGTAAAAAAAAAAAACCAAAAAACAAAACATCATGGCAAGGTTTTTACAAGTCATCTTGATGTAGGCTCACTCATCTCTGAAGTTTTATGCAAAGTCATCATCTCCTATAATTATCTTGTTTTCAAATCTCATGGTTGCCTGTTTTGAGGTTGATGAGTTGTTTTGTATCCCCAGGTCTTTGCTAGGGAACCACCCTCTAAACACCATCTTTCCCAGCTTTCTCACCAAAGAATTTTTACCCAAACGTGAATAGGTTCCGTCTCTTAGAAGGTTTTCCTGAACCTTCTCTATGCTTGTTTCTGGAGCACCAGGCCTTGTTTAACAGTCCTGTTACACTGGCAACAGATTTAGAATTATAAAGGAGAGTGTTGGCTCATTCTCCTTTCTTTATCTACTTCAACCGTTGGGTATTCAGGAGCTATGCAGTGAATATTTGCTAAATACACTAGCAGTTATGACTGTGTCAAACAGTATCTCTGCCCAAATGAGAAGACTAGAATGTTCCAAGGCACATAGAACAGTCTTCCCAAGTCATCGTGTTTGTGCCCTGTGCCTAGAGGACTGTGGGGAGAACATTTGACAAAGCCTTTAAAAGACACCTTGGTGCCCGAACTGCATCTGCAGACGACACGCTGCATTACTTACTATGGAAGTCATGACATTAGATGTGCAAGTCGGGATGCAAACTGGGAAAGGGAAAAAAACCAAAAGCATCTGTTACAGTAAATCAAATTGAAATGAACCTGCTAAAACTATGTAGGTAGAAAGAAAAAGTAAGCAGATGAACAGAGCTAGGTTTCTGGCATTATTCAGCAATGGCAGTGAGGATTTTACTAGTATTTAAGTTATAGGAAAGTGAAAAGAGACCAGAAAAGAAAATAGAGGAAAAACGGAAAAGCTAAAAGGAAATTAGAGATTTTTCTACATTTTGAGTTTTAAGATTGTTTAGGAATATCATTTTGCAAATTAAACTGACGGAATTAAAGTCATGGTGTTTCATGCCTAAATCCCAGTACTTGCAAAGCATATTGTGAGTCTCCTATCATCCTGAGTTACACAGGGAGACCATGTCTCATATACAATCATTGTTGAACCCAAACAAAATGATTTGAATACCTTTGAAATTGTTTTACAGTTTTGTGATTATAAATAATTACATCATTTCCCCCTTCCCTTTCTTCCACTGGTTCTCACCCCTTTCACAGGGGTCACCTAAGACCATCAGAAATATCAGATATTTATGTAATTACTCACAACATTAGTCAAATTACCGTTATGAAGTAGCAACAAATATGATTTTATTTTTGGGGTTCACCACAGCATAAAGAACTATACTAGAGTCTCAGCACTCCGAAGATTAAGAACTACTGTTTCAAATCATGCCCTTTTAAATTCTTGGCCTCTCTTTCTTTAGCGGTTGAATATCTTTTATGAACATCATATACATGATTTGTATGTCATGATAAGGAGCAATGCTGTTTGCCCCTGCTTGGTATTTGACCTTGGTTTTATAGCTTGGAGAACATCTATAGCTATGCACTAAGTTGAGAAGTTGAAAACCTGGCCATGTTCTGATAATGTTTTTCTCAAGCTAGTGTTGTTAAAAAGTATGGAAGTTTGGGTAAAGAGTGATTGCCTTCACTTAATTTCCTATCTGTCTTCAGATTGCTTGAGAATGAGTGATAAATGGTGGCAGACAGCCTTAAATTGAATATATTATGTTCAAACTAGAAATGTAAGCACGATTTGAATTGGAAATCAGGATTTTTAAAATTCTAGGATAAAAATATGTTCAAAGGAACAGCATATAAGCCAGTCTCATTTTTTTGCAAGATTATCCAAAATGCTGTCTCTGTGAACAAATTTAATCACATCAGACGTGGAAGCAGAGTATATATCAATTCACTGCAAGAGTGTCAACACTAGGCACAAGTTCATTCTTGTTTTTGATGCAAGTATTTTTATTCTCTTCTTTATTCTTCCATATTGCATAAAATATCCTGCTTTGAAAACATTCTGCAACAAGAGTGGCTTTATTTAGTCAGCCGTTCTTGGAAATAAAATTCAGGAAAGGTTAAGCCAAAGTGACCATTTTGAGAAAAGACACTGTTATTATCTTTTGGATAGAAATTTACTGGAAGTTTTTCTTAACACCTGTTAATCTTGGTTAATTTTCTTCTTTTTTCCCCCCTTGGATCTGTATTTTCCTACAACATACCTAGAAAAATGATTTTTTTGTCCTTAAAAATATCCCATTATTTTCTTTTGTTACCTAAAACAAATATGAGAATAAAATAGGATCTGGTAAATGATTCTGAAAATTGTGGCCTGGCTTTTTAGTTATCTTTTCTGTTGCTGTTGCACATTGTGTTTGACAGTTTTGTGTTGGACAAACAAACTTTCATTTAGGACAGGAAATAAAGTATATGGTAGTGTGACCTTTACTTTTGTGTGGACAGTAGTTGGTACAAGAACGTCGTAAGAGACAGCATCACTGGGTAGGCAAACATTCTGTTACTCAAAGTCTTAGATGTGGGCTGAAAATACAGTGTGTATGTTTTCAATTGGCTGCCTCCTCTGGCCTGTCACTGCCTCCCTTATACCTGAAGATTCTCCAAGGCAGCTCTTGTCTTTCTTTGCCCAGGACATTCTCTGGCCACGGAAGCAACAGTGCCATGGGATTTGGGTTGAGATCTGAGGGATTCGGTGCTCCTGGGAGCTGCACTTAGCGTGTGACTAAAGACAGTTGGTATGAGACCTCCCGACACTGCCACCTTTAGGTGTGATGACATTGAGGTGTGTTCTACATTGTGTGCAGACGTCCCTGTAAAATAACAGTGTGGTCACTGGTGGTGTCCCGGCTGATAATAGAACTGTCATCCTTGTCTCTCTTTTCCCTCACCTGCTGTTTTCTAAGATCATTTCCCAAGTAAACCCGAGAGTGAGTTGTAGCACGGGGTTTGCTGATGTAAGCTTTGCTTTCTTTCTACCTAATGTCATATTAGAAACTTTTTAAAATGGTTAATAAATAAGATTTCTAAAGAAGACTATGTGTAAGATGGAGAAACATTTAGAATATTTGGATAGTGTAGATATGAATAGGAATGAAATATTTGCTATTGTCTATCATTGGTGGCTAACATGCATGCCAAGGTGTTTGCCTCATGCCTACAGTGGAGGGCAGGGACAGAGATATAGAAAGAGGAGTTTCCTCATTTTGGAAAAATGATTCTGTGTTTCAGTAAGAAGAAACTACCCTACGCAGTGTTCCGCTACTATCTGATTTTTTGTCAGGCATGTATTTGAGATGACTGAATTAAGTGATGGAAAATAATTTGCAGTTTTATGAGTACCTGGAGAGACTATTTTATTTGGTCTCAAGGGAAAAACCTTAAGTTTAACCATGGATTGCTCTTGTTCTAACTGTGGTGCAGGAATGAATTATGAATAAATAATGAATTAAATATTTTTCTACAGTGATGGGAGTGGGGTGAACAAGAAAGCAGATCATGGTGAATCCTGTATGGGCTTGGTGCATCTAATTCGCTAAGGGGTGAGAGAGCTGAGCGCCTGTGGGGCTGAAGGAAGAGTAGTGCATGTTGTAGGCTGGCTCTGTGATGGGATGGTAACACATCTATAAGTTAAGATGCCGACTGTCCTCTACCAACTTTGCTATTTGACGCTATCTAGCAAGGTGTTTATTACTTATTATGCTTTATTATTGCTTCCCTACTATATATGAACTTTCTAGACAACCAGAAGAAACAGAAGTAAAATTCTTGGAGAGATATTGCAACCTCTACAGTGAACAACACATACACACAACTATCGGTTACTTCTACTAACACTCATGGCAATTTAATTCTTTATGCATGACTCTGTCTGATAGAAGAGAAAAAAAAATAAAAGGAAAATTCTGGAGACAGCCGTGTTGTGGAATGTGTAGGAAGTCCAGGGCCTGCGTACACTTTCACCAGTATTTGAGCATGCCTATATTAGGTTAAAGTGTTTGATTGTATACAGCCCTTCACTTCCAAAGAAAAACTATAAAATGGCTTTATTTTGTAAAAGATTTGAAATTAGGGACTGATCAAATTCTATCAAGTATCTCTGAGTTTAAACACAAAAACCCATGCTAATAAGCATATTGAGGGGCGATGGTGCCTACAGTTTTAGAAATGGAAATTAGAGGGTGGGATAGAGATGGATCCCTGGGTTTTCTGACCAGCCAGTCTGCCTTTGCAGTGAGTCCTGGGCCTTTATCAGACTCTGTCTCACCAAAAACATAGCCATTCTTTATGCCCTTATATTTTGGCCTTTTTGTTCTCTTCTTCATGACAAACTGTACCTGCATGCACATTTTACCTAAATTCTGAATATAAAAGAGAACATGCAGGTTTTTTTTTTCATTCTGAGAATGTGTGTTCTTGCTTAATAATATTGATTCTAAGCACATTTGTTTCCCTGAAAATTCTTAACCTCATTTTTCTTTAAAGCTGAATAGTATTGTAATACATGCATACACACAAACACACGTATCAGATATACACTTATATTATCCATTCATTTGCTCACAGACAATAAGATTCTTTCCATTTCTTTTTTATAGTGAATAAAGGTAGCAATAAATATGGAGTTCAGATATCTCTATGATAGTATATGGAGTTCTCTGCATGTATTGTCAGAAGTGAAGTAGCTGGGTTATATGTTAGATCTATTTTTATTATCTTGTTGTTGTTAAATCTCCAAACTGATTTCCACAATGGCTGTATTAATTTAAACTTCCAATTAGTGAATAACGGTTCCTTTTTCTGTATGTCCTTTCCAACACTTGCCGTCAGATCTGTTGAAGAGAGCATTCTGACTAGAGTGAGGTGATATCTGAAGGTAGTTTTAATTTCTATTTCTGGAATGGCCAGAGACATTGAGCACTTTTATTTTATTTTATATTTATTTAGAGACTGAATCTCACCATATAGCCCTGCCTGTTCTGGCACCCACTATGTAGACCAGGCTGGCTTTGAATTCACAGAGATCTGCCTGCCTATTTCTCCCCATTTCTGTGATTAAAGGTGTTTGCTGCTACACCAGGCTAGATATTGAATACCTTTTAAAACACCTTTTAGCTTGCTTCCTTTCTTCCTTCTTTCCTTCATTTTTTTCTTTTTTCTTCTTTCTTTTCTCTCTCTCTTTCTTCCTTTTTTATTTTTTAGAAGACTCTATTCCATTAATTTTCCCATTGTTGATTGGAAGTTTTATTTCCTTGGTACTTAACTGAAGCAATTCTTTAAGCAGTAGGTTCTGGAAATCAGCCTGCTCTCTGAAGTGTAGCTGGCAAAGGTTTTCTCCCACGGTGTGGGCTTTCTGTGGGCTCTGCTTACTGTGTCCTTTGCTGACTGTGCGTTTTGCTGTCTGTGTGCTCTGCTGACTGTGTCCTTTACTGCCCTGAAACTTACTTTCATGTGGTCCCATCTGGGGTTAGGCCATGTGCTATTGTGTTCTGTTTGAAAGTCCTTAGCTATGTCCCAGTGTCTTGCATGGTATCCCACATGTTTTCTTTATATTTGCAATGTTTCAGATTTTAAATTAAGGTCTTTGATTTCATTTTGAACTGATTTTTGTACGAGGTAAACATACAAGTATAATTTCATCCTTTGCAAGCAGAAATCTAGTATTGCCAGTATCATTTGCTGAATAGGTTCTTTCCGAATTATGTTTTTGCCTCCTTTGTTGAGATTCAGTGCTCTTAGCTTTGCTGTTTTATTTCCAGGACCTCTATTCTAGTCCATCAGTGTACCTGTTTATTCTGGTGATGATACCAGGTTGTCTCTATCACTGCAGTATAATTTGAGAGCAGGTATTATAATGCTTCCAGTATTGTTCTTTCTCCTTAGGATTGCTTTAGCTATTCATGATTTTTCATCATTCCATATGAATTCTTGTATTTTTTTTATCTAAACATGTGAAATATGACATGAAAAATTTGAAAGGCAATGCATTGACTCTGTACTTTAATTTTGGTGGTATAGCCATTTTTATAATATTTCTGCCTGTATGGGAACATGGAATGTTTTTCCATTGTTTATTATCTTCTGCGATGTCTTTTTTCAATATCTATAATATTCATTGAAAAGTTTTTTTTTTTAAAACTCCTTTGGTTGATTATATTCCTAAATACTTAATATTGTGGGAGTAGTTTTGAATAGGATATTTTTCCTAATCTCTTTCTTATAGACTGTTAGTATAAATGAAAGCTACTTTTGTGTATATATTGATTTTTATACTTCAATATTAGGTTTATTATGTCTAAGTTTTGTAGTAGACTTATTACTATACTCTAATAGACTCAGGTCACTTTAAGTAAAGAATCATGTTAGCTGCAAATTGAATGACTTACTTATTTCTATTGTTATCCCTTTTATGTCTTTTCTTGTCTAATTGCTACAGCTAAGACTTCTAAATATAGAATAAAAGAGGGGAGAATGAACATCTCTGTATACTTCTTGTTTTTATTGCTTTATGAAATTAGTTCTGTGGTGTACATATTTATCTTGGTAAATATATTGATCTACATATCACTAAAATTCTATTGATGTTATAATGATTATGATGTTTTAACAGCTTTTTAATTGTTATTCTTAAATTTATCTGCAGATGTTTTGATTAGTTTTGAAACTTTTTCAGTTATTTCTGTTTTTCTATTCAAATAATTTTTCTAACAAAACCTAGCTTAGAGTGAAAAAGTAATTAATTATGATCATGAATTTTGATTGCAAACTGTAGCTTTTCTTACATTTGTAAAACTAATACATTCCTTTATTTGAACAACTCTAAAAGAGCAGTGATTATTACACACACCGAAGGTTTCTATACCATTTAAAAATCACCATTTATAATTGGTAAGAAGTATTTTTTGACAGCTGCTTATTGAAAACAGTAACACATTAACTCTTACCACCACAATGCTTTTATACAATGGGAATGAAGATGACTAGGTGCAGAAAAACATGTCTAACTTTTGTTGAAATGCAGCACAAAATTATTGGACATATTTCACCAATTTTTCTATAGAAAGGCGATTATCAAGTCAGTGCCAGCAAAGATGTAAAATTGAAAGACAATTGAGGGTCAGATTTTGAGGAACCCTTCTTGATCAAATGAAGTTGATTTGTGCTGCTTGGGGTGAACTGAACGGAGATTCAGCTTGGCACAGTGGTGGAGCTGGGAAAGCCAGGAGATGTGCAGGAAATCGGAGACAGGATGGAAATAGACAAGCAATGGGAAATACCTTCTGCTATTTGGATCTGTATATTTGAGCATTTGAATTTCATAATGTATAGAGGGACTAGTACAGGGGGAATAGGGTATCTGCTGTAGCTTTAACAATTTTAATCTAGAAATTAAATCTGCTTTATACTATGTAAGAGGAAACAGTCTTCAAGAGGACGAAAACAGAAGGGGCAGGGTGCTTTTCACGACAGTCGCTCTTGTTAAAAGTCTGGGGTCAGAGATTCACTGTGACTATGAATGCATTTCACAAAGAAGAGGCTTTTTATTTAAACACACTTGCCAGGTCTGTACCTAAGAGTCCTGCAAAGATGTAGCACCTTGCCTTATCAGGCCACGGCTTATAAAGGCAAACCCACAAAGTTACAACTTTGGGTCTTGTAGTTGCCTTTTTGAACAGAATAAGCATGTTTGATTACCAAAGCAGAATTAGAAGTTAGTCTTATGATCTACTATCTTGAAAGAACAGCAAATTTTACAGGATTAGTCAATTTAAGAATAGTTTTCAATTTCTGGGGAATAAAAGGAAATAGGCTGCTAGGGTACAGCCTGTAAAAGTTAGGGTCTTACATATTAGAGACTTTTTTTTTTCTTCTCGGTTTGTCAAGCATAGTAATTTTAAACTTTAGATGTAATGTTAACATCACAACTATCAGCTGAACATTTGGTATTTACCATGCACCAAAGACTCAGTGCTCTAGGGAAGAAAGAAATAAAGCAACGAAGATACACTTATCATTCTGAGAACTTATAGTATATGAAGCATGTATGTGTTGTATGACTAACCTTTTCCTGGGGATCCAGATGCAACACTCAAATCTCTTTACTGCAGAAAGGTAGTCTACAACAGACCAAAACGCAAATATCACCTAAGTCCAACTTGGTGAATCATGAGTTTTAATGCAGTTACTCACAGGAGTATGGGTGATGAGTTATTGATTGGAGCACCAAACACAGATGCATCACCAAAGCCTACTTCAACATGGGTGACAGCACATGAATCTGGGAACCTGGAGCACACTTCTCAGCCTGCAGGGAGCACAGCACGATGGAGAGTTCTTTTTCAGGTGCTTCAGTTGATCTAAAGCTTGTCCAGGAAGCTTGCTTTGCAGCTTGGCGTGTCTGAGAGGAACTCTCAGATTTGATTGCTTACCCTTGTCAGGGAGAGCCCATGAGTTGGATCACCTTGGGGGACTTCCTGAAGCTGCTTTGAGTTGTTTACATTACTGGGTCAGGAGCTTCCCTTCAGGATGAAACTGTTACACAACAGCTTGACAAACAAATGACCATGGGATATCAAGACAGCACCAGAGTCATTGCATGGAATGACCATAGGGTGACTGAACTGTTGGGTTTCAAATGTTAGGTTTTCTTAAGGACATTGCTTTAGGGTTATTATTGCTTAGGGAGATAAAGGTTTATTTGACTTACCTGTCTTGACTCATACTCCATTGACGAAAGCCAATGTGGGCACTCAAATGTGGGCATCACCTGGAGGCAGGAACTGATGCTAGTTTGCTCCTCATGTTTCTTCCACCCTGGCCCACCATTCCAGGGTGGTACCACCCATAATGGGTTGGGATCATATCAAATTAGTATATTAAAAAATGCCCTGCAGGCTTGTCTATAATTGGATGCTTTGGAGGCATTTTCTCAATAGATGCTCCCTCCTCTTAGATGGCTATAGTTTGTGTCGAGTTGACTTAAAATTAGCAGCACAGTCAACTCCTTGTCAACTTGACACACAAACACATCACATCGCTGTTGTAAGTGTTACAGCTCCAAGGGGGAAGGTATCCAGGTGGTCTGGAGTCAAGGAATACCATAAAGTCATACCACACAACAAACCTCACACAAGAGATTGATTGGGAGAGACACAAGAGGGTGGTTGGTTCTGGTCAGGGGAGAAGTAGCAGTGAACTGAGTAGGGGGCACATTTTACATAGGGTTTCTTGGGGTGCAGAGCTTTCCAGGGTGGCCTGGGATTGGTAGTATTCTGTTGCCTGATCTTGAGGCAAGTTAAGGGATTGGTGGGATTCTAGGCCTGATTTTGGAGTAAACTCAGGGATTGGTGAGATTTTTTGGCCTGATCTTGGGATTTGTTTTTTCTTAGGGCAGAGCTTGACCCCCTAAGTCTCAAGGATCTGGAAATGGCCTTATGGCCTGGGGGCAGGGCCTTGTCACTTGTGTGTATCAAGGGGCTTACAATGTCAGGCCATAATGTTTCCTTTTTGTTCATTCCCAAGATCATAACATTAATAACATTGTGATATAAAACATTCCGACTTATGAAAGTACTCTGGTCTCTCTTTTAAAATTCAAACTCTTGAGTTCAACATCTTTTTAAAATACTCAAAAACATCTCTTAAAAATACAGTCTGTTCAACAACGAGGATCCTAAGAAAGACATACACAGATCTAATCTACGTGGGAAGTAGAAAAAGACAAAATCTCCTGAGTAAATTGGGAGCATGGGGACCTTGGGAGTGGGTTGAAGGGGAGGGGAGAGGCAGGGAGGGGAGCAGAGAAAAATGTAGAGCTCAACAAAAATTAATAAAAAAAATGCAGTCTGTTTAACAAGTTCAAATTTTCTCAATTTTGGGTTCCTGTAACACCAAAACAAATTAAATATTTTCTTATTCCAAGAGAGAAGAACCAGAACACAATCAAAATCAAATCAAAATAATACAAACTCTAGAATTGTAAATAACACAGTGTCCAGTGACTAAGATTCACTCATGATTTATGGACTCTTTCAAAAGCCTGGGTCAGTGCTTCGCTCTTCTGTAGCCCATACAGATTGTTTCCTAAGCTCAGGACAGCTCCACTCCACTGCTGCTGCTGTTCTTGGCAGTTTCCCGTTGGACTGGCATCTTCAAAATGCTGGTGTCTACTGCTGAAACGCATCTGCACTTCACCAATACCTTCTCCTAGGTTTTCTTCAGGACCCCACATAGTTCCAAACCTCGTCTGCGCTCTATGACCTCTGCATGCCTACAAAACCAGTACCACCTTGGTGATTCTGAACTATCAAGTTCAGCTGCCAGTGAGTGGCCGCTCATTGCCCACCTCTGGGACACAGTGTGTGCTCACCCTGAGGAAACCCTTCTCAGGTTTCCCTTCATTGGTCCTGGTCACTGCTGACTTTGTATCTCCAGCTAAGGGGCATCAGTTGTCCCAGTGCAGAAAGCTTTTATTGAGTAGTGCATCTCTGCTGTTAATCCCAGCTGATTCTTCAGCCCTAGCTGATCAGAACCGCAGATGCTTAGTTCGAAATATCAGACAGCCCTGATAAGAGTCCTTGCTTTCTTCTGAAACTCCCCAAGCCAGGCCTCCAGCAACTGCACTGCTCCCAGCCTTATCATCTAATCTTCCGAGTTGTCATGACAGCTCACCAAGCTTTGAAAACACAAAGGTCTTTCCAGTCCAAGTTCCAAAGTCCTTCCACGATCCTCCCTAAAACATAGTCAGGTTTGTCACTACCACACCCTGTGATCCTGGTACCAATTTCTGCCTTAGGGTTATTATTGCGACTGAATCACCATGGCCAAAAGCAACTTGGAGAGGAAGGTATAATTTGGCTTGAATATTCTGAATCATAATACTGAGGGAAGTCAAAGTAGGAACTCAAACTGGGCAGGAACCAGGAGGCAGGAGTTGAAACAAAAGGCATGAAGTCCTACAGTTTATTGGTTTAGTTTTCATGACTTGCTCAGTTTAGTTTTCATGACTTGCTCAGCCTGCTTTCTCATTAACCCAGGACCACCAGCCCACGGATGGCCCCGCCCACTATGGGCTCAGCCCTCTCCCATCAATCATTAATTAAGAAAATATTCTACAGGCTTGCCTGTAGCCAGATCTCCTGGAGGCATAGTCTCAGTTGAAATTCCCTCCTTCTGGATGATTACAGCCTGTGTCAAGTTGACAGAAAACTAGCAAACCTAGATTTCAAGTTACTCTCAAATCAGTGTTTGTCAATTTTGGGAGAATGAAAGTAAGATGTATTGGATTCTTTCTTTTCAGTAAGAGAAGTTAAAGTAAAATTTAAAAATATGAACAGTTTGAATGAAAAAAATTACATATATATATATATATATATATATATATATATATATATATATATATATAGGACCTGACTGCCCCTAGGCGTAGTGGAGGAAAAAGTTTATTTATAGGAGCATAGGCAGAGACAGGAACATCTGAGAGAGTCTAGAGTAGACAGGAGCCATGTGAGGAGACTGAGGGGAAAAGGGAGAGAGGAGAGAAGGGGATGAGGTACAGCAGCCAAGAGGGCAAAGGCACAAAAAGGGGTAGGTAACCGAAATGGCTGGATTATATAGTAAGAGCATCCTGGGGAAGGACAGCCAGCCCCTGGGCTGAAGAAGTTTAGGGTAGAGGTGGGATATGCCTGCTAGGAGGACCCTGAAACAGGTAAGAATTTAGGGATGGACGGTAGGAGAACCTGTTGGCCAGGCCCAGCTTGATATGTTAAATAGGCGCCTCACCTATTCGTCCCAAGGTTTGAGATTTAGCATCCCAGCCTTTTCGTTGACAATAAATGGCAAGGAGCGCTGCAATCTTCTCTGACTACTTGCTGTTGGCATTGAAGCGTAGTTGTTGAGAACCCAAGAAAACCAGAATGCTGCCCGCCGAGTCCGGAAGCAGACCTTTTCACTCCCTGTCCAGGCTCTGCAGTACCATCGAGGGCCAGGGACGTGAGGTGGCATTGCAGCAGTGTGTGAGACGGAGCTAGCCCCTTTGAAGGTGGCTAGGATGCAGCTTCTGAGGGGAAACCTGGAGCTGGCAGGTTGTTGGAGCATCTGCGCTTTATTTGAAATATGCTGGAACAGATAGACTAGAGAGAGACGGAATTGTTAAGGAGTTTAGGGGAAATTTTTTCTTAGGTGTACATTTGAAACTTTTGGGGTCATGGCCCTGATAGCTGGGGGAGGGGAGTCCTAAGAAATGGAAAAGGGAGAGAGATAGCCCACCCTCAAGAATAGGTAGTAGGTGGGGAAACAGGCTGTTGATTGACAGGAGTATTTTATCTGGAGTCTATTTGACTCGTAGATTCAAGTCTATTGTCTGACGCTTACAAGAAATTTTTTAAGTTTATAAAAAGAGATAAAAGGTTTAGATCCCTTAGCACCACCACTGTTTGTACTTCCAGGCCCAGGAGATCTGACAGACTTTCTCGTGGAGGAAGAACTCAGGGGACCAGCCTACCTTGTCTTAGGCAAAGTGAAGCTGCTTGTCTACTCTAGCAGGCATTCTCGGAACCACCAGCCCCAAATCATGGCACAGAGACGCAGAGACTTATTCTATTAATTATTGGCCTTATTTAGGCTTGTCCTCCTACCTGTTTTAACTTATTTTAACCTGTTTCTTTTCATCTACATTTTGCATCAGGGCTTTTTGCCTTTCTTTCATAGTGGACCTCCTATTTTCTTGTTTCCTCTAAGTCTGCCTGGCTGGTGCCTGCCTGGATTGCTGACCCCAAGCATCTCCCTCTCATTCTCCCTTTTTCTCTGAAGCCTAGATTTCTCCTCCTACTTATTCTGTCTGCCAGTCCTGCCTATCTCTTTACTGCCTCGCTATTGGCCACTCAGCTTTTTATTAGACCAATTAGGTGCCTTAGTGAGGCAAGGTGAAACAGCAACACATGTTTATCTAGTTAAACAAATGCAGCATAAACAAAAGTAAAACACTTGTGCATAGTTAAAGTGATGTTCTACAACATAAACAAATGCAGCATATCTTTATTTAGTTAAAATAATATCTCACAATAGTTCACAGTTTGGACAGGATCCTGGTGGTGGGCAAGGCAAAGGGAAGTCTTTCATCCAGTGGTTGGCTTGTCATATTTAAAAGAAGCTCCAGGTGAAGTCCTTCTGTGCCCCACCATCTTCTTTGGAAACCTTGGGGGTCACCTTTCCTTTAGGAGCTGGGGTCTCTGTTACAGTAAGCTTTTTCCATTAAACATTTTAAATGCCGTAGTCAGCAGATCTCTGAAAAGTCTTGAGGGGCATTATCTATTAAGTATATCTAAACCAAACAAACTTTGTTTCTAGATGCTTGTTAGGTTTAACTTTGAAAATGTATATAGGAGGCTAAATAGTTCTTACTCCTGAAATAAACTACATTCGTATGTAGCATTACTACAACTATAGTTATGAGCACAATTAAAGAATTTGATCATTTATAAGGTGACTGGCTAGCAACTTGCATGCCTTAATTATCTTTAATAGTTTACAATAAGTTAGTAACTTTTTTTTGTAAGATTAGGACTTTACTTATTTATCCCTGTTAGCATGAAAATAACAATTTTAAATTGAAGCTTTTTTAATATCAAAATAAAACTTTTCACCATAATGCCCCACTTTAAGATATCACAGGGTTTTTTTTTTGGTATAACTTAGTTTATTCAAATAGCTAAAACTTAATAAAGTGATCAAAGACAATGGATCTAGATAGATACTACTGTGAACCTTAGTAGACCTTAGGAATTTATAAATCTTGATTATGAAATATACTTTGTTTTTCACCCATATATTGTTAGTTATCTGAATTTTCTAAAAGCTTAGTGTTGAACAGGTAGCAAAGATATAAACAGTTAGACCTGTATCTTAAGTCATTGTTTATTAATCTGAGTAAATATTTATAACCTTCAATTTTTATCATCACTCAAAAATCCATACCAATCCAAAACATCCTGGAGACTTCTTATTGTTTTCTTAGTCTAAGAAGAGATATAGTGAGAAACCAAGGGATCAGTAAGACCGAAAAGTTTTATGATTGTTGCTTTATGACATGTGGTTATCATAAAATGGTGAAATCACATTGCGTGTTTTCTTTAACCTTAGTAAAGATAGTTGCCAGTGATGTGGTTGCTTCTATCTTGATGAGATAATCAACTAAGAAGGTGGTGAGTCACATGGGACTGTTTAAAGCATGTTTTCCTAATAGATCTTTATTTTTAAAAACAGGAGTTGAGTCCAAGTTGTATATATAGTTTACTCTAAACCAAAGGAATCTCATATATAGGATGTTGAAGCAAATTAAAGGTTCTATGTATATGGTTTAACTATAAGGTTTTTGTTAAAAGTTTTAAGTCACATTTTGTTACAGATTTTACAGACTCTTTAACCACACCCAGTGAATTTACAAATCCTGAGAGAAAGACTATTTATACCGCAGTCTCAGTAGATTTTTTGAGAGCAGAGCATAAAGAAATCATAGAGATGAAAGCTCTCAGAGTGGAAAGTGGTAAAACCTTAGAGATAAGAGACTTTGTATCATTTGCTTGTGCGGTGGCAGAAGTTCTTACAATCGGAGAATTTGGAACTTGAGTCTGCCATCTTTGGCCATCAAGCTATACTGATTGTTATGATTTATGGAGCAGGTGACCCTGGCAGGTCCCACGGCAAGTGGGAGACAGACAGATACACGCCGTGCAGACAGAGCTTGAGCATGGAGAATTTATTTAGTGGGTATTGGGAGGGTAGGGGGTGTGGAGGGAGGAGAGAAAGAGAGAGAGCGAGAGGAACAGTGAGAAAGAGAGAGAGAGAGAGGAAAGGGGGGACGTAAGGAGGCAGGGAGCTGCCTCTTCAGAAGAATGGACAGAGAAAGGGAAAGGGAGAGAGAAGGGAGGCCAGCTTGCCTTGGTGTGTACCCCCCTTCACAAAAAGGGGCAGGTAATGAAAATGGTAGGATTCTAGGGGCGAGCCTTTGGGGAAGGGCAGCCATGCCCCAGTACTGGAGAAGTTTAGGGTAGGGGTTGCGTATGCCAGCCTAGAGGACCCTGTTATAGGTAGGGACTGAGCAAGGGATACTGGGAGAACCTGGAGGCCAGGTCCACTTTGATACTTTAAATAGATGCCTCAGCCATTAGTCTCAAGGTTTGTGACGGAATACAATTGACATTCCAAAGTGACTGAGGTAAGAGAGACAATGCTTGTGGTATTTATAGACAGGGAGGCGATAGACCCAGGGTGGGATTTTGTGTTAGTAAAATTAGATTGTTTTTGAACACTGCAGATTTTTTTTTCTCCTTTAACTGTTACTCTCAGACTATTGTTAGGACATTTATACTGTTTCTCAGTTTCATTGTAATTATTGCTATAATTAAGGATTCATCTATTAATAAAATGATTTCAGTTTCTTTAAATAAAACGGCACGGGTAAAACAGTTTATATGAAACACACCGTTAACACGAATTTATTTATACCATTTGATCCAGGTGGTACTACCTCCTTTAGCTCTAGAAACTTTCAATAATCTCAATAATGGATATATGATTTTACCTAGCAGCTTAAATCATTTCTTATACAGACCTTCGTGTAATGGGATGTAGATTTCCACATAGTAGTGCCTCATTGCTTTTTTTTTTTTTTATTAAGGAAAAGGAACTTGGTTAATTCAACCTTGTTGAAATTCAGAATCCAACTCTCCGGGACATGTCTTTGCAATGAGACTCTTCTATGTGCTCCGTGCCCCGTAGCCTGTGTATTCCTTTCTCAAATCAGTTAGTGTGTAATTTTCTTTAGTCCTCTAACTGTAGAACCCTTATATAGCAGGTCTTCATTTCTTAGTGAAGATACCAGTTTCAGTCTACATGAAGCTCTCCACAATTTTTTTTGTAGGAGATAATTCCATAAATAATAATTATATGCAAAATGAATCCATTTCTCTGGCTTAATTATCTTAATTGTTGTTCAGTTTGCATAAGTAATCTTTAGGTCATTGTTCGTATTCAATTGCTATATAACAAATCTATCTAAAACACAGTATCTCTGACCATGACTATATAACATCTCCTTGCTGTGGGACAAGAGTATAGGCCCCGCTTATCTCCAGTTTCCCTCAGGAAAAGCACTGAAAGGTAGAGAAAAAGGTAGACAATCACAGTGGTGGTCTCCTCTACATAGCCAAGTCAAGGAGGGTGTTCTCCTTTGACAGGATTTGAGTATGTGATCAAACAGGCACATCTAGTCCTCATGCTAAGTGTTTGCGAACACATACGCATATTTGATTTTTGCACACATACACAGATGTGATTGGCCAGGTTTGAACTGAAACCTGAATTGAGTGGTATGTCTCTCCAAAGATACACAGAGGAGAACGCAGAGTTAAGGATGTCTGTTGGTTTCTCCTTAGTAGAAACAATACCACTATGGAAGTCCCGCCAAAACTTTAGAGGCAAGGAACAAAACTTCCTTTCATTTTCTGAGGAAATGAAGCTTTTCTAATGCCTTAATTTAAGAATTAAAGTCCCCAAAACTATAAGAGAATAAGGTGTTTTTTTTTTTAATGTCACTCAGTAGCAACTGTGATAGTTTGTTCTGTTGCATTGGACTCTTACACATCATCTCTTTAGTCTCCTGTCTTGTAGATGTCACTTAGTAGTTCTAGCTTGTATTCAACTTCAAGGCATTACCAAGGGATGCCAGCAGAGATCACCAGAGGCCATCCCCAAAGCTGCCTGTACTCTTATTTCTATGTTTCATCTATGGGCAGAGATCACATTTCTTATTTTTGCAACCTCAATCCTTCATTCATCTTTGTTACCTACTAAATTAGAGTTATCATTCACATAGGCAATCAGAGGAGGAAAGGTGCAGAGAAGTGATTGACCCTCCCTTAGTACCAGTAACCTTTCATTTACTGATTGGTATTCATTTATTCTGTGCATGGTTGTTATCACTATTTCCTGTGCAAACCCACTTGCCCTGGTTTCTTCCATATTTGGTTGCCAAGTAACACGAAGACTCTTAAATAACTTCTGAGCTTTTCTTTACACTTTCTTTGCTTGTGGTCCTGAAAACGTGCCTTGGATAAAGGAATTCTGTCCTTAGTATTCTTCACCGAGTCTCCCCTTACTCCTTGGCCAAATAAAAATTAACTACTAGAAAACAGAACTCCTTGTGGTATGAATCTTTACTTTCTTAAATCAAACTATGTTTAAACCATTTCCCAAGACCAATCTATAGAATTAATGCAAACTTTGAAAATACATTCTTTAACTCTCGCTCCTTTTCCCTTCTGATTCTTTTTTCTGTCAATCACCCATCCGTCTGATAACCACATTGGTGTTTCTCTGTCTGTTCTCTCTCTGGGATGTCTAGGATCAATGGCCTTACAGAGCACTTACAGAGTGGATTCTTCTGCTGTAACTAGTGCTGGATGGAAGAATGAAAAGAAAAAAAAGGCCAAAATCAATAAAATCAGCATGCCGAAAGACTAGCTCAGTGTCAAACAAGGACAGAGAAAGGAAATTACAAACTAATTATAGAGGAAAATTGAAAAATTCCAGGGCAGGATTAAAGCAAACATGGGTTTCTGTAAAAATGTTTAGAAGGAGTCAAAGAAAACGTCTCCAAAGAGAACGTTTTAGTTTTGAGATTGTAAGGGAGTTTAGATTCAGATGCTTCTATCATGTGATTTACATTACAGAGTCTTGAAAGATGTTTTTGAAATTGCAATTATTAATAGAAAACAGTGAGAAGTAACAAAGATGGGTAAAAGAAATGTGGTGGATGATGCTCCTAAGAGAACGGCGCGACCCTGAAACTCTCTTAAGAGATCTTCGGGCCCCTCTGTGTAGAAGGCAAGGCTCAGCACTCTTGTTTGAAAAGGACATCTAGGGAGACATTTCACTGCACCAAATTCCGATCACAGCTCAAAGACACAGGTGCCTTATCTAAACCTATATTTAAAAATGAAAGCTATCAGTCGGGCCTTGAAGAAAATGTTGAAAGCTGTTTTGCTCTCCCTGAGCTTTTAAAGTTTACATTTAATACAACTAAATGTGAAAGACACAGTTTTGTGTTAATCACAATCATTTTCATGTATTAAATGTTAACTTTGAGTTGGGCGGTGGTGGCACATGCCGGTAATCTCAGCTCTTGAGAGACAGAAGCAGGTGGTTCTATATGAGTTCGAAGCCAGCCTGGTCAACAACAGCTAGTTCCAGGACAGTCCCCAAAGCTACAGAGAAAACCTATTTCAAAAAATCAAAAAGAGAGTTAACTTTGGCTTTTATTTAATAAAGAATTAAATAGTGCATATTGATACAATAGTAATCAATGGATGCTTTGTAAATTGTGTGAATGAAATAATAAAATTTGGTGACCAATGATTGGTTGCTTATCAGTATGTTGGTCACGGTACAAAGTGGTAATTAGTTTAGCCTAAAGGTTGGTATCATTTATACCAAACCCTTGACTGATTTGTTATTTCATACAAAGTGCTTTAAATTTTAATTTTTGCATTCCATTTATTCAAAACTTAGAGAAAGATTCAAGGTAAATTTTCATACTTCCATTTACATTTATGAACAGTGCAGTAGGAGCTGGGGAGATGGTTCTGTCAATCCAGCACTGGCTGTGCAAGTTCACAGACGTGAGTCATCCTCACACCTCATGTAAAAAGGAAGGTACTGTGATTAGTGCCTATCATGGCAGTTCCGGTGAGGCAGACACAGCAGGATTTTGGGAGGTCATACTCTAGCCACATCGGTCACATTGAGAGTCTATATCTCAAAAAGTAAGGTTGGTGGCCTTTGTGGACCTACATCTGAGGTTGGTCTCTCGTCTGTATATGTGCTTGAGTGCGCATGCACACACACACACACACACACACACACACACGTTAATCTGAGCTAGAATCTTCTTGATTGGGCGTTTTTTGATGAAACACCTATTTGTATAAGCAGTCTGATATATGTTCTAATTACATCTACATTTGAACAGTATAATTACAGTTAGATTTCAAGCAGCAGAAATTAGTTCTGGATATTTAAACAAAAAAAAATGCAGTTTGCTGAAAGGATATGGGCTTGCCAAGAGGGCCTGGAGGGTGATCAGATGAAACCGTTCTTAGAACTGATCTGAGCCGGATTGTCCCCGCGATCTGAAGAACAGGGATGAGTACTAAAGGGGTCGGCCATGCAGCTGAATCAGAACCAGTCCTGTGTTCAGTGTTTCCTTGGTCACAATGCCTCAGTGCCACCTGACCTGCAGAGGGTAGATTCCCAGTTGAAAAACCAGCATAGGTAGTGGATGTGTCTGTCCTATATAAGACTGAGGTGTTGGTAGGTAATGAGAAATTAATTGGTTCTTTTTTTCATGCACATACAGTACACGACACGCATACATACACACATACTACATATATATATATATGTATTTTTCGTTCTTTTTCCTTTTTTAGTTTTTTTTTTTTGAAGGGGGAGGGTGGTGAGTTTTTTTGTTTTGTTTTGTTTTTTTTCAAGACAGGGTATCTCTGTGTAGCTCTGGTTGTCCTGGAACTCACTTTGTAGACCAGGCTGGTTTCATACTCAGAGATCCACCTGCCTCTGCCTCCTGAGTACTGAGATTAAAGGCATGTGCCACAATGGCCCGGTTATACTTACCTTCTTATCCTAGACAATTGTGCTTGGCAGAGAGAAGAAACCCGTTAAATAGCTACTATCATATGAAGCGTGGGGTCGGTGCTGTATTAGTTACACAAGGCTACTATTACAAATAAGCCACAAAGTAGATTTGCTTAAGAGAATGAAAATTTGTTTACTCAGGGTCAGACTCCAAAATCAAGGTATCATCAGTGCCACTGTCCCTTCTGGGCTTCAGAGAGATCTTCCTGGTGTTCCTTCTGAGGCAGTGGATCTTCACTCTCTCCTTGGCCTTTCCCCCTCATCTCTGTGTCCTCTTCTCTTTCTAAAAATACATCAGTCCTAAATTCAGAATGACTCTCATCTCACCATCCTGAGGAGCTGTGCATCTCTCTCTCTCTACACAGAAGATCACATTCTGAGTTCTGAAGAGGTATAGAATTTGAGGAAGAAGAGTTGACAGTGTCTGGTATCTGTAGCATAGTCTGAGTAAGGGCAGAAGAAGAGGGATTCTGAGACAGATGGTCAGAAAGCATCTTAAAGAAGGAGATGTCACGGTATATGTGCAGATTGCCACCAGAAGGTGAAACAAATGAAGGATTGGAGCAGATTTGTGGTTTACAATAAGCACATTGGGTGCTATTTGAGTACTTCAAGCAGTGCTAGAGAAAGAAAAGCCGGTGGAGACATGGAACAGTCTGGGAGTTTGGGAAAGGAGATGCTGGTGGGAATGAAGAACAGTCAGTGAAATTGACACTGAATTAAAGGCAAAAGATAACAGGAGTCACTGCACGGCTCAGGTGCTGCCTTCTGCCTTCTGGCGAAGTCAAGTAAGGTCATCTTGGCATAGGAATTGTAGTTGAAACTGAAGATATTTGCAAAACTGTTATAACTGTATCCAGTAACAGACTATGGCACAGAATTTAAACACAACAATCTGAATAATCTTCACTGGCACAGGAAACAGCCATAGCTCAACGGCAAGTGAGCGAGACAGTTGAGTCTGCCGGAACATCTGAGCACTGTGTAACCGACTTCATTCAATAACAGATGACGAAGACAAATGCTCTTAAATCTTTCCATATCTGTTTCTGCGTAGTTTTAATTGTCTTTTTAAAAACCCCAAACAAAACCAACCAAACAAAAAAATACCTTGTTTTAAAGCTCACGTGTCCAGCATAACTACTTCTGTATGTAAAATATGCCGTTAAATTTGAGCACCTCAAGTTGACCTGATGCAGCATCTCTGAAATGTGATTTGTGAGGAAGCGAGGAGCTAGCTTCAAAGGCTTGGGCATCTTTCGGTGTAGGACTCAGACATTGTGCAAGAGAAACATTATTCCACTTGATCAATGTGTTTACAAGATATCCTGAAATATATGTGGGGATACCGATCACATATTTAGGTTTTATGGCTATTGGACGAATCAAGGGGAAATACTACTTTGGTCATATATGGAAAACAAATAGAAACAAAACGGTTGTCACAAACTTCTGGAGATGTGTCAGTTAATGAGAAGCGATGCTCTTGTGTAAGCTGATCATTCGTGCTAGCCTGCCTTTTGTATGCAACTGCATTCCTGTGCAGACTGTGCTGATTTGTGTGATGTAGGTGATATTTGACTCTCTGGAATGGGAAATTAGAGATTTAATATTAAATATGCTTTACAGGTTCATAGGTTGTACTGTGAAAACGGGGGACTTTGTTTACATGTTCTGTTCATTCTGAAACTCAGGTTCAGAGTGCTAAGACAATACTTCATTAATGCACAAGACAATACTTCATTCACACATACTCAAAAATGTGATGATTTGATTAAAACTCCCAAATAATTTTTTGGGGGGATTGTCTCTTATTTAAAGCTACCAAAAAACATCATAGGATAATCATGCTGCACTGTAGCTTTAATATGTGGGCAAATGCTGCCTAATTCCTGCAACCAGGACAATCTTTTGAGATTAATGTGAGAGTTTCTTTTGTTAAAAGTTTTGATAATTTTTGAAGCAACATTGCCTGCACTGACTCACCAATGAAGGCATTTGCTCATGTAAAGTTTCTCTTAAGGTAAACTACAAGCATACGCATATACTTTTATTTGAGGATGAATGTAAAATGAGTAGACAATCTATCCTTGAAAATAGTTCTGGATAGATTTAGTAATGGGAGTACTAGAAATAAATTCCTTCATTGATCACTTAATAAGGAAAAGTAGATAATAACTATAGTTTAAGAAAAGCAAGAGGTTAAATTTTTGTGGAGACATTGACTTATCCAAAGTGAGCTTCTCTTTCTTAAATCACTTAATTAGATCATGCCATCACTGTGTAAATGACTTGCCCAATCGAAAATGCTTGGCTTAGTTAGTACATTAAATAAGAAATTCCCTAGACCTTTGCTGCTTATATTCTCTTTGAGTGCAGTTTTCTAAAATCCCTCTTCTCAAAAATCTGCCCCGAGATCTTAAGAAGCAGCAGCAAGTACTGTAGCAAAACTCTGACATGCTTTAGTGTGGTCAAGTGTGACTCTTCACATGTTAACACAGTCCCCACCGAGAAAGATGAGGCCAACAGCTCAGACCACACGTGAGAGTCTTAGGCCTTTTTGAGAGGTCAACTACAAGACAGGAGATCACAATCAGGTTTGGTCCTTCTTCTGCCCCATACCTTCTGTGTCAAATAAACACGTATAAACATCATAGAAAATATTTAATAAAAATTATCAAATGCCTAGTCAGTATCCTGTGATACCTCCTTACACATTGACACGCCATGCTGTGCTAGACAAGTCACACACTTCATTTCTTCCCACACTTTCATTCCTCCTACCCCTCATAAGTTATTCATTTCAGATTCCTTGTTGATGTTCTCTGAGTAGTCATCTTTATAGTTTTATAAACATATTTTCTAATATGTACTGCTACAAATAGATTCCAAGGTGAGTTTATTATTTTGATGAATTAAAATGGTTGAAAACAGCATATTGAGATAGGAAAATGTGAAAGTATTAGTTCTATGCTTTAAGCTATCAGTAATGC
The DNA here is from genome assembly GCA_004026605.1 of Ondatra zibethicus. NCBI lineage: Eukaryota > Metazoa > Chordata > Mammalia > Rodentia > Cricetidae > Ondatra > Ondatra zibethicus. The sequence goes on along the minus strand of PVIU01001474.1, from coordinate 173,419 downwards.
AAACAGTTAATAGTAAACTTTCAAGATGATAGAATGATTAGAACTTTTGGCATTTGCTCTTATGTTGATCTTATAATTAATATTAAGTTACTTTCTAAATAGAAAATTATAGGCTATTTCTTATTTCTTATGATAAACTAAGCACACAGTAATCATACTTTAAATCTCTGAGTAGACCAGAAAATGAACATATCATATGTAATTTAATTCAGAGTTATGCTGGCAGTATGCCAGAAAATTCTAATAGGATGCACATACATACATACATACGGATAGACACATAAGAATTTTAGGATGAGACGGTGTCATACATGAAGAACCACAATTCTTTATATTCACAGAAAAACAGATAGATCCCCAAGCTGATACCGTACTCAAAAATGGTAGTGTCTAGATTCCTAGAAAACAGAATCCAGAGAGGTGTGTGTTTAGCTGGAATGTGTTAGGGGCATAATCAGATATTAAGTCCAGCAGAATCCTCTCTGTCACTGCCCTCTTTGCCTTTTATAGTTCAAAGTGTGAGTATATGAATTTAGATGAGAGTAGTTCTGTGAAGTTTTCAGATCAGTAAACACAGAGAGAAGACACAGAGGACGAACTACCACAATAACCCTGTCTTCAGTGTGTCTTGTTGATTCCCACTCTTATTAAAGACCACAATGAATACTAAGGTACCAAGAAGTAAAATACACAGAGTGCAATTAATATAGAATAGAAGATGGGTGTGAAAGATGTCACTTGAATAGAAAAAATGCCAAGCAGAAATTAAGTGACTTAAATCCTTGATCAGTGTTTTTAAAAAGTAAGGTGGTTCAGTAAGTTAACAACCTCATCAGTATGCATAACAGCAGAGGGTAAAGAAAATAGGACTCCCAGAACATACCACTCTGTAGAAATTAGAAATTTGAAAATGATTCTTGTGCGGAAATACTTTTCCTAGAACCAAGGGGCCTGGGTGAGAGATCACATCCTTGAACTGTGACAAGGGATAATTAAGACACAAAGGCTACAGCACAAAAAGGATGGTTTTGAGTTACTGCGTGAGACAACCAACAACTTAGCCCAGTTCAGCCTAATGCGGGTGAAAGAGAGAAGAGAGCTCATGACTTTGCTTTTCTGCTTCACTGTAAAAAGCAGAACTTAACAAGGCCAATGCCGAGGCTATGAGCTTCTGAGCCTGCTCCAGTGCTAGGCCACATCCCACACTTGCAAATTGAGCATGTGTTCAGCTGCCTAAGTCTGTGGGCTACCTGATTGGTTGGCTTGACTGACATCAGTGGCATAGACTGTATGTCTGTCCCAAGGCCTCATGCTCCATGACTATCGTGTGTTCTAGACTACTCCAGAACTAGATGTTTGAACTTAGGCCTAGACTTCAGACCTGCCCCATCATCAGGTCAGCTTTGCTGGTGTCAGACGCCAGGCTTGCACATGTCTGCTTTGTGTTGGGCTGATCTTTGCAGTTTTAGCCTCAAGATCATTGTCTCTGGCCATCAAGAACTAGAATGCAAGCCTTCTCTATCATGCTCCATATCCAGGCTCATGAATTGCTAGTTTGGTTCTCTAATATAGTTCCTGCGCGTGAGGCCTCACGTTGTCGCTACAGACTTAGGACTCAGACTGACTCTCATAGAGGTAGCCCCAGGGTCACAGTAACACTAGTCCAGGCTACTGGTTGGTTCCCAGTTCACCACATTCCAGGTTACTCAGGGTCTATTCTGTTCTTGTATATCAGATCTTGTCTTCATAGACTAAGACTCCAGGCCTCTTTCTAATGGACCCAACATCCAGGCTTTCTCTTAGAGACCCAATTTTCAAATCTATCAATGAATCCAACCCCACAGACACAGATGATAGGAGAGCTTTACCTTGAACTTCATCATCTCAAACCTCTTTTGGGCCATATCAGACATCCCTCTTGGGGTTTCTGGATGCTTGATTCATACAAAGAATTTTCCAGACCAAATTAGTCTGTAGATACTAGAATAAGTCCTTCTGTTGTATACTGGCTAGAAAAACGAGGAGCAATCAAGAAAACGTGACACTAATAAGTAATCAAAAGAAGGCACCAATAGCCTGACCTAAAGAAATATATACCTCCAAGCTGCCTGACTAAAATTCAGACTGTCTGCAGCTAACTTACAATAAGAACATGCAATAAAACAATTAAGTGAAATCAGGAAAGCAATAAATTACCCTAATGAGAAGATTAACAGGGAAATGGACATTACGCTAAAAAAAAAATCAAACTGAAGTTCTAGAGCTGAGAATATAATTAGTGAAGTGAAAAATGTAATGAGGAATGTCAGAATTGTGACTGAAGAGACAGAAGAATCTGGGAAATTAGTGAGAGATTATTAGGAAACATGCAGACTGAAAAATAGAGGAATGAAATGAATGCATAATAAGTCTCACATGATAACGTCAAAAGAATAAACCTTTTTGTTATAAAAATTAACACGCAAGAAGACAATGACAAAAGTTCAAGAAAGTTTTAAAAATAACCCCAAATATTTTCCAAATATTCAGAAAGACATAAATTTCCAAGTATGAGAAGAGCAGAACTTTTCAGTTAGATTAAATCTGAATCACACCTAAATAAGACAAATTCACTTTGTCAAATCGAAGGTAAAGGGAGTCCTTCCTTGAAATCATCAGGAGAAAGGTAACTTCCCATATATGAGGGGGCTCCAATGAGGCTGGCAGGGATCTGGGCAAAACTTGCCTAGTTAGGAGAGTGGAGAGATGTGGATGTCACTTAACAGTAGTTAGGAGAGAGATAGAAGTTGGGTCTAAGCACCAAAGGGCAAATGCGGAAGTCTTGGATCAGGACTATTTATTAAGAGATGAACTGTAAATGACACATTCACAAATATAGAAATGAAGCGACGCAGCTGCCTCTTCATCCACCATGAAAATATGGGGAAAATTTCAGACCAGGCCACCTAGCCGTGGTATAAGGAAGCCTTCCAAGTCCAAGTGAGAGACCATGACATTCCTCAGTTGCTTTAAAGGGGCCACATATCGCCAGAGGAAACCATGCCCATCGGGCTGACCCTCTCCATTCCACTGGTTATTAGGCCAATGAGAAAATTCCCACAACAAACCAAGTGTTCTTGCCCAGCACAGCTGGTCCCTAGATATGAAGAGGTAAAGACTCGTCTAGATCCAAACTGAGAGTATTTGCTACTTAGAAACTCTTCTTAGATATGCAAAGGGTAATTTTTTCAGCTAAAAGGAAAGAACATAATTAATATTACAGACACACAAACCTCTAGCTCACTGGTGTAATTAAGTGTATAATCAAGTTTATAGTACTTTACCTGGTTCTGTGATATGGCTATGTAAATCACCTACATTTCTTAGCATAAAGGTTAAAAGAGAAAACAACATGAAAACACTTTCCATCGAAAACACGAAATGGAGGGTGAAAGCACAGAGTGTTGATATGCAATCGAAATCAAGCTATTATTTGTTGTGCCAAAGCTTCGTAGCTGTGATGTCCTGTGTAAGTCTCAGGGTAACTACACAACAAAAAAACTGTGGTGGCTACACATTCAACGTAAAGAACAAGGACTCACTGCATGACAGTGGCAAAGGAAGAGAGAGAGAAGGGGTCACATGCTTCACAACACACAGAAAACGGCAGGTACCACAGCTCTACCTCAATAACTATCCTGAGTGCAAACATATACAATATTCCAATCAAAATCTATATAACAGTATTTTTAAGGATTATTTTTATTATTGATTGATTTGTATGTGTGTATCTGCGTGAGTACTAGTGCTAGTGGGGGCCAGAAGAGGCATCGAATATAATTATAAACAGTCGTTAGCCACCTTGTGGGTCCTGGGAATTGAACCCGGGTCCTCTGTAAGAGCAGTGGGTGCTCTAAACTGCTGAGCCATCTCTCCAGCTCAACTGGGTATCTTTCAAAGAATTCAGTTCTCTGCTGTCTACAAGAGATTTGCTTCCTCTCTAAGGACACAGAAAGATGGACAAAATCATCCCACACAATGAAAGCTGGAGAAGAGTTCTGAGAGTGGTGCTCATAGGTGATAATATAGATGTCAGCTTTAAACTGTCAAGTGAGACAAAGAAGAGCCATCCATAAATATCAAGGTACCCGTCACCTTGGGAATTAAGCAGTATAAATATGCACTCGGAGTGAAGTATTCACATATGCAAAGTCAATACTCATATATCTGAAGTGAAAATTCTACACAGCACATTCATATTAGACTACTTTCATATACCACTGTCAAAATGGAAATTTCATTCACACAGAAAATTTAAAGGGCTCTGTTGGATCTGGACTACACTCTAGACCAGGTGAACCCACAGATTATATGGATGTAGCCCTGGGATTCTGCTTTCATGCACGTGGAATGGACTGTGTGTCAGTAAGTTTAAGAAGGCTGAAATCACATCAGATATTTTTTATGACCACAGTGATGTGCAATTAGAAGCTGATAATAGGGAAAATTTCTTATGGGGAAGATTTTGAAAACTATAAATATGTGACAACTTGGAAATGTGCTTCTAGCTATGATATCAGAAGCCTGACATCGCAGCAAAAGAGACTGTATAAAGAGAAATCTCAGGAATGCAAGGAAGCTTGGCCATATAGTGGCTACCAGTCATCTATATAATAAGAACTTGCCCTCCCCAAGAAAGGAAGTAATGAAAAGAAAGGAACGAAGGAAGGTGAGAAGGAAGGAAGGAAGACAAGGAAAGTTTCTAAATAGCCAGTGATCCAAAGGAATTAAAGTATCTGGAAATCTTGAAACAGATGACTATGGAAACACTGTCCTGAACACATGACATTGCAGAACTAAGAGCACTTGTAACAGGGAAGTTTATAACCCCCCCCCACACACACACATTGGAGTAAAGTGAAAAAATTAATTCAATGTTAGGCCTTAAGGCATTAAAAAAAACCATATAAGCCCAGAATTAACTGACAAAAGGAAAATGATCAGAAGAGAACTAATTGAAATAAAGAGTAAAAAAAAATAAGAGAAAATATCAGTGACACTAAAAGTTGATAATATGAGAAGATAAAATCCATAAAGTTTGAGGCAGACTAGATGAGAAAAGAGAGATATCAAAATCTGAAATGAAGGCAGATTCATTATATGGGCGCCAGAGAGGTTCAAAGATCATAAGAGATTGATATGCCAAGCAGTATGAACACATTGCATCACCCAGAAGAAATGTAGAAATTCTAGAATCTGCACAATTAACTAATAATAAATTATGAAGAAGTAAAAAAACTGAGGTGTCTCAAATTTATTTTTAGATGTGTTGATTTTATTGAACGAACATGAGTGCTTTATGTGCATTCATGCCCCAGGAACCTGTGGAGGTCAGAAGAAGGCATCTAATCCCCTACAACTGGAGTTGCAGACGATTGTGAGATGCTGTGTGGGTGCTGGAAACTGAGCCCAGGTATTCTGTTAGAATAACAAATTCTCTCACTTCCCCCGAGTCATCTCCCCCTTAATGAATAGGAAGTTGAGTCTGTATAAACCTTGCTTCAGAGAGAGTAAAGATCTGGACCTGATGGCTTCACTGCCAAATTCTAGTAAACATTTAAAGAGGTTAAAACACTAATATTCCTCAAATTCTTTCAGAAGGAGAAAATCTTCAAATTTAATTTAATAATCCAGGCTGATACAAAATCAGATAGGGATTTTATAAGAAACTATAGGCAAATATCCTGATGAACATAGACATAAAATCCTCACACCACAATACACACTATTTATTTTAATGTTCATTTTCCCCAACCTTTTCATTCGCTTTAGTCTGTTTTCTTAGGGTGCCTGGTTTCCAAACTACATATCATTTCAAGCATTCTTTCTGCCTGTGTGTGTGTTCATGGCTTAAACATTATTCCCTAGGAGTTCTCATCTTGCATTTTTATACTAACTGATACCTGCAAACTCCACAGTATATTTTCTGTTTGTAAAAAATTACTTCTTAACATGTGCAAAATTATTCTTATGTCCCAATATCTGCTTTTCGTGGTAAGTCTGTAAGCATTATCAAGGCCTAAGTTGTTTGTTAATTAGTTACAATATTAGTCATATGATATATTTCTCTCTGGTTTTCAGATAGTATTTTTTTGAGAAAATTAAATATATCCCTTATATGCTGCTATTAGGCTTCCAGTTTACCTGATACTGTCTCTAAATAAAAGAATTGTACAATTTAAAAATCTGTATTTTCCATATCTTCATTTTATATATTTAAATTAAATATTGAAATGGCTACCTTGGAAGCCAATTAAGTGTGATCTTGTAATTTTCAGGATATGTTCCTTCTTAAAATTTCCTAGATAAAAATCATTTACTTTATTCATTAAAATAAATTAAGAGTGTATTGTTGCAAGAGGACACTGATGCGGCTGATTGATTTTTACAATAGTGAGCTATTACAAGCTAGTGAGGCTTGAAATACCTCCAGTTCCTGTCTATTGCACTGAAGCTTTTGTCAGGGTCTTTACAGAGAAAACTATGTGAATATATTTTAATTGAAATGTTGACTACAGCTATATAACCACTTGGCAAATCATTTTTATACGTGTCAGTGTGAGTCTAGCCAGTAGGCTCTCATTTTATATGATTAATTATGAATCATGAGAAGTTTATGACTGACCTGACTTTGTTCTGTTGTCAAAAAAAATATGGTACTGTAAATTAATTTCAATTTTTTGTTATTGAATAAACCTAAAATTTTAAGTCATATTATAGAAAAAAGTCTAGTCTCTTCACAACACATGCTTGAAACTTAGAGTAATTTATAACTTCTTAAGAAAAATTAATCTGTGTGGCTCTTAAAAGTATGCAATTTTATTCTAACACTGAGTGCCTTGTCTTTAAGGTTCACTTTGAAATACTTTGTATAACATTCCAATTATGGCATTAAGGAATAATGGCACATCAAGGAAAGATAAGTTACAGATCAGTTGCATGTTCCGTGTTAGGATGCAGCAGTTAAAAGACAATTGAATTTACCAAGAACATTGTTTCCCTTTCAGTCTCAAGCTACTTCACAAAGAATCAAAACTCCTCACGATAGATTATCTTAATTCCTATAATTTTCTCCATAGGCTACTTGGGGCCTATGATTAGCCAGGAGTAAGTGTAAGGAAGCTGTATTTCACATGTAAGAGTAAGGACACTTTTTTGAGTTTTGAAAAATAAAAAAAAAAAAAGATAATAGGAAGGTAACTATGGTATCTGGGTATCTGTGAGGGCAGAATGACCTCTATTGAAATCTCTTTTTTTCTGAGAAACGAAGCGACATTATCTCAGAATACTTCAGTACCGCAAACACGCCTTTCTGTGAGATGTGGGGAATCTTACGGTGATGTCGTGTGAGGCTTTTGAAGAGGTGCAAGATAATTCAGTGGTGTAATACTTCTTTTGTGCCTCTAGTGTATTTCAAACAAAGGGCATTTGGAGAAAATATTAAAATCAACCCAAATTGTATGTCAGTGCACAGCAAGTTGGCACGTAGGTGGCAGGGTCTTGCATTTGGACAGTTTGAGAAAGAGGAAGAGAAGGGATTGGAGTGTGCTCTTTGAAAAGGAGGAGGATGCAGGAGAGATAAAGTTGGTCCTGATGCCAAGGGTAGGTTGGTCAGATTGCCCTTCTCCATCACAACAGTATAAAATACAGAACTGATCAGATCTGAAAAGTCATCTTAATTGAGTGCTGAGTCTGAATGTTTAGAGCAGTGCTCTGAACCTTCTTAACACTGCAGCCCTTGAATACATTTCCTCATGTTGTTGTGAATCCCAACCAACCATAACATTATTGTCCTTGCTATTTCCAAACTGTGATTTTGCTACTGTTATGAATCATAATGTAAATATCTGGTATTTCTAATGATCTTAGGTGACCCAATGAATGGGTCATTCCTACAGGTTTAGAACTGCTACTTTAGAGTAAAATGAAAAGATATTTCATTATTTCAAAACACCCCAAAGTAGCCTGGCTTGAGACCATCCATTCTACGTTACAAATGAACTTTGCCATTTTCAATTTTTTACAAATTATTTTAGAAACTGGAGAGATGGTTCAGTCATTAAGAAAATGAGATGTTTTTGCACAGTATCTGGGTCTAGGTCCCGACTCCCAAGGTGACTCACAGCCACTCATAGATAACACCAGTTTCAGGGATAACACCATTTGCTGGCCTTTTTGAGTACCAGGCATGCATGGGGTATAAATCCATACATGCAAACAAAACACTCACACCTAAAGTAAAAATCAATAAAATTTAGAAGAGTTATTTTACCATCTTCTATTTTTCATTCTGTGTTTGGTCATTCTACTTGCTTGCTAAAAGGCACAAACCCGCCGGGTGGTGGTGGCACACACCTTTAATTCCAGCATTTGTGAGGCAGAGGCAGGTGGATCTCTGTGAGTTCAAGGCCAGCCTGGTCTACAAGAGCTAGTTCCAGGACAGGCTCCAAAGCTACAGAGAAACCCTGTCTCGAAAGAAAACCAAATAAATAAATAAAAGGCACAAACCAACAGGAAATTAAGGATGGTTCATGGAGCAATTCTGCTGACTGCCAAGAGCCTGAATCCTACCTCTTATCCTAGGCCATGCCAAAGACAAGTTTGGTTCCCATGTGTTCTGCTCAAAGGTAACCCTGGCCTCTTCTCTTCTGTCGACTTGCCAAGACAATGAAATTCTCTGTGGTCTGCTGGCAATGCACGGATTTCTCTGAAGTGAGCATGGAGTGGGTGACGCCCTTACACAAAGGGGAAGCAGGGTCCTATGGTCAAGCCACAGTCTTCACATTGTTGGAAAAAATCACTAGTTGCTGAGTACCAGCATAAAAGTGTCATCAGAGTTTGGATGTCCGTGTGTGCAAAACCACATTCTCTTGACCACTCGCCCTGTTCACCAGAATCATGTCACTTTTGAGATCCAACTGTTTTGATCCTAATAGGATGTATTTATGTTTTGCATACCCACCCACCCACCCACCCACACACACACACACACACACACACAGCACCACTTTTTGCTCTTCACAGAAATCTTTTTCTGCAGTTTTCTCTCTTTGGGTGGGTGTGAAGTAGCCCTTTGAGGGTAATGAAGATATGCTATAATTAGCGTATGGTGAGAGCTATATACTTTGTAGGGTGTTGTAAAAATAATTGAATCATATTTTGAATAGGGAAATCTATGATATATAAGTTGCACATTAAGTGAGCTGTTTCTAAGAAAGTGAAGCTCTACCCAAAGGTAGATTAAGACGAAAGGAATAATTACCATTGATAACAACAGCCTGTCTCACCTGACCGATAGCATGCCACTCAAGGCTGCGGGCTCAAGGTTCTGATGCTATTGAGACACGCTTCTGGGTCTTACCATTTCTGCGCTTTGGAAGAGAAATGACAATCACAAGCTAGGCATCAACCATAACTTTACTCCACCTCTATCAGTGTGTGGGCTTTGGCCATCCTACGAAAGGAGAAGGAGATTTCTCACAGACAGCTTTGCCTTCATGAACGTAAGGCACAAGTGAACCCTTGAAGGTATGGATGATATTCAATTGAGAGGTGAAAGGAGAGCACACAAGACATTATATTGCTCTTATCAGTTATACCTAGGTAAACATTCTTTGAACATTTGTTTTATAGCCTGGGAGACTTTACTGTCTAGAGTAAATGTCATGTCCAAAGGGTGAAGATTGAATCTTTGAAAAATAAATACATGTTCTAATTTTGAAGAAGTTTTGAAGGTGTGGGAATATTCTTTCAAGAAAGTTTTGAAAATATGTAAACACTCCATGAAATCATTAGCCCTGAGTCGTTTCTGTCAGTAACTGCCACATAGGTATAAACTTTTACTATTTTTTTTTGTCATTTTAATTTTACAGATTGATGTGTATGCACCTGTGCACATGCACGCACATCTCACATACATGCATTATGAGCTTCTACAGTCACAGTTAAATTGAACCTTATCTGGAACTCAACTGTAAACCTTCTCCATAGTCTCTGACTATACTTACATAGCTCTACTCCACTTGGTATTTGATTTACCCTTGGAGAAACTGGAGATTTAACAATAGAAATTTGAGATGTACTTCCTCTTTAAACCAGAACACTCCAGTGTGTTAGTTCACATAAGTGAAGTATGTATACTTCGACCTGTAATAAAGGATAAATACCAAGATTTATTGTATTATTTTAGTTTCTATGCATTGTTATTGTTGTGGTATGTCGGCATGCTGTGTGTGGGTTTACATGCCATTGCACGTGTGTGGAGAGCAGAGGACAACGTTGTGAAGTTGGTACTCTCCTTCCACCTTTACCTGGATTCCAGGATTCAGACTCAGGCTGCCAGGCTTCCATGGTAAGCACCCTCATCAGCTGAGGAATCCAATGGCCCAATACTGTGATAAAATGTTATTACTTAGTACTTAATTTCAAGTAGGAATTTCAATTTTTATAAAGTCCCCATGCATGTTAAAGAGAAACCTCGCTGTTTTCTGAAAGCACTTTGGCTGAGCTAGTAACTCTGTCCCCGTGACCAGATATGAAGAGCCAGGGGGAATTCTGTACTGGAGCTAAGTCGAGGAACATTCGTTGTATACCTGCAGGACACTGGGCTGACATTTCTTTGGCTTCCATTCTGGAAAATGTTGCCTAGGTGATGAGTTATTGATTTTTTAGCTCTGTATACTCAGAATTTCAGCTCAACTAAGTTTAGCTTCTTTTCCATTCCTGTCTCCAATACCTTCACTGTTCCTAGGATGAAAAGTATCAGGTTTTACTAGTTGAACTAAAAGTTGCAGAAAATGTTACAGAATATTTCTACCCTGCTTTTCAGTGTTATATTGTTCTAAAGAACCCACTAAATAGTAATATTGATTCTAGTTTACACATTAAAAATAAACAGCTTCAAAGATAAAGCAGCTTTATAAAGACAGACAGTTGAATCTTTTTGGAACAATGTAGTCAAACATTAAATTCCAAATGCATCAGTGCTCTGCAGACCATGCAGGGGATACTCATCTCATGAAGAAGACCTGCATTCCCCCTCTTTGCTGCAAAGGGCACTTCTCCCCTCTGTCAGTGTCAAACAGTTTCTTCTTCCAGAGATTTCAATAACTACAACTCAATTGCATTCTAAGAATATCATTTATAACTTACTTTTTTAAGAGAATAAAGAACTACATTAATCTAAGGAATGCTAGAAATGAGACAAATAGTCTTCCTCAGGGAAGAACACATCAGATAACTATCCTATATCAAATGGTCATCCCTGGAAATATACATACGGGTAACATTATATAGACTGAGCAATGTGTACTTATGTATTTAGGAATACATACATATATATTAATTAGTCATCCCTGGAAATACACATACGGGTAACATTATATAGACTGAGCAATGTGTACTTACGTATTGAGGAATATATATATATATATATATATATATGTTGTTATGCACATATATGTGTGTCCCAGTAATTAATGAAAAAGGCCATGAATTTACATGAGAACAGGCATGTGGTTTGAAGGGAGAAAACAGAAAGGGGAAATGATGTAATTATAATCTCAGATAAAACTAATTAGGAAAGAAACTCTAAGGAAAAGTTATTAAAGTATGAAGTAAACCCAAAATTTCTGTGCCAACCATTACCTTATACCTTCCTATCATTTTGGTGATGAAAAAGTCGGGTAGAATGTTTCTTTTGAAAGCTTTAAAGTGTTCTAATTATTTTCAAAAGAGTTAACCAACATCCATGATTAGCATTTTTAAATGGAGAAAGTTGAATTGGAAGTAACACTTTAAAAGTTTTCTTTGGGTCAGAAAGATGGCTTAGTAAGTAAAGATACTTATTGTCAAACCTGATAGCTGGAGACTGATTTTGAAACTCACAAGATGCAAGGAGACAACTGACTTCTGCAAGTCATCCTGTGACCTCCATGCCCATGCACAGCAAACACAAAGAAAAATGTAAAAGTTAAATACTTTATCCTGTTGCTAAGCTTTCATAATGCTATTTTAACACTCACATTTGTATATTAATTCTTACACATGCATACACACACATCTTCTGGAACTTGAGTTTCAGTTCTAAGATAAAGCCTTCTTTTAAAGCAAATGTGTCTTTGCTTAATTTTAGAAGGACATTGTTTCCCATTTATTGCTGGTATAATCCCATATGGGCTCCCAGTCCTTACTTTCTGGTTTTGTCATATAAACCTTTCAGCTACAGTAAAATGGCAAATGCGAGAGAAAAGATCTAAGAATATAATTTAAACGGTGACACTAAAATCTATGGCTGCAGTAACAAATTGAATATACTTGTAAGTTTCAGGTTTTTAACCATTTTCCACATGTACATAAATTTTATGATACATAAATACTAACGTTACTAGTGAGTAGAACTGGAGTCATGATAAGAGTTGTGAATTATTTCTGTTGGTAGAGAGAATGGGTGAGGGACTTGGGAGATGAGCTGGATTCTCAGTGACAGCACAAAGCTTGCAACATTGGTCCTCAGAGTGTTTATCACTGCATAGTTAAATTGGCGAGGTAGGGCAGATCTGGCAGGAACTGGGGCAGAAGTGAACATGATCAAAATATATTATATAAAAATTTAAATATAAAAAAATGCCTCAAATAAAAGTTGAGCCAGGAGAGCAGTTTGAGGCTGAACCATTAAGCTAAAGGTGAACCAGTCATGGGGACTGTAAACTGGTCACAAATCTAAAGGGTAAAGTGCTGAGAGTAAATGCAATTAGAATTCTTCTCTGGCCCAAAGATACCACAATATAAGGTGAATCTGTGGTCATAAGTTCCGTTAGCTGTCTACTGTCTCAAATACCCATCCTGACAAACAAGTGACAAAGAGCAGAAAGAGAGTAGTTGTCCTAGGAGGTGGACTGCAGTTTCCATGCCAAGATTCATGTCGCTCTGGACAGAACACAGTTTTAATGCCCACCTCAATAAAAGCCTCAACAGACATCACTCGAGGTGACCGCCCTTGTTTTCTGAATTTGCCATCCCTGTCACGGGCATTGCACCTTTTCTGAAAATCATTGTAATCTGGTTTCATCAAAACCTTCCCTAACCTTTTTTTTTGGTCTCAGTTGTACAACACTCCAAAGAACCAACTCTTTGTCCAAAAAGACCCTTAAGGGAAGGTGTCTCTTTGCAGGTCACCTCACCCAAGAGTGTTTCTACACCTTCCTGGTAACCTTTCTGAGGCTTATTACAGAGCAGTTCTAATCAATGCAAATGTGGACATAGTGGAAATAACCAGCTTCCATCTTCATCTCCTTCTGTGTGAAACTATTATTCACATAGTCATTCCTTTTCTCATCTAAAATACACAACAGTTATACGTATAATTACTATATCGTTGTCATATCCATAATTCTTAGATAGTATTAACAGCTTGCTCTCAAATTTCCAGTTGTTTAATAAACATAATTTTTTATTTTGTTTTTTATCAGTATTAGGATTAATACTTTAAAAAAAAGTATTAATACATATTTTAATACATATTTTTAAGAGATGTCTAAAATTTGCAGTGTTTTGTGCCCCTTTTGTGTCCTCAGTCAGGAATGTTTTTCTTTCAGCTTGGTTTTTATTTCTTCACGTAACAAACATTTTGAAGAACCCTGTTTTTTTTTTTTTGTGCAGTTCTCCGGACTAGCAATTAGTGATGGTGGAGGAATTTAGCATGTTTCTCAGTTATGTATTATATAACAGTGGGTCTGTCTAATATTTTCAAGTTATGTCCCTGATTGAAAATCACAGCCTTAGGTTCAGCTATCTCTGCACTTCCTAAAGCCCGAGCTTTACTCCTCACTGTGCTGCAGAGCTTCTCATGACTTTTAATTTTTTTTTCTTGGTTTAATCTTAGTAGGCTGGGACTGGAATATGTTTTCTGATGGTCATTCTGGTGATTTTGTATGAATTTAAATTAGCTTACGCATGCATATATGTTTCTCAATCTTTTTCATTTTTAATGAAGTTTAAAAAATAATTTATAGTTTTTATGCTTTGATTTTTGCCTTCTTTGAATAACATTATACATTAGGTTCTTTTCTGTCTAGTGCATTTGTAATTTCTTTTATAATCAACACCACATCTTCATTTATTTTAACTTAAAACATTCAAAAGAATCTCTTTGTTCTTTGTAGCACTTTGTCCTTTTGTACTTTATTATAGTTTTCTTTCTAAATTGTTTATTTCTAAACTTCACAAACAATATCGCTGATATTTTGAAATTTTCTGAGATTTACTCATTTTTAAATGTGTTTTATTTTCTGAACTCCATTTAACTTAATTTAAATAACTTAGCTAGGAATTTAATCTTATTTGTTAATAGTCTTTCTGGTAGGGTTTTTTTGCTTGTACATCATTTTCTTATATATCCTTATTACAACTTTAGTTAAATTATAAGCCCAATCATTTTACTGGCTTTAATATTTGACACAGAATTCGGTATTTAATTTTTTTATTTACTTATTTAATTAGGCTACAGTATAAAAAGATGCCTAATGACATTTGCATATTTACTCCATTTTAGTTGATTATCCTACTCCTTGCACTGTCTCCCTGCACCCTACTTTCTCTGTTCTAACTTTTTAGCTTTATATTATCTCCATGGGTTCTGTAAATCACAAACCTCTTTCTGCCTTCAAAACTTTATGCTCTATTGTGTGTTGAAAGCATAGCATTGCCCTCTCCAATTTGTCATGGCCTCTGACTTTTACTTTAACAATTTTATTCTAGGTATTTTGTTTATATAATGACTATTATTCAGGTTTATTTTTCAATTTATTTTTATTTTCAGAATTTATCTGGACTGTGAGACTGTTTCTGAAGGTTGCTTTTGTCAATTTATAGGGCAGGAACTTTTTTGATATTTTTTAAATGTTAACCCAAGCCATTTATTTTCTGCAGAGGGTTGGTATAGAAAAATGTTATCTCGTGTGCTATTACTCTGACAGAAAAGCTATGGATATTTGGGTGTGTTAAATGGTCTTTTAATTTTCTTTAACTTATTCAGCATTCTTGCAAATAGTCTAAAGGGTTGTCCCCAATTCCACAGAGACAGCTTTTGCATTAATTTCCTCTAAAAAATTCTATATACCTTGCTTGTACCCACAGTCATTTATTATCTCACAATTTCAACTGTGTGAGAAGTTTCACAGCCTTCCCTGAGTCCTCTATACAGCATTTCATGGCTTACTTGAGTATTGTATTGTGATCTGTGGCCTCAGCCCAGGAAGAACTTGCCTTGGCCATCACTCAGACTGCTGTCACCTGACAGACGCTATTGCTCCTTCAGACTCAGCAAAGAAGAGGCAAAGATTTTCCTTGAGTCTATTTCAAAGGCTGTGCTCCACATAGGAAGCTCATGTTACTGTATTCTGTTCTTCGTACCCACAGCAGGCATGCCTTAGAAAGGGCTCCGTGTTGATTATGTGAGATCTCACCAAACTCTGTCAAGTCTAGGTTTGAAAAAATCAATGGTTTTGAGACTTTAACTGTACTTGCTTGTCCTGTAAGGTAATTATTCTGGAAGTTGCTGACCGCTTTCTTCGAGGTCCTGTGCAAAATCAGGGTAGGACTATGTAAGGATATAGGACCTTAGGAACATATCACATCCTGGCATTTCTTTTGTTGTAGATTTCATTTCTTAGTTTGTGTGTTATTACCTTGATTGTACTTTTCAAAAAGATTAATTATGCCACCCTTATCACATTCTTCTAAAATCCCATTATTAAATTTTCTTTTAATAGAATCTACCATAATCAACAAAGGACCCAACAGCCTCATTGTCATGGCCTCCACTTGAAGTACACCCTAGGCCCCTTCTCTATCATGCTGTGTGGTTATTATACTCCTCTCTGATTTGTATGCATGCTCCCCCATCCTCTAATCACAGATGTGTGTTCACACTTGTCTCATAGTAATTCACACATTTTCGTATCTATTTTCCTTGATCAGTGTTTCCAAAGTAGGACATATGAATCCCTATGGTGAATTCAACGGGAAAAAAAAAGAAATACTTCAATTTCTATTGAAGATTTCTCTTATACCTTCATGCTTTACTTGTGTTTTATCATACATGTATATTAAGACAGGAATACATGAGTTAAAGTATAGGCTGAATATAATTTATATAACATGTATATGCCGCATGAGCAAATATCTTTTACGTTCCACCTTCATGAAGAAAATATCTTTGTAAACTGTGTCCTTGAAATTGAATTTCCTTAAGATGAACTGTAAAAATTTTCCTGAATGTGTGTATACTTTTCTCGTTAGGTTAAAAACTGTAAAATTTGTTTGTCTGCAGTAGCCTCTCATTTTACTTACTAACACCACAGGATGGTCTTCTAGAGTTTTATATACTTCATCAACGTCATCACACCAGTCCTGGTGGAGTAACTATTCTAAGACAGCCTTGTTTTACTGTGTGCCAACTGTGTGATTCATTCCATATCTGCTAACCAATAGAATGAGTGTTTTGAAGAAATGATCCAATGTTGTTGTTGGAAATGTGGCAATTTCATTTTCCAGGTTATGTCTGTTTCCCAAGGATGAAGAGTATTAAGAAGTAAATGTATTGGTTCCCTTTAAAAATGGTCTGTAGATCTTCATACTTTAAAGCCCGCGGAATCTAATCAGTGGCTGTATGGACCACGCTGAGTTAGAGCCTGCTACATACTAGATTTATCTGTTTGTTCTGTTTGGAAGAGGAAAAGCAACTTTCATCCCTGCTACTTCTTCATTATTTGTTTGACTAAATTCTCGGCCTTGAAAGTTGTAGAAATATAAAAGCCTAATAGATTTCACAATTCTGGGGGCTGGATAGATAGCACAGAGTTGAAGAGCACTTTCTGCTCTTGTAGAGGGCCTGGGTTCAGTTCTCAGCACCCACATGGCTTCTCACAGTTGCCTGTTACTCCAAAACTAAGGGATCTAACTTCCTCATATGTTTTCCATGTATTCCTGCACATGTGTGTTGCACATATATACATTAGGCACAAACATACATATATTAAATAAATAATATATATATTTCATTATTAAAAATAATGCTTCTCAATTCTGAGATCACAGTAGACCAGGTGCTGGTGTGCAGTATCTGATTTTGCACAGGCAGGCATGTTGGTGCACACAGAACTGTTTTGTCCGGATGGCCAAGTAAACATGTGAGCTCTCCGCTCTTTGGAAGCTGTTCATTGTTGTATTTTTCTCCCTTAGCAAAGGATTGAAATGGTAAATGTGCATGTAAATGAGGCTTCCTAACTATTCCCTTTCGTACTGGGCAGAGAACCTTAGGTACCTTTGCTCTTGACCTTATTCTTGGGCTTCTTTAGCCCAGTTAATACAGAAAATGTGTCGATGAAATGCAAATGGAAAACAGCAGCAATGGAAAAGAGCTGTAGTGTCAGAGACCCAGATGTAAAACAACAGTTATGAAAGTACCTTTAATGGAAAATAGCAAATTTCTTTAAGTTTTGTGTTCTTTAGCTATACCATTATTCTTAGGAACCCATATGAATCATCAACAGCATCAATTCTCAGATTGTACATCATAGCTCTTTAGGGGCAAATGATTCACAGGAATCACCTAAGACCACCAGAAAGCATAGATATTTACATTGTGATTCATAACACTAACAAAATTACAGTTATGAAGTAGCAATAGAAAGAATTTTACGGTTGGGGGTCACCACACCGTGGAGAACTGTATTAAAGTGTCTCAGCATTAGGGAGGCTGAGAACCACTGCTCGGCTGGATATGGACCTCCGTTCTCATCACTCTCTCCAGTAGCCAAGCAGGGCATTTCCATCCTCAGGATGAGCAGAGCTGCAGCAGGTCTTCTTTACTCAGCCACGCTGTGCACATGGATCTGTTTCTCCATGTTGGCAAAGCTTCCTGTTCATTGTTCTGTCTCGTCATGGTCCGTGTGTCCTGATGAGGGTGTTTAGGTGCCTGTAATGCCCAACCTTTAAAATGAATCACTGATCCTTGGTTTGTAACGTCCTCTACTCCAATACCAGAGACATTACTTACTACAGCTGCTGTAAAGGTAACTGAAGGTTGCCTGCTATTTGCCTAGACGTTTTAGGCACTGCCTTCTTTCTGTAAACAGTACCTTTCTCAATGCACATTTGTACCATAGATGGGTGAAACTGTTGTGATTGATAGCTTCTCTTATCTTACAGAAAAAATAGGAACAAGAATAGATAGGGGTGGACACTTGCTTAGCATTATAGGTCAGAACAGCTGAGATTAGGAATGCAAAAATGTCTTTAGCATGACTAAATAACCATCACGTTTAATCAAATTTATACAGCATATTTTTTATTACCTCAATAAAATAATGACTTTAAAGTAAGAGTTGCAAATTGCCTCTGGAAGCTAAGCATTTAAAGGTTAACAGTTTGTACAATCAATTAAAGAATGCAAAACTAAAAATCACCTAATGTAGGAAACCAGCAACTAAAATCTCCACAGTTGAAATACTGAGTAATATAGGCTGTTTAAAGCCACCTCTAAGTCATCTCTTGTTAAGCCAAATATGGACAGGTTGCTGGCAAGCGTGTCCAGTGTATGTACTAACTTAAATATAAGCAGTCTTATCGTACTTTGAGCTTTAGCATTGTCATATTAAACATTACAATGATTGTGCTGCTCTCCATTTATAAAATAAAAAAGAAGTATGCAGGTCAGGGAGGGACTAAGACATGGCATGTAAGCACAATGCACACTTGAGTTGCACCTGTCTGGTATTTGTAGTTGGAGAAAGGGAAAGAGTTTGAGGCATGTTGTTACACAGCACCATTGCTGCTCTGCAAGGAGCCAAGTCCAGCTTGAAGGAAAGAGCAAATGTGGGGCTTGGGGACTGCTTTAAGATTGTCTTTGAATGAAATGTTTCCCCCTAACCAAGAACAGTAGTCTTTCATCTTGTCAGTCATCTCTTGACTTTCTACTTCTCTCTGCTCAGATCTACCCCCCCAAATCACCCTGTCTCCTTATCCACCATTCATCACGTCAGCTGTAAAATAATGAGCCACTGTATTGCTTCCCAGCCTGTTTCTCTGCTTTGTGTTTTACAGAACCTGTCACTGTCCACTCCTCTAGCTTTATTTTCACAACCTCCATGTTGAAAACAAAATCTATCTCCGTAAGGGTAGGGAGTTTGTCTTCTTTACTTCTCCTCTCCTGACCGGATCAATGCCTGCAGACAGAGAAGATGCTTGAAACATATGTGCCGAGGAAGGGATGGGGAGATGGGGAGACAGGAAGAAGGCATCTCTTCAGAGCTTACTGCTATAGTTCCTTTCTATTCAGCTGGAGTGAGCCTCTCTCGTTTCATTCTATTTACTTGTCTCCTTAGATGATTTTGCTTCCACTGCTTTCTGTGTATCAGCATGCATATAATAAATGTTTCTTTTGAATCTTCTTGCATTCAAGTTTTGTTTTCTCTGATTCCCTGAAATGCATAATATTACAGGATTAGATAAGTACTTATATAATGAAGTCATGACACCACTTACACATGCTAGGTGTGTTGATAGGTGACAGGCAGTGCTTTTTCAAGAGCGAAATGAATTGTTATAAAGTTATGACTCTTCCAAAGTTTCCCTCTTTGTAGCACAATTAATAAAAGCCCAGAGACAGAAAGTGGGGTTCAATCTGAAGGTCAGAAAAGCAAAACAACCAGCCACTTGCTCTTACATCTTCCTCAGTTGGAAATGGTGATCCTGTCTCCAGGAATCTCAAAATGAGACTGTCTCCTCCTGTTTTGTATTCCTCTCTAGGACTGGATTAAAGGCATGAACCTCTGGAATTAAAGGCATGAATTGCCCAGTTTCTATGGTAAACTAATGTGACTACTGGAATTAGAGGTATGTGTCACCACTGCCTGGTCTGTAAGGCTGACCAGTGGGACTGTTTTATATCTGTTCTTCTGGCAAGGTTTATTTTTGTAAATACAAATGAACACACCTCCTGGCCTTTTTTTTTTTTTGTGCTAGGGCTTTGTGCATTTTAGGTAAACACTTTGCCACCGGCCTACACCCACAGACCTTATTAAGTTTCTTCAAATGATTTTTATTTGTCTTATGTTTAATGAGTAAATTAGTCATAAGCTATTTGTTTGAGGTTGGATAAATAGCATAGAAATCTGGCGTGAACTGACTTCCTTCTGCCATTAAATTGGAAAAAAAAAAAAAAACCAAGGATGGGCTGGTAGATAGTCAAACAATCCAAATGCACAACTAAACTAAAAAGAAAGAAAAAGGATCTCACTCTGGGACGAATAATGTAACCTTGGTCTTTCTTCAAACAGGAAAGCTGAAAGCCAAGTACACCCAAAAGCTTCAATGCTGCTGCTAACACCCCACACTCCCCCCCCACCCAACCTAACAAAACCCACATTGTCTGAGGTCATAGGCTGGGGTCAGAGTTGCTCTGTGTTCCATCCTTTTCATCCTCAGAAATATATAAAGCATGGCTCCACTACAGAGAGGATTATATCCATATAAAGATTTGGGCTGGAGAGATGGCTCAGAGGTTAAGAGCACTAACTGTTCTTCCAGAGGTCCAGAGTTCAATTCCCAGCAACCACATGGTGGCTCACAACCATCTGTAAGGAGACCTGGTGGCAAGCATACATGGAGGTTGAACACTGTGTACATAATAAATAAATAATTCTTTAAAAAAAGATTTATTTAGATGTTATACTATATCAACTTTAATATTTCTACCTTCAATTTATGTCTTATATATGTCATAGCTATAGTTATCTTTTATTAACTGTGTTGTTACATGACCAGTTTGTATTTGTAAGACATAAGATATGTTTAAAACCTTCACAGACAAAAGTTGATTGAGAGCTTGCTTGTGTACCTATAAATAATCATGCACCTCTTGGTTCAGCATGTGCTTTTTGGTAAGAAAAGAGTTATGGTCTCCATATCACTGGGAATTTTTATTTCTTTTGAGGTCAAGATGGTGGAAATAATCTTTGTAACTTCTCTAATCAGAGGATGTGGCCCATTATGCTGTGTTCACATGGTTTTAGGAAAGGCAGGAGGCAAAAAAGGGGGGGCGTCCAAGGAACTGCACTTGCCATGGGTCCTTTGCTCCCAAAGAATATCCCAGAGAAGAATAGCATCCTGAGCTTTTTTGGGAGAACCAAGGGGCACTGACCCAATCCAAATACAGAAATTCAAAAATGTTTGTCAATGAATATATTATAATTGTCATTACCATAGTATTCTTTGAGATAATATGTGATTGCTAACTCAAGGTGGTCATTTCTCAATACACAGTACTTTAAATTTTATGGCATATTTGACCATATTTTGATTCCCCAATAATCCATTCCTGTGCAAGATATTACAAGTTTATTTTTCTAGTCTTAGAGTGAGCACAAACAGTTGTATTAGTTTGTTCCTCCGTTGCAGTAATAAAATACTGACCGAAAACGACTTACAGAGAGGAAAAGATTTCTTTGGACTTCATTTCTTCCTGACCACACTTAGCCACTGAAGGAAGCAGACCAGGAACCTGGGGGCAGTCACTGCAGCAGAGAGCATGGAGGAATGTAGCTTATTGGCTTCCTCTGCTCTTCATGCCCAGCCACTTTTCTTTCACACCTCAAGCCTACCTGCTGAGGAATGCTTCTGCTCATAGTAGGCTGGATTCCCCTACGGTACTTAGCAACTAAGAAACTGTCCCAAAGACATGCCCACACGCAAGTCTGATGGAGGCAGTTTCTCAGCTGAGGTCCCCCTTCCAAGGTGTCTATTTTGTGTCATGGTGACAAATCTAGCCAATGCAGTGGTAGATATGTGTCAAGTCGCTTGTAAGCCCATAAAGGATCTTTCACTGAATGGTAATTTAAAACTAAATGATGATTTTAACTTTTTAGGCTTGAGCAAACGACTGAGGAAGGTTAATGTTTAAACTAACTCAAACTTTTCATTTCAAATTTAGGATTTAATTCATGTTGGTTTGTGTCCAAGTCCAGTGAGTGATGCTTTCTCATTGGTCCAGAGTTCTGGGAGAATAGGCCACTGTGAGCAGACTGCTGCTCAGACTCAGGATCTAGGAATACATGGTAGAGTGACACCTGTAGAGGTGTTTACATTCAGTTGGTATATACTGTGAACCTTCTAGAAAGATATCTGAAAAAGATAACTTAAGGCCGTAGGTTTTATAAGATTAAGTTTGAGAAAAGAAAGTGAATATTACTAGCATAGCCTGAAGCCTATGAGTCACGTTAAGTCAAGCCCTGGTTTAATGTGATAGACATTGACTGAGCTTCTTACTGGCTCTGCCTGTCTATGAAACCTTCTATTTCTTGTGTATGCTAGACTTCATGTTCTTGGAACTCTAAGACCACAACCCATAGACCATTTTAAGTTTAACAAGGCAAAAGATCTAAAATGGCCTCTGTTTACTCGGCAAACAGACGTTTTGAATTAGACTTTATAATGATGTGTTGACAGTTTAAGACCATTGATTTTCAAGAACATAAAAAATAGCCTTTAAAAAATCTGAGTGAAAAATATCATGTCAGCTAGTAGGAATGTTCTTTCATTTTTAAAATGCCAGTCTAATTTTTCTTCCAAAAATAATTACAGAGGTTAAATTCGTTGTGCTGAAAGAGAAATAATGGACTCATTGAATTAAAACAATAGTTGGTGGCATTTTCAATTTATACTTAAAGGTCACAATTAGTTTTTTTACATTTGGAATTTTTCAATAAAACTGAATTCTAGTACATAAATATGATAAATTATCCATGAAGAAGTGTGACTGATTTTCATTGTTATTTTTAATCTTTGCAAAGAAATGCATCTTAGTTTTAATTATGCCAGGCAAATGCTGTTAGGCTGCTTGAGTCCAGAGCCATATGTATGGAAATTAGCTTTCATGTCACATATTGAACGTTTTAAAAAATGAAATGTGGAGTGTATCATGATTAGAGTTTATGTCCCACCTGGTCCCCCAGCCATTTAGTTCCAGAGAAAATCACGCAGAGTCTACATTAGGTTATAAACTGATTGGCCCATTAGTTCAGGCTTCTTGTTAGCTCTTGTAAGTTATATTAACCCATTATCCCTATCTATGTTAGCCACATGGCTCAGTACCTTTCTCAGCAGGGCAGGTCACATCCTACTT
Source organism: Ondatra zibethicus (assembly GCA_004026605.1). Taxonomy (NCBI): domain Eukaryota; kingdom Metazoa; phylum Chordata; class Mammalia; order Rodentia; family Cricetidae; genus Ondatra; species Ondatra zibethicus. Next base: position 150,198 of record PVIU01001474.1, on the reverse strand, counting down.
CTTCAGCAGTCCAGGCAGATCTGTTGAGAGAGCTTCCTGCTTCCCAGAATTCTCCTATTCTCCTTGCTCGGCCTCTACTTCCTGTCTGGTTGGCCCACCTATACATCCTGGCTAATGGCCAATCAACATTTATTTAAATCATGATTGACAGAATATAGACAATTCTCCCACACCAGTGGAGGGAATGAGATGTGAGGGGATGAATAAAATTATGATGTTGGATAACCAGATTCTTCTAAAAATCTCCCTCTGTCTCTCTGGCATGTATGTATGCAGGCTTGTGTGTGTTTGTGCTTGTGTGTATGTGTATGTATTTGTGTGTGTGTGCATGCATGCACGCACGTGTATGCTCTGGATCTTCTGCCTGTGGATGGAACAGCCTCCTGTGTTGTTTACACTCCACATCATATTTTGTGATAGTGTTTTTCACTGGTCTAAAGTTTATCAAGTAGGCCATGTAGGCTAACCAGCAAGATCTAGGGATCCAGTTGTCTCTGACTCCCTTGCAGCTAGAGTACAAGTGTGTCCAGTTCTGGGGATCAAACCCAAGTCTTCCTTCTTGCAAGGAGAGTCCTTTGCTGTTAATCATCCTGCATACCCAATAAAAATAGATCCTTTTTTTTTAAGTGAAAGTATCTGTATTACCATGTCTTTATTGCTTCAGTTTTGGCTCAGTGATAAAAGCGTTTTGGAAACATAGATCAACCAATGAGCTTGAATCTGGATCCTTTACTATTTACATTACTTTAAATGAGTTTCCCAACCTCTATTACTTTGCCTGTATAATTAGGCAATTAGGAGACACGCAAATAGCACTGTTGTGGGAATTATTGGAGTTATTTAGGAAGTATGCAGAATGGGGTTTGGCTCTTAGCAAACACTCATAACCATTAATTGTTTTATAGTATGAAATGGCAAATCGACTTTGGTAATTAAATGTGGTATTATAGAATTAATAACTTTTGTATAAGCTGCAGTTTTTGTTTGAAGGGTTAGATTGTTCTCCTTATTTCTCATATTTCTTTCTGACAACCAGCCTGTCTCCCTTGAGTTATTAGGAAAATATTTAGACATGGCCAAAGAGTTTTGGCAAACTAGAAAAAGTCTGGATTTCCCACTTTCAAAACAAAGCTAGAATAAAAATATCTTAATTATTCATAGTTTGTTCATGTTTTCAGTCCCCATTGGGCTTACCTAATAGTATTTTGTAGGAAGATATACTAAGGAAATAAGAATAATCAAGGATCCCAAGAGACAATGCAAAGGCTTGTGGGGAAGACATTTTCTTGCTGTACTGCTGTTATCCACATGGTTTGAAATTAGATGTGATTCCTAGTTTCATACTAGTGCCCCTCCTTTAGGTGAACTGCATGATTTACGTGTTGGCTTTGCCTCTTGATTACTGAATGGCTCCGAATGTCTGGTTCAAGCCAACATCTGTCACATTGTAAGCACTGAATGAGAGCTCAGATGACTTTTCGGTTAACCTTGAATACAATGGTGACTTCTCACCATAAGATATAGGGATGAGTAGGCCCGATGTGCAAAGGTAATCCAATGTTACAGTAGATGTTACATTCCATCAGAATGGTATTTTATCAGTTTGTATTATTAGAAGTTTATGTTACAAACTTGTACATAGTCCTATTAAAAAATCCCCCTTTGCTGCCAGGTAAGGCATTTGTGTGAGGCTGTGAAGGAGGACGGAGAGGTTACAGTCAACTGGGGTCATCCTTGTGGTTTTCTGGGAACTTCCCTGGTACCAGGTTTCACAGTAGCCCCATAATGACTTCCACAATCAAGATACCACTTCCCTTGTTCTCCATTTCTGTCTTTCCCCGTCCTGTTCCCTCATGTTCTCCTCCTCCCTTCCCTTCTTCCTCCCTCTCTCTCTTCTTTCGACCTCCCTTCCCCCCTTTCCCACCCCATGTTTCCAATTTTCTCAGGAGATCTTATTTCTCCTTCTCTGGGGATCCATGCATGTCTCTCTTAGGGTTCTCCTTGTTCTCCAGCTGCTCTGGGGTTGTGGACTGTAGGTTGCTTATCCTTTGCTTTATATCTAAGATCCACTTATAAGTGAGCACACACTGTGTTTGTATTTCTGGGTCTGGGTTACCTCACTCAGGATGGTTTTTTCTAGTGACATCCATTTGCATGCAAATTTCAAGATGTCATTGTTTTGTATTGCTGAACAGTACTCTATTGCATAAATGTATCATATTTTCTTTATCCATTCTTCAGTTGAGAGGCATCCAGGTTGTTTCCAGGCTCTGGTTATTATGAATACTGCTTGATCATGTTGGATGCTTTATTTTTATGTGTTCTTGGACTGTATTTGCCAGTATTTTATTGAGTATTTTTGCATTAATGTTCATGAGGTAAATTGGTCTTTAAATATCTTAATGAGTCTTTGTGTTGTTTGGGTATCAGGGTAACTGTAGCCTCATAAAACGAGTCTGACTATGTTCCTTCTGTTTCTATTGTGTAGAACAATTTAAGGAGTATAAGTATTAGCTCTTCTTTGAATTTCTGGTAGAATTATGCTCTGAAGTCACCAAGCCCTGGGCTTTTTGTTGTTGTGAGATTTTTGAGATTTCTTCTATTTTCTTACGGGTTATAGGTTTATTTAAATTATTTATTTGTTCTTGATTTAATTTTTGTATGTGGTACCTATCCAGAAAATTGTTCATTTCTTTTAGGTTTTTCAATATGGAGTACAGGTTTTCGAAGCATCACTTAATCATTCTTTGGATTTCTTCATTGTCTGTTGCTATGCCCCCCTTTTCATTTCCAAGTTTGTTAATTTCGATATTCTCTCTCTGTCTTTTGGTTAGTTTGGATAAGGGTTTGTCTATCTTGTTGATTTTCTCGAAGAACCAGCTCTTTGTTTCATTGATTCTTTGTATTGTTTTCTTTGCTTCTATTTTATTGATTTCCATTTCAGTTTGATAATTTCCTGTATATCTACTCCTCCTGGCTGAGTCTGCATCTTTTTGTTCTAGAGCTTTCAAGTGCGTTGCTGAGGAGCTAGTGTGAGTTCTTAGTGCTATGAACTTTCCTCTTTGCACTGTTCTCATAGTGTTCTGTAGGTTTGTGCATGTTGTGCACTCATTTTCATTGAAAAGGAAGTTTTTAATTTCTTTCTTTATTTCTTCATTGACCAGGGGTGATTCAGTTGAGCACTGTTCAATTTTCATGAGTTTGTAGACTTTCTGCAATTAGTGTTGTTGTTGTTTCTAATTTTAATCCAATGTCATCTGATAAGATACAGGGAGTTACTCTAATTTTTTTTTGTATCTGTTGAGTTTTGCTTTGTTACCAACTATGTGGTCAATTTTTGAGAAGATTCCATGAGGTGCTGAGAAGAAGGTATATTCTTTTATATTTGGGTGATTTGTTCTACAGGTATTTTTAAGTCCATTTGACCCATGACATCTGTTAGTTCTCTTATTTCTCTGTTACGTTTCTATCTAGCAGACCTGTCCATTGGTGAGAGTGGAGTGTTGAAGTCTCCCATTATTAGTGTGTTGGGTTTAATGTGAGATTTGATCTTTAGTAATGTTTCTTTTATATATGTGAATGTTTTTATATTTGGGGCATAAATGTTCAGAATTGAGACTTCATCTTGTTAGATTGTTCCTGTGATGAGTATGAAGTGTCCCTTTCCTTCTCTTTTGATTTATTTTAGTTTGAAGTCTATTTTGTTAGATATTAGAATAGATACACCCACTTGTTTTTTGGTTCATTTGACAGCAAATTCTTTTTTCAACCATTTACTCTGAATTAATAGCTGTCTTTGAGGTTGAGGTGTGTTTATTGTATGCAACAGAAGGATGGATCCTGTATTCATATCCATTCTGTTTACCTGTGTCTTTCTATAGGTAATTGAGTCCATTGATATTAAGAGATATTAATGGCCAGTGATTATTAATTCCTGTTATTTTTTAGTTTTAGTGTTTGTTTGTTTCCCTTGTTTGGGGATTGATGGTGTGAGGTATGAGCTTATCTGTTGCCTGTATTTTCATGGCTAACTTTCTTGAGTCTGAATGTTTTGCTGGGTATACTAGTCTGGTCTTGCATCTGTGATCTCTCAGTATCTGCAGCACATCTGTCCAGGAGTTTCTGGCTTTCCGGGTTTTCATTGAGAAGTCGGGTGTAATTCTGATAGGTCTGCCTTTATATGTTACTTGACCTTTTCCCTTTGTGGCTCTTAATATTCTTTCTTTATTCTGTATGTTTAGTGTTTTGATTACTATATGGTGAGGGGCTTTTTTTTTTTTGGTCCAGTGGTCCACTCTATTTTGTGTTCTGTAAGCTTCTTGTACCTTTATCAGCATATCCCTCTTTAGAAAAATTTTCCTCAGTGATTTTGTTGAATATATTTTCTGTGCCTTTGAGCTGGACTAGTTCTCCTTCTATTCCTATTATTCTTAGGTTTGGTCTTTTCATGGTTTCCCATATTTCCTGGATATTTTGTGTTAGCTTTTGTTAAATTTAATGTTTTCTTTTACTGATTTTATTTCCTCTACTGTATCTTCAACTCCTGAGATTCTCTCTTCCATCTCTTGGAACCTGTTGGTTATGCTTGCATCTATAGTTCCTATTCACTTACCCAGATTTCCCATTTTCACAGTTCTGTCAGTTTCTGTTTTCTTTATTGTCTTTATTTCAGTTTTCAAGTTTTGAACTGTTTGAACAGTTTGCTTTTCCTGTCTGATGATTTTTGCTTTGTTTTCTTGGCTTTTTCCAAGAGATTTATTGATTTCTCTCAATTTTTTGTTTGTTTTTTCTTCCATTTCTTTAAAGACTGTTCATTTCCTCTTTAAGAATCTCTATCATGTTCAGAAAGCTATATTCAAGGACATTTTCTTCTCTTTTTTCTATGTTAGGATGTTTAGGCTTCCTTTTATAAGACCACTAGGTTCAGGTGTTGCCATATTGCTCTTTAGGTTGTTGAATGTATTTTTTCATTGGCGCCTACCCATCTTTTTCTCCAAAGGATGCAGGTGGGGCCTGTGCTTCAGGGTGTCTCTCTTTCTCCAATTGGTGCAGAGGGGCCTCTGGCTTAGGTGACGGTGGAGGAGGGCAGCATGCCTCTGGTAGTCCTTGATGTGGCTCCAGGGCTTCTTTTCAGATTATAGTCATCTAGAACCAAAATATTTCTTCTTGATAATCTCAGTTTTACTTCTACTGGATTACTCCCCAGGTTTGTTTGTCCACAATACTCAAAAAGGTAAAAGGTGTTTAAATAAAAAAATTATCTTCCCTTGGAAAGCATTTTATGAGATGCAAACTTTATGATCTAAAACACACTGGGAAAACCTCTGAGCCTATCTTCAATGGGTCTTTTCCTTCACGTGAGAGCTTGAAACAGGGATAATCCTCATGGATGTGTGCTCACAGAATGAGGGTACAATGGCAATTCTTTAAAGAGTGACTGTGTTCAATATGAGCATCTGTAAATGGCAGGTCAGAATGACCCTGACACAGAACAGGCTCACGGCTCAGGCGTGCTAAGCCCCAATCCTGCTTTTTACTTGTGTCATCTCCCCTCCACCTCCAGCTCTGCAGAGAATCAGAGTATTTATTTTGCCAAACCTGAGTTAATCTTATGTTAACTGTCCTTTCACTTACCATTTCCAGTCATAAGGCTAACCTAAGGTATAAGAAATGTCTATTAATTTATTTTGTTTGTACCAGTTTCCTTTACGTCCATAATTTGTTTTTGTATTATCCATATACATATGGAATTCCTATAATTTATAATTTGGGAAGGCCTCTTCGATGCATCTGTTTATGTTGTTCATGAAGGAAATTATGTAGAATGAATGATCATTAAGTTGTAGATATAATTCCAGTCACAGAGTATGAAACTTAATATACAATGATATCAGTATATAGGTCTTGAGCCTTGTGAAGCATCATTGCTTTGTGGGTTGGTCGTGCAGCATAGCGTGTGTTACGCAATGATAAAGCTAGAAAACTAAAGTGACTATTTCTGCTACAGGTTTTCACAATGAGACTATGTTCTACTAATGCAAAGTAATTTCCCTTAGTACTCTAGAATTGAGAGACTTGGAATCATGCCTGGAAATGATGCCTCAGAAGATTATGAGATTAGGGACAAAATGAATTATTGCCACATTATTGGAAAATTCAATGAAATATTAATTTTGCTTGAATTTTAAAAGAGGCAGGGTTTAGCAGTAGCTCAAGTGGCCTTTATAAACTATTCATTTTTGCATTCATTCAAATATTAAAAAAATTTTTTTTGATGTTTCTCTTTCTGCATCTTTACTCTTTTCCATGTTTTTCTAATACTTTGCCTTTAGCTCTTAGCTAATTCACGTTTGACCAAATCTGCATGCCTATAGATTGCTTATTGATGTGTATGAGGCGATGATTATATACAGGAATAATGTATATTGTCTGATGGCGAGGCCTAACACACACATTATCTTGTTACCATGAATGACATCTAGAAAGATATTTCATAATCATATGTTACGTTCCTCTACTCTAGCAGATGATTTAATATTTGTAGAACAAGTCATGCTGCCTTCTATGGAGAATCTATCAACTTTCTCTCAGACTTATATTTGTTTGTCTAATTATTTTTTATTTATCTTTATATTTGTTTATAGCAGTAGTTGGCAAAGGGACACAGCTACCTGTTGTTCCTACATTGACCATTTAGGGACCTCAGCTAGGGTAAAACTACGTTCTTTTTTTTTTAAAATTTTTATTCTTCTCTTATTTATTACATCCCAGCCACAGCTTTTCCTCCCTCTACAACTCCCACCACTTCTCCTTTCCCTCAGACCAACTCCTCCTCTTTTTCCCTGCAAGCCAATAGGAAGAAAGAGATCCCAAACACAGACAGAAGAGTCAGAGACACTGCCCCCCTTATATCCGGTGTTGGGAGTCCCACAAGAACACCAAGCTACCCACCTGTAAGGTACAAGTAGAGAACTTCTCAGACCAATGCGGGGTCTATGTTTGTCACCTCAGTTTCTGTGAGCTCTATGAGCCCTTTAAAGCCAGATTCTTGACCACACCAGGGAAAAGACCGAGCCAGTGAGATGCAGATTTAGAATTGACTAAATAAAAAAAATAATAAAAGGCACTCAAGGGACCATGTCATTTCAAGTGAGATGTGCACTTCTCAGGAGAGTCTGACCTGACTGTCCTCATGGTGACTATGTGTAGAGTTGTTGAAGCTTTTGGAATTTCACTGTTCTTTGGGATCTTAAGGAGCCCTTCCCTTCTTTATCTCTGTTCCCTTTATGATGATGAAATTATAGAGTGACTATAGCGGTGTCTTGGAAGAGATGGCAGTCCTATGAAACTAGACGCAAGTACATTAATCAAGGGGTTAGGGGTATGTCCTTTACTATAAATGAAGTTTCCAGTCAGAGTCCTAGGAAGGGCAAATTTGTAGCTGAAAAGAGAGGCCGGCACTGAACAAGTTTAATTATGTTTGAGTTCTCGACTCCTATCCGGTAAGAATCTTCAGCCAGACTTCAGATGTGAAGGTCTTCTTTCACTTCTTGTTCCTGTGTCTTTATAACCCCTGTCCTCACAATTCCTCCTGTGCCATTTATAACCTTCCTCCAACTGCTTAATTGCTTTTGATAAATAACATTTAAGCATCATGTATGCAGCATAGATCAATTGTTAGGGTACTGTGATGGTTTGAAAGAAAATGACCCCCAAAGGTAGTGGCACTATTAGGGGTGTGGTCTTGTTGGAGGAAGTATGTCATTCTGGGGGTGGGCTTTGAGGTCTCATATATCCACAAACCACACCAAGTGAGACAGAATACTTCCTGTTGCCCACAAGATATAGGATTCTCAGCTACTTCTCCAGCACCATATCTGTCCGTGTGCCAACTTGTGCCATCATGATGGTAATGGACTGAATCTCCGAACTGTAAGTGAGCCACCTCAATTAAATGTTTCATTTATAACAGTTGTCATGGTCATGGTGTCTCTTCACAGCAATAGAAACCCTAACTAAGGTAGATACTTAAGTCATTGATTTTGTTGCTGCTCTTTGATATAGTTTCAATATATACTAGTATGTCCCTGAACCCCTTGTGTTGCCAAAGATGACCCTGAACTTTCAAGATTCCTGCCTTTATCAGCAGAGTGCTATGATTACAGAAATGAACCAGCCGATCTGCTTTATACAGTGCTAGAAATTGAAAAGAGGACTTCACACACACTTAGCAAGAACCTGACCTACTAAGCTACATCACCAGCCTTAACCCTTCTGATGGAAATTTGCTAGGCGAGATTCGAACTAAGGGAACAACGATGACATTGAATAAGAAGCTAGTTTTTGTATCAGAGTTTGAAGTCTTCCTATTAAAAAGTATCATTTTTGTTTGTTTGTTTTCGTGACAGTGTTTTTCTGTGTAGCTTTGGAGCCTGTACTGGAACTTGCTCTGTAGACCAGGCTGACACAGATATCCACCTGCCTCAGTCTCCCAATTGCTGGGATTTAACTTATGTGGACATATATTATTTATACATATCTATGTTCAGTTCTGTGTTTTTCTGAAGCCTTGAACCATTGCACCCAGTGGGTCAAGATGAAACAGTATTCCTTTCTTCAAGTTTCATTTATTTAGAATGCTTTCCATAATGGGAAGGACATTGGAGCAGGAGGTCCCGCTTTCTGTTAGTAACTGTGTTTACACAATAAACTTCCAGAAGGAATTGTTCTTCCATAGACCACGACGGGGATGCTATAGACACCAAGGTTTGTGTTTCAGGAGCCTAGACTTTGCTACTCAATAAAGCTTTCAGCTCAGGTGCCATCTTCCTCACAGCTGAAAATAATGAAATGTCACCAACACTAGGCCCCCTTCTCACTTCCTGGCTTTTGCTAAGCAAGTTTACTGTCGCCATTGGGCAGATTGCTCAGTTAGTAATTTAGTACAGGCTGCCAGTTCACCTGTAGAACTGAGTGAGTCCTCAGCTTAGAAAAATGGTTCCCTGGGTATTTCAATTATTTACAATATATTTCAATTGGGGATTTTTTAATTTAGTTTTTTTTACTTAAGAGCCAGTGCTCTACTGAATTTTATTAACAATCTAACACCAGCTTGACATATACCAGTATGTACAATGCTGCATACGGTTTGCATTATGAGAGCAACAGAAAAAATGTAAAAGCCACCAGAGCACTGAAACCCTATGAGAGCACAGTATTTGTCTCTCTTTACAGAAAGGAGTGTGCTTCTCTTCTATCAGAACAGGGCTGCAGCTCTCAAGACTCAATTTTGTAGATGTAGGAGAGGGTAAAAGGCATTTCTGTGTCTTCCATGATGAAGGGAATTAGTTTATTGTTTCCATATTTTTCAAAATCCATATTTTTCAAAAACAGCAAAACTAGTTATTCTCCCTTGCTGCTGTACTGATACTGTAAAGTATGTTGCCCTCACCTCTGGACTTCTTTGTCCAAATGATTCTCATGACCATTGTCTTTCATTATTCTTATTTTATGCAGAGGCATTTGTTAGTCTCTTGCATATTACATTTCAAAAGCAGTAGATTCATTTAACAAATTATAGCATTTAAAGCATATATTATTCTGCATCCTTTGTCCCCTTTCAATTTCCTTGGAAATATGTAAATTTCTGTCTTTTGATATGCTTTATGATAGGATTTAGAATACTTCTTAGTTGGTAGGTAGAGCACAACAGCCCCTACCTACAGTTAAGGTCATAGAAAGGCATGCATTTTCTTTCCATGTAAATCTTAGAATAGTGAAGGGCCTTTTCCTTTTCACTGAGTAAATGACAACAAATATTAACACATTCCAAAATTTATAAGACAAGGGTCCACATGTGTTTTGGGTTATTGTCTTTTTATATTTTAATAACTTGCCCAAAGGAATGATTACTTTAGTTTGGTAACTTTTCACTGTATAGTTCAAGGGGCTGTGGCAAGTATTGAGCAGAGAATAGCTACATCAAAAGAGACAGGTCCCAGTTTCAAGGGTTCTGGTATTGGAATGTCTTTAGGAGAATACGAGTTTTGATAGTTATTGGTGCATGTGTCTCAGGCACCTCCAATTTTCCTCTGTTCATTATTAGTTCCAGATGATGTACAGACTTGCCTACCCAGCCCGGATCTGCTTACTCAGTCTGTCAGACGAGGGCCAAGGAGATAAGATTTAAACTGAGCAAGAGGACTCCTGTAACAAAGATGGGGAAGTCAGAGATGTAAAATCAGGATAATAATGCATAAAACACCTCAGCAATTTTCGTCCTGAACTGACCATCATTTGTGTTGAAGTCCACATTCAGCATAGTGACTTTGAAATGTCTCTTCTTACCCCTGATGTCATAAGAAGCTTCAAAAGAATATTTATCGACATAATTGTTAATATGCCAAACCAAATGTATACAGATTTGCGTATATGTATGGTTTTATTTTTTGCTTCTTAGGTCATGAGCTTATTTTATCCTTATTTTATGAGTAATTTAAAATTTCTAAAGCAGTGCATTTAGCTAAATAACTAAGTTTATTATAATAAGGGAATATGAAAAGAAAAGGGCATTTTAATTGTTATAAGAAATATCTAAAACCAGACCAATTTCAAAGGCATTTTGTTTCTAATTAAAGCATATAAATTATCAGGACACTCTGCCTCCCCTCTTTGAATTACAAGCCTGGAAAAATCTCAGCCACTATTGATGTATAAACTTTGTTGGGTAACAATGGCTAGAACACACATACACACACACACACACACACACACACACACACACACACACACCCGAGTGCAACCCCCCACACACTTTTACAAATAAAAACACACATTCATACATCTTTATTTACTTTGTATGTGATTATAGGTCTCATACAGCCATTAAAATTCTCCCAGACTGTGCTCTGTTTTCAACTCACTCTCTTAGTTGAGGTGACTATTTCGATCTCCTCTCCACTCTCCTTATTTCTCTAATACTCACTCACACATCTTAATTGTTTTCACGAAGCGCTAATGACCTACATCTTATTTAAATGAGAAACACTGCCCCAAAGAAAAATCAAATATTCTCCTCTCACCAAATTACCAAGCTGCAGGTAATTCTTTGTATTTCTCTGAGTCAGCTGTTCTTTGTTTAAGATGTTTAAATTGTTCTATTTATCTAGGGATAGGTGCTTTACTTGTGGATTTGTCTATATAACTGCATGTGTGTTCAAGACTTTCCTGCATTTGTCTTCTATTTTTCTTTATCATCATCATTTTTTTCTATTTAATTTGAGTTTTCCACCTGTGTTGTGCATATGTAATAGTTCTAATTTCAATGGCTGGCTGCTGTTTTATCTCTTGTCACCTTCTGGTTCCTGTCTTTATTCTTTGCTCCTATTTATAGCAAATCTTTTAAGTTTTCTGTTTCCTCTATTCATTTTCTCACTTCCTATTCTCTCAGGATTCAAAACCAGTTAGACTATTTATCATATGATTATATCTCCCAGACTTCTGAAACTGCAGTGGAAAAATCCATAGTATAGTGTAAAACTAGTAGCCTCTCCTCCCCCCAAATTTCTTCTCTGTAGTTATCACAAACCGCTTGTTAATTTTTCTTCCTTTTGAAAATAATCTTCACTATGCTATTGGAACAGGCTGCTTTCTTCACTCTTCTTTTATCTTTACTGCTTTGGTAATGAATTGTTTTCATACTTTACCTAGTGGATAGCGTGTACTTGGACTAACTGTCACTTGTCTATTTCCAACTCACTATCCGAATGTCATTTCTATTGCTATGATAAAATATTCTAAGGAAAAGCAACTTTGAGGAGGGAAAGGTTTATTTATTGTGGATTATGATTCCAGGTTAAAGTGTGTTAGTACAAGGAAGTCACAGCATGGGAGCTTGAGACAGCTGGTAAGGTGACATTCACAGTCAAGAGTAGAAAGAATCGAATGTATCCTTTCTTGCACCTCAGCTAACTTCTTTCTTTCTTATATTGCCCGTGCCTCAAGGATGTCACCACCCACAGACTTGCCAGCAGGTGAATCTCATCTAGGCAGGCTCTCTAATGTGGACCTATGTAAAAGTTTATTGCATGATATTCTTCACACTATATGAAGATAGTTTAATAGAGGGCTGAATGGCCAATAACTAGGCAGGAAGCAGTTAGGTGGGCCTTCTGGGGACAGAGAGCACTCAGAGAAGAAAGGCAGAGTTGTCAGCCACACACAGAAGAAGCAGGACATGCAGGACAAGAAATAAAAGCCATGAGCCACCTGGCAGCATGTAGATGATCAGAAATGGGTTAATTTGCATTATAAGAACTAATTAGAAAGAAGCCTAAGCTAAGGTTGAGCTTTCATAATTAAGAAGTCTCTCTGTGTCATTATTAGGGAGCTGGCTGGTGGGAGAGAGAAAAACTTGTTACAGATATTGTTTGTTAGGATTCATACCCAATAATGGAGAATTTTATTTATATGCATATGAATCCTAAATTTGTTTAACTACAATTGTGTCCTAAAATTGTGTCAATTTTGATGTTTAAAGCTAAGCAACACACCCTGAGCTGAGCCATCAACTGTAAGCTGGCTATTCCTACCTACTATCACACAACTCTTAAATCAGCCACTCATTTTGAGCTGTTCATTTGGTATCTAAGGGCAAACATTTCCTAAAGAGAAGCCTTTTTAAAAGTCTCTCTCTCTCTCTCTCTCTTTCTCTGTGTGTGTGCACACGTGGGTGTGCGTGTGTATGTGAGTGTGGGTGTGTGAATTTATTTATGGGTGTGTGTAAAAGAGTAAGCACGAATGGGAGGATAGGATAGAAAAGGGTGCCAAGGCCTCAGAGCTGTAGCTACAGGCGTTTATAGGCAGTGTGGCTTACTTTTTAGGAAGTTACTGAGATCTGAAGTCTGGTCTTCATGATTGTGTAGCAAGCGCTTATTCTCTGTGTAATCCTGGCTATACTGGAACTCATTCTGTGGACTCAACTGGCCTTGAACTCACAGAGTTCTGCCTGTCTGTGCCTCCTGAGTGCTGTGATTAAATTTATGCCCCCACTACCAGGCTAGCAAGCGCTCTTAATCATCTGGTCATCTCTCTAGCTCTCCAGTGAACAATCTTGAATTCCATCTTTCAAATTTTGCCTTTCCCAATCATACAGTTATTATTTGTAACATTGTCATCTATTCTTTTTAAAATAAGTGGGCATTATGCTTCCGTTCTATCTCTCTCTTCTTCAATTTTCATCCATCAGTTTAGTCCAATCATATCTCCCTTTGAAACAGACATTAACAGAACTTAAGAGGATCAGAGTACATAATACAGCGAGAAATGCAACCAAAATGTCAAGAAATTTGTGGCACCAGTCACAAAAGAAATCCATAATTTACACATTTTAAGAACTAGAGGATGATAGCCAGGCAGTGGTGGTTCATGCCTTCAATCCCAGCACTCAGGAGGCAGAGGCAGGCAGATCTTTGTGATTTCAAGGCCAACCAGGTCTACAAGAGATAGTTTCAGGACAGGCTCCAAAGCTACAGAGAAACTCTGTTTGAAGAGAGAGAGAAAGAGACAGAGACAGAGAGAGAGAGAGAGAGAGAGAGAGAGAGAGAGAGAGAGAGAGAGAGAGGATGGAAATGGCACCAGTTCTTAAGAGTTGGAAAGAACCGGGATTTGCTAGAACAGAAAACAAAGCGAGCTAGAGAGGTGCTCTTGCTCCCTACAGAAATGAGTAAAGACTTAGAGAGTGGATTCTGACTGAGTACTGAGACTTCAGTCTCCAGCTTCCAGTCACCAATGCCCATTTCTGGAAGAAACTGAAGGACCAGCTAAGATGAAAAAGCGGACATCAGTTATCTCAGTCAAAGGAAGAAGCGACATATTCTTTTAAGATCTAAATTAGAATCACAAACTATTTGAAAGAGCTCCTGTGGGGTATCGAAGACCCTGAACAAAAGGAATGCTGAGTGGAGCTACTCCAATCTAGGCGCCTTTGGCACTGAAACGTGTGGTTCCCTAGCATCAAAGGAGCCCATGCCTTTTCCTGTCTTCAAAAACTGAGCTCTGATACCAACACAAATGTATCACATGGCTTTGGATACCCTGGTGAGCCAATCAGCTGGAATAGCAAACAGTTGCAAGTTTTGTATCAAGATGTATTTATTGACTTTAGCCACAAAGTATTGAAAAAAATTGTATATTTCTTAGCTCATTGGAAACAGTAATTATTGAGTAGTTCTGTTCAAGGTCACTATCTTTTCCCAGAACTATAGGGTTTCACGCCGTTCTCCCTGCTTCCCCATGTCTACCACTGTTAGTTATTCAATGTACTTGTTTGGAATTCACAGTGACATATGCATTTTATTTTGCAATTAATTATCTGGTTCACCTTAGTTGTTGAAGTCGAGATTTTTTTTCTATGATTTGTTGATGTTTGTTACTTTAAGCTGATTATTCTGCATAGTACTAAGTGATATGCATCTGAAACAATTTTCTTCTTCCTTCTGCTGGAGATGAACTTCTGGGTAACAATTCTTCAGTAGCATATTGAACACTGTGATGAAGTTACTTATTTTAGTGGGGCTTTTGTGGGGTTGTGTGGACTCTATTGGGATACATCCCTACTAATGGAGATTTTGAATTATGTATATATATATATTATATATATGAACACTAAATTTGTTTAAGTACCATAGACTGTTGTTCAAATAAGCTATACTAGTTGGAGGTTGTCAACAACAATGACTTGAAATAACCCCATCCCAGTTATTCTACACTCTAGCTGTGCTTTAGACTTAAATGAAGGACTTTCTTTTTGAATGTGTAACCAGAAGCCCATATTCTTATTTAAATAGGTTGAGAGAATCCTTGGCAAGAAACACAACTATCTCACAGATAACTGTCAATTCCAAGTTCAAAGGATGATTTGTTTGAAGTGAAACCATTTGTTAGAATCTTGTTTCATCATTAGTGGTCGAATATTTCGCCTGTTAAGTTTGTGAGAGTCAATGCAGTTCAAACCTGCGCTCTCACTCTCTGATCGCCAGTAAGCTTAAGCATCTGCTTGTTTGCCTCTTGGACACTCAGTTTACATGTCTATAAATGGACAGTTTCTCTCTTTTGCCCATTTTCGGTGTAGCTGCTATTTTTATTATTTTACTTTTAGGGGATTTTTTTTTTGTATTTTATTTTAGTTTGCTTTTCCAGTTTTAAAGAAGAAGTATTTTTAAATCCTCAGTTAAGTGTACTACTTCTTGAGGTTTTCCTGGTGTGGGTTACTATCCACTAGCACTTTTTTAACTGATACTCTTTTATTGATTTATCTGCCTCACTTATTTGTAACTTGTTCTCTACTTACTTACAAATATATTTTTTCTATTCCTTTAGGTATTTCAACATGTACTATGTACTAATGAAACACACATGTACACATGTATGTAAATGTATATCCCCATATGTATTTATCTGTATGTGTTGTTAGGGACCAAAACCTTGTTCTTGTGCATTGTAGGCAACTACTCTAACCTCTGAGATACAGCCCCAGCTTCTAAGGAAATATTTTTAAAGATATCAATAAATACATGTTTATGCTGATCAAATTGACCTGTCCTTTATCAAGGGGTGGTGATCCCTGTATAACTTGTCAGAGATTCTGTCAAGGACACTCTAAAAGAAGGCTCTCATAATAACCATAAAATGCAGCTTTTATGTCAATTTAGAAACAGGTAATGGAAAAGTATAAAAATTAAAGCAGTCTCATTAATATAAATATAAAATGGTTCTTAAAGTCTGCTAATTTTACAGTGTATCCAATGTTGATACACTCTCATTGACTTTTCATTTTAATAAAATATTAGGTCTAAATAAAGTGTATCATGCTATTTCTTTGGAGGACTAGGACAATTTTCACTTTTACTTGAACTGAATGAAGCATTTGCTTGAAAACAAAGGTACTTTGACTGCTCATATTATATACATTTTAACATCTGTATTGTTTGAACAGATTACTCTAATAGAATTATTTCTTAAGTTAGAGAATGAACACTGCTATTCTTACTCTCTAATATACTAAACCCAATTTCTTCAAAAATTTGTATTATATTTACTTGTATATCTGTATTTTAAGATGTGGTATATTTGTAATGACAGACTTAATTTTGTTTCATTGATTCATAATTATCTATTTTGATTTTTTTGAAATTACAATTATATTTTTTCCCTTTGCCTGTCCATACCCCAAACCCTTCTGTATTGCTCTCTTTCAAATTCATGGCCTCTTCTTTCATTTATTGCTCTCTGTCTGTCTGTCTCTCTCTCATTCTCTAAATACATAAATACAACCTGATCATTTATGTATATTGTTTCATTGATGTATATGTTTTCAGAGCTGACCATTTGGGATTGGAAGACCAATTGGTATGTTCTTCCCTGGAGAAGACTATTATTTCTCCTGCTTAAAGCATTCTTTAACTCCGCGTTGTTCTTTGTGTGGAGCTGAGGCCTTGTGTAACCTTTCCCTTCCCCTCTGGCATGTCCATTGCCACTGTCCTTGTTCATCTCATGCTTAGGCAGTCACGTTGGTGACATTTCATGAGTGTAACTTCTGACATTGCTAGGCGACACAGTCTCACAGCGAACTCCCTGTTCCTCTGGTTCTTACAGTATCTCTACCCCTCTTCTGCACTGGTCCATGAGCCTTAGGCGGATCAGTGTCTTGAGGACATGTCCAGTATGACCGGGCTTCACCGGTCCAATAACCATGAATTTACTAGCACCGCCTAGTTAGCTAGGTTTCCAGCAAGCCATGATTTTTGTCTTGTTGAGTAGGTCTTAATACAGTTAGGGTGGTGGTAGCTACAAGGTGTGCTTGCTACTTATAGCGGTATTGTGCCATACTGGACCTTGATGTGGCCCATAGATATCATAGTGGGGTAGGACTTATGGCTACTCCCCTCCCCCTCCTTTGATAGCTTACATGGTCCTGTCTGGTCCCATGAAAGCAATTCCTGAGGGAGGAGATATTCAGGTCACTTCCAGCTCAGGGATCTCTAGACTCAGTTTTTTTTTCACTCGTACTGAATAATGTAAATACATTAAAAAGTTTACTTATTTACCCTGATTATATATTTGAAACAACATGATCCCAGACTATTCATTTTTTTCAGCAAATTTTGGTTTATTTTAATGTCATCAGTAGAATGTATACTTTCTTAAGAAACAACTTATTTGGTTTGGAATTCAACTAACGATTGCTATAGGTATTTCCTCCATGCTAAGCATGGAAAAAGTGCAGTCTGTTAGTGTTCAGATTCCTGTGGTCTTCTAGGGCAT
Organism: Ondatra zibethicus; assembly: GCA_004026605.1. Classification (NCBI taxonomy): domain Eukaryota; kingdom Metazoa; phylum Chordata; class Mammalia; order Rodentia; family Cricetidae; genus Ondatra; species Ondatra zibethicus. The sequence goes on along the minus strand of PVIU01001474.1, from coordinate 132,876 downwards.
CATTTTCTAATTCATTTGTTGGCTTGTTATAGACAGAGATATGGAAGCGTTCATTAGTGCAGGGATGAAATGGCCACTTTGTTTGAATGGATTCCCTGAAAGGGAGATTTTCAAATTAGTTTAGCCAAGTAGGTTGAGGTTAGTTGCCAAAGTTTTCTACATGTGTTCAAATGATTTGTCACATAAAAACTAAATCTAATTTTGCTAAGAAGAGGCTTCTTGAGAACATTCCAGTCCCAGTGTAAGTAGGTGTAAGGGAGAGGGTGGGTGGGTCGGGGAGGAAACTGGATGCACGGTAGGCTGAGGCTGAAGAAGGCTGGAATTTGGGGCAGTGTATCTGAGAATGCTTCACCTTCAGGTCAGCCTGTCAGCAGCTCAGGAAGGAAGTGTTGGGGATGATGAGATTGCCCACATCCTGGAATCTTGGCAACAGAGACATTAAAGACGTTTGATTAAGACAAGGCAGCTCATATTTCCCGTCTTGTACACAAGCAGTTCAGTTAACAGTTTATAGAGTGAAGAATATGGTTTTGGAGTCACAATGCCTGTGCTTACTACAAAAAGAATCTCACCTAAACCATCTGAGAAATGGTCTCTGCTGTGTTTGAACTTAGAAGAGAAGGGAAAATTTCTTGAATTTTTGTTTGTTTCCAGAATCGCAGGCCCAGGGTCAAGTACATTACTTTCAAACGGGTGATGAGGAGAAATGTTTTATCAGTTATCATTGAAGCATTAGTAGGTAAGCAAAATAGAAAACTAAAAATAAAATTGAGCTTACTATGGTCATACTAAAGTTAAAAGGAAAATGGTCACGGTAGCAATGGCGAAAGCAGAAGGTGATATTTACTATGTCCAAGTAGTTCTGTGTGCAGGCCTGGCCAGTGTATCCATCCTTGTTCCCACAGTGGGGAAAACATTAATGTCTGAAGACTTCCTTTTCCCTACACCTTGGGTTCATCTCAGGAAAATGTCTTCCATTATTCTGGATGCCCATTTAAGTTGGACAATGTATGGTTTCTGGGGGCTGTTTTAAAAGTGGCAAAAAGTAATCCCAAACCTTTGCCCAAGTTCTTTATAGCTCAGTGAGCTGCTATATAGTTATAATAGCCATCCTGCTGTGTAATATCCTTGTGAGTTCATTATGATAAAATGGTTCTTTTAAAATAAGAACGAAATCATCAAAGAATGATTATTTAAATTTTCAAAAGAGCAATCTATTTTGTTTATCTTAAAACAGCAATTAAATATGTGTAAAATGGTTAAAGCAGTAAGTTCAGACATATTTATAATTATCGAGTTTTAACATTTGGTGTAATTTTAAAACTGTGCCTATTGTCAAAACGCCAACATATCAACTTTTTTTAACCAAAGAAAAGAATTCAAATGTCAACTTCTTTTCAAGTGCAGCACCTCAGTGACACATGGAATATTTGAAACTGAATCAAAAGTTTATACTATTGTTTCGTGGGTAGAGATGAAACAGAATGTATATTTTAGTCATAGAAATCTATAGTCTTATTTTTAGGCTCTAACAGCATTAACTAGGCAGCCATAGTGTTTATTCTGATCTGTCAGAGGAATTCAGAGGGTTTCGCCAAAGACAGCTTCACCTCTGTAATTGAATCCCATGGTTCTCGGTCACTAGGACAGATATGGAAATATTTGGTGAAATGACCAAGGCTGAGGTTTACTGAACTACAGTACCGTGTGCACAGTTTAAATAAGGAGAAGAGAGCACAGGCGTATGCACATTGTTGCAATAGAATAGCTGTGATTTTTTTTTTAAGTAGATAAAGTATTGCTTTGGATTTCTTGCAAAGAACAGAGTTTGTAGTTCAAAAGCAAACTTCAGAATTCAGGTTTTCCACAATCTACACAAGTCAAGTATGTGATAAATGATTATTTCAGCATAGACAATTGTGTTTTCTATTAAATATTCATTAGTCTTTGAGAATATTTTTCTTACCAACATTATTTTCTGTGTAATTATCTCATTTTAGAGAAATGCAGCGCTGACTCTCATTAAGGACACAAACTCTTAATGAAAACCCAGGAAGAAAATAGTTTAATTGGCATTGGAAAGAATCATAAAGAAACCTCAATGTGTGACTACTGAAACGTGGCCAGAGTCTGAGCAGTTTAGCTCAGGATCACACACTGAAGTACACGTACGAGGATCAAGTTGTCACTGGCAGGAAAGAGATTGTTCTGAATTGTCTGTCACCTTCTGGTCCTCAGGGTGTGGGAACCTATGTCCTCACCTGGAGACAGAATGGTGGAGCCCCTCCAGGCTGATATCAGAGAAGAAGCACAGTGTTTAGTTGCTGGATAACTACACAGCCTTCCATGATGTGCCAGCATTGACCCACGTTCTGACTGTGCAGTGCAAGAGCCACAGCCGTAGAAAGGACTTGTGGTGTGCCTTACTGAAATCATCTTAGCGGGGGAAAAAAAAAACCCAAAACTGTTATCAGAATAAACCCATGTAAACTCACAAATTTAAATGCCAGGAAGGCTAGGGTGCATATTTTCGCTTTTCTTTTGGATTAATTAAGCCCAGAACTCAGATGCACCTCTTAGTCCATTCGTTATTCCTTCCACTGTTGCAGAACATGCTAAAACAAATCGCTAGCGAGGGGCAGGAAGTGCTGTAAAGGGTAGCGGTGAGACTAGGAGCTCTCGCCACAAATCGGGTGTCGTCTTAGGTGCCACCTTTGCATGCTTCTCTTTCATCAGACTTTTGCCTCTTCACAGAGTCCCGTGTCCACTCTCTCCTACCTCCAAATACGGTAGAAACGTGAAAGCAGAACCTGTTATACTTGTCTATTATCTTGATACACTCATTGTAGTGCATTATATATAATACTCTAAAACATATCTATGGAAATAACAAATATTTTTATGAAAGTGATCAGGTCCAGGTTCCCTGTGTGATAGGGGAAACAGATGGAGATATATATATCTCCAATTGGGGAGTTTAGATGACACTGCTATACTACTTGGTTTACCATGTCTCATGTGCTTGATTTATCATGTCTCATGAAGTTTCCGTTGTGCACTGCTTTTGGCTTTTTTGTTTTGTTTTGTTCTTCTTGCATTCACTTAGATTTGAGCTGTCTGTTAAGTGCAAATCTGCTTACAATGCACACTCTTAAAATCTATAAGAATATTCTAAACTGTTTCACTCTTTGGGGGATTTCGGCAGATAACCTTCACAACAGACACTACTTGCGTCAAGACAAGCATCACAACCAAGCTGCATCGTGCTAGCAGGATGGAGGTGCAATCCATGCATTCCCTTTACACAATAGTGGGTTTCAACAGTTCAACTACCTGCTTGGTGTCAGTTTGGAGTGTGGCGTTAATTCCGGATCTAAGATTGCCTGGAATCCTCTAACAACTGCCTCACAGACTTGCACCGCCACAATTGTTTACATCACAATTGTTTACAAGGCTTGTGTGTACAATTTAAATGTATCTTTATTACTCACAAAGCATCCTTTGTTTTGTGCTTCTCCCAGTTTGCCTTGCTATCTATAACTAATTATTGACCGCATTTAATTATGATGGCTTCATCTTTGTGAACAACAAGATCTTAAAGTGACTTTTATCTATTGCTCTCATGTGTGTTTTAATCAGTTTTTGCCCCCTTTTTAATACTTCAAAACTGTTCCTGTAACATTGATTCCAAATGGAGTCACAAATAAAATTGAAACCCAGAAATATTTTACAAATTCTAATATTAATTCTACATTTAGTTTCCATCATCATAACAATATGGCTGGATTTTTAGAAAACCAAAGCTTCAATATCAGACAGATAGGCAGAAAACTGCTTTTCCTTAAAAGACTGCACGATTTCAAACTTTTAAACCACCTCTAAGTCTCAGTGGTTTAATTCCTGCCCAGTATGTTGTTTATTTCAACAATGTTGACTGACTCTAGAGATCTTTTAAATATTTCACTTATAAATTAAATTAAATTAATATAAAGTGGCCTCTGCATTTCATCTGTTGTTAATAGGTTGTAAGGAAAATGTAAGATAAATATAATCTAATTAGATCTAACGTCCATGTTTATCTCCTCTGCTCCGCTGTTCTCTCCAATCCTTTGCTCCCAGCTCCTCCTCTGTCTCCCTTACCACTTTCTTCTTACTGGGTACTTTTAGGATTTATTTTTCTTTTGGAAAAGTTAAGCAACTAGATGGTGATGCATCATGGTGCAGTTTTTGCATTGTTTTAAACATTTGGGGTGTGTTGAGCTTCTTGGGTCTCTGGGGCTACAGTTTTACCAAGTTTGGAAAAGTCTTACCCTTTATAGCATCGCTTCAGTACTCCTTTCCATCTCCAACTCTCTGACTTCAGGAAGTTTTGACTGCGTAAAATTTTCCAGACTTCACCATACGTCCTCTCTCCCTCCCAACTTCCTTCTTCCTCTCCTTCCTCAGAGTCTTTTCCTCTGTTTCAGGCTGATCTCTAGGTTCTCGGTGCCACTCATTCTAACTGGAAGTTTTGGGGAAATGCATCTGTCTCTCAGTTCATAGCTTCTTGACGTTAGTCCTGTCTTCTTCTCAGGAGCGCAGGTCACAGTGGCTCTCACATATCCACCATCCTTCTCTGGGTCACTTTTCATTGATTTTTCTCTTCATTTTGAATTTCATTTTTTGGTTTTGTTGATCTCCTGATTTTTGAATGCTTATGTGAATTTTGTTTCCTGGACTGTGAATAATGCTCGAATCTTTAACATCCTCTTGAGTATACATTCGAGATGAGAATGTTCTTGGAAACAGTTTCATTCAGGGGGCAATCTTCCTATTAAACGTTTTCAGCTTTAATTCTTGTTTCATTCTTTCCACAGTGATAAAGGGAGACATTTCTCACTAATCTCATCCTCTTGAAATTAGTTTCTCTCATTGCTCTTTGTGGCTGGTCGTGCTCTCCCTAATCTTTAAGGATGGTTCTTCAGATTTTCTGTCAGAGTAGTTTCTGCATGTACCTCTAGACACTCTGTGTGATTTCCTCTTGTCTGGGGCTGTGAGATGAACAATTATAGGCGTTAGTTTCAGAAGAGGTTGTAAAGATCTGACTGGGGTGCATCTCCCTGGACTAGAAATTCCTCTATTAAGCAAGTAGAGAAATTGTTGAAAATACGAGATTAATGAGAGGTGTTGTTGTACAGTCCAATGTTTTAAGGGTTAGTCTGAGCGTTGAGAGTGCCTCTGGAATAGTAGTTTTTATGCTGACTGATATACTCAGGTTGAAAGGCTTGATACACTCATCCTGAGTAAGTGACAAGACTGAGTTGAATAATGTGGTGGGGAAAGTGGTCCCAGAGTCATTGTCAGTGCTTGGTCTATTTCTTCTATCAGCTGGACTTTGCACATCAGTGAAGAGGCTCCAGAGAGGCCTTACCACGGGTCCCCTTGCTCTCTTGATGTTTGGAAGAAGGAAGCACACAGAACTGGGATCCTTTATCGAACATATGAATGTCCATTGATTTCTGTGATCAGGATTGCATTGGAAAATAGATAAAGATAAACATTTGGAATACTATTAGGGGCAGAGTTAAGTGCTGCAGCTCAAAGTCCTCCAAGGAATGCATATTGTGTATTATATTTATTTGTAAAGTTAAGGAAGAAGGTTACTTTTCTTCTGAACTTGTTGAAGACAAATGCAATCAATTTTGAATTTCTCCTTGATGGAGATAGATAGGAAAACTATTATTTTTTTAAAAAGCAAAATCATCTTATAAATACATTTACACATTCAATAACTTGGCTGCAAAATGGGCTTTCTAACCCAGAGATTTAATTTTACTTACCTGATGTTTTATTAAACAGATATTTTAACTTTATATAATTAAAGCAGTGCTAAAAAATGACAATGTGAGGTATGAAAGAAGAATGTATTTTAATTCCAAAAAGTCTTTTGAGTCACCTGGAAATGTTATGGCAGCATTAGCTAGTCCTACTAAACATGAGGACCAATGCAATATCTGTTTAAGAGTGTCTGCCTCTTAAACAAAATACTCCTTCCACATTCATCCAGAAGGTATCTCTTCCTGGGCCTCCAAATAGAGATGCTAACCTTAACTTTCCCAAACACTTAATATGCAGCATCTCTGAGAAGGTCTCTAGAAGTAATTTTTACATGAAAACATTAGCTGAGTAAAATGAAGTATCTGAGTTGGACAGCTCATTTTGCAAAAACAAAAAGTCCAAATGTCCATAAGCACATCTCAGTTGTTAAGGAGTGGATATATTGCACTTAACTCCGTCCCTCACAGTATTACATAATGTTTATATTTATCTATTGCTATGTGGAAATTGCTTGTTGAGTATTTCACATCTCTTAAAGGCTCTGTAGTCAAAAATGCACTAAGAGCTGGGTGTGGCAGAGCAGGCCATAATCTCAACACTTGTGAGGCTGAGGCAGGAAGATTGGCCTACATTGCAGTATCTTCTCTCAAAAAACAAAAAAAAGAAAAAAAAAGCAGATAAAATCATTGTAAGCACAGAGAAAGTTGGTCAACAATGCTTTGTTTGTGTTTTAACAGGATACTTAGTGTTACTGAACAGAGCAGTTGGGCGGACCCACATCATGAACCGTGCCTTCAGCAGAAAGAAAGGTAAGAGAACTTGGGCGTCAAGTCACTATTGCTAATAAAGCAGAAATAACACATTAGCTTTTCCTATTTATCAAGCCAATAGAGTTTTATTAGAACAATTCACAACTACAAAAACTGCTTACTAATACATTTTGGTTGTATGCTAATTAAATAGTAGAGTTATTATTCTTAGTTCATAATACATGTGAATATATTATATGGTCTCTAGCAATTGTATGTTATACTATTAAATTGCATAAAATAATTTATCTGAAATCTATGTTAAGATTATAGATAAGCAATTATAAGTTGCAGTCTACACTATAAATTTAAGTAGATATCATAAGCTGTCAAAGAATGGTATAGAAAATATAATTATCATATCATTTTCCATATGCAGTTTTGGAAATTGACTTCAAGTTTTGTGGGTAATAAAAGTGACCCAACAGTAAAAATAACTGTAATTATTTAATATATGGAAAATAGATAGTCCAGAGCTATAAACTACAGCATTAGTGTTTTACTTTATTTACTAAAGTCAATTGAAGTGTGCTCTACCCAACTTCTATCCCTCTTTGAGTAATCCAAGATTGAGTTGTCCCCTTCTGGCTTAGGAGAATGAACTTGAATTTTGATCATCGGACCTCCATGATACAAGTGTTGCAATTACAGGCATGTACTAGTGCATCTGTTTTTGAGGTGCTGCGGAGCAAACTCAGGGCTCCATGCATGCTAGCCAAACACTTTATAGATGGAAATAAAATGAGCAAAAGATGCCCTGACACATTCAACATGACAGGACCAGAAATAAAAGTGGAAATAATTATAACTCTCACAGGAAGTAAAGTTGAGTATTCCATGTTTGCCATGAGGGCTGTTTTTCATTATTTATCTTAAGGGCTTTGTTTTTGGCCCTGGAATTTACTGTAATGATGATCAAATAAGTGTAAATGCTAAGGCCACTGATTTAGCAAAGGAACAATTATTCTACTAGTTCTGTGAAGATATAATGAGATTATTAAATTACTGTTTGAGAAATAAGAAGTGCAAACACTTGTATGTGGTATAGGAGACTAGTGTATTCAGTGGGAATTTACATAATATGATCTTTGAAACACCTTTCAAACCTGTGAATCTGGAAACACTTTGTTATTCTGAGTTTTTAAAAAAGATTTATTTACTTTTATTATATATATAATAGTATACGTATATTAGTATTTTGCCTATACATATGTCTGTATACCACACACATGTGTGGTTCCTCTGGAAGCCAGAAGCGGTCATCAGATCCTCTGAACTAGAGTTGCCATCACCATGTATGTTCTGGAGACTGAACTTAGTCTTTGCAAGAACAACAAGTGTTTCTTTCTTTTTAAAATTTATTTTCTTTTTTGTTTTTATATCCCAACTAAATTTTCCCTCCTTCTCCTCTTCCCAGCCCACTCCCCCAATTCCCTTCATGCATCCTCCAGTGTTTCTCTTCAGATACAGGCCGGCATCCCATGGATATCAGTCTGCCATGGTATATCAAGTTGCAGTGAGACTAGACTCCTCCTCTTCTATTAAGGCTAGATGCTGCAACCCAGTAAAAGTAATGAGTCCCCAAGGCAGGCAACAGAGTCAGAGACATCCCCTGCTCTCACTGTTAGGAGTTGTACATGAAGACCAAGTTACGTATCTGTAACATATATACAGAGGGATTAGGTCAGTCCCATGTAGGCTCTCTGGTTGTTGGTTAATTCTCTGTGAGCCCCTATGACCTCACGTTAGCTGGTTCTGTGGGTTTCCTGTAGTGTCCTTGACCCTTCTGGCTCTTATAGCCCTTTCTCCCCCTCTTCTGCAGGATTCCCTGAGTTCTGTCTCATGTTTGAATGTGGGTCTCTGAATCTGTTTCCATCAGTTGCTGAGCGAAGCCTGTTTGGTGATGGTTGGGCTTGGCACCAATCTATGAGTATAGTACCCACTCAGATACGGAGTTAGTGAAATCTTTTCCCATTCTGTAGACTACCATTTTGTCCTATTGACAATGTCCTTTGCCTTACAGAAACTTTTCAGTTTCATGATGTTCCATTTATTAATTGTCGAACTTAGTGTCTGTGCTATTGGCGTTCTATTCAGGAAGTTTTCTCCTGTGCCGATACATTCCGGGCTATTCCCCACTTTCTCTTCTATCGGATTCTGTGTATCTGGATTTATTTTGAGGGTTTTGATTTATCTGGACTTGAGTTTTGTGCAAGTTGATACATACTACTAATATCTTTTTCTAGCCCTTTACTGTTTTAACTCATTACATGGCATTGCCAATATTATGTTTTAAAACTTCTCAAAGTATTTTACCCACTTCCAGCTTGAATTTGTTAGGCTCTGTGCACAGAAATAGAAATAGCCATGATGTATATTGACCTTTCAATATTTTAAAAACATAAATGTGTTTAATATAGGTATTTTATATTGTACTAAAACAAGTGACATTACAGGAATATATGTGGCTTTTTACCTTTCTGCTTCTCCAGTTTGCAAAACACATATTAATGATATCATATTGGTTTCTGCTAACGTAATCACCTCAAATTAATTTTGAAAATACTTTGTTGGTAACCAATGTTCCCTTTCTATGTGTACTTATTTATTGTTTCTACTGGCATACGCTTTCATTCCCAGTACTCAGGAGGCAAAGACAGGAGGATCCCTTAGGGTTTGAAACCAGCTTGGTCTACATATGAATTCCAGACCATTCATGGCTATATTGTGAGATCTTGTGTTAGAAAAACAAAACAAAAAGTCATATTATAAAATCTATTCTATTTGTCATATTGGTTCTGATTTTTAAGGTCCCCTGAAGAATAATATATACATAAAACTTCTCTAATAGAAATAAGATATATTCAAATATTTAAAAGTTTTACACCAACAAATGCAATTAAAAATAATGATGATAAAGTTGCCTTATGTAAACCTTGGTTACTTTCTCAACTTATACATTTACCAGAATATTTAGGAATTACATGGAATATATAAGTAAAATACAACATTGAATGAAAATATAGATAATATAAATATAAGCAGCATTCAATACACATTAGTATAAAAATTTGTCTTTGTACATGTGTATATATTTTTGTGTGTGTATGTATGTGTAGGGGCCAGATGTTGATACTGGATTCTCTGTCAGTGACTCTCTATCTTAATTTTTGAGACACAGTTTCTCACTGAATCTGAAGCTCATTACTTCAACTAGATCAGCCAGACAGTGAGATCAAGGGCTCCTCATGCCTTTGCTTACCCAGGGCTGCAATGAGAAGCGCTATGGGGCCACCATTAAATCGATACCATAGATCTGAAATCAGGGCCTCATGCTTGCTCTGAGAACACTCTAACTGCTGAGCCCACTCTCCTTCTCTTCAACATATCCCTTCTGAAATTACTTTATTTCTGGTATTTCACTACTTTTATCTACATTTCTAATTAATGTGCTTAATATTATTCATGTTCAAAACTTCTGATAATAGACCTTCAACTATTGTTTTTCTAATTTAAAGTAAGGGTTATCCTAATGGCGTTCCATGAACATAATCAATTGATGCATTTCAACTTCATTCAATTGCAGTTGCTCCCTTAATGTATTTTCCCCTTAAAATGCCCAAATCCTGTTGCTAAAGTTATCGTAATTATAAAAGGGCAGATTATTTTTATTATCTGGCAATTATGAAATATATGTTGGCATCCATGAAGGCATTAAATAAAAGAAGAAAGGTACTTGTCTTAACTTGCATAATTGTTTTTGCTCATAGCTCCACTATGTTGTTCTTATAAAATGAGGACCAGGGGAAGAGCAAGCGTGTATAACTGAAGGACAGCAAATTGGCTGTGGCCAGCCTTGGCTACATAGCAACACCGCAATCATTAATGAGTGACTTCTATAGTAAGAAAAGGATAAATGCCTTAATCATTTCCAGTTACAACATTTTACTTTCTTCATTTAAGAAAGTTCAGAAGATTGGACTGCCTTCTCCAATATAGATTTCCTTCAGGTGAGAATGTATAAACACCGCATGATAAAAAATGATGGTTTAATACAATACTGCATTTTCTCTGTTACAGACAAAACATGGATGCATACGCCTGAAGCTTTATCAAAACATTACATTCCCTATAATGCAAAGGTAAAATAGTTATTAGGATATTATCTAATTTTACTTTGTTATATGTTGTTTTGAATAGTTGTGCTAATTTTAGAAAAATTGTTAATGCATTGACATTTCCTGGTAAGTGGTATTTGAAACTAATTTGACATTACTGAAATAAGTAATGTAACATTACTTATTAAATTCATTATTTATTAAATGACTTATTAAAATCATTTTAATCTCTAAATTCATTTAAAAAGAAAAGTATACCTTTTGTAGTTTCTTGAGCTATGTATTTCATTTATGCTTTTACTTATTATGAGTTGGACTCTTATTTAAGTTATTTTGCAATGTCATTGACTCTGGGAAATTAAGCAACTTAAAAATTAACTTCTTTTAAATGCATTTTAATATTGTGGTTCATAGAAAACAAATAAAAACTAATCTGGAAAAGTGAGATGCAATTTTAATGTGTAATTGGAATCCAAGAAAATAAGCAAATGAAACAGAAAGTATAAAAGCATAAAATGCATTTTTTTCATTCTTTTGTGGATTACTGTGTTTTGATGAGGCAGCCAAAACACTAATGCATGTGCCATCATTTTAAAGATTGGATCTGCTGTTTGAAGGGATATAAATTGTAAAGGGTACATTAAGGAGAGATGAGACTTTGTATTTAGCAAAAGATCTGAACTTGTTTTCAGAGAAATCCGATTAAAATTTTTTCAGAGATCGAAAAAAGTGTAATATTTGAGATTTTAAATATGGGGCTAAGGCAAGCTTGGTCTGCTGGACTTTGAAGACAACATGGAGGGCGTAGCAAACTTCAATATTTAAAGGAGAACCTAAGGTTTTATAGGTTAACAAACTATACTCCGTGATATAATGAGCATAGATGCAGGGATTATTTTAGAAAAAAAAATGAAAAACATTACCCAGCAGAAAATCGACTGTGCTTAGTGGGACCCTCAGCAATGCTGGCTCATGTCCATTTTGGCAAGAAGATGTGTATAATAGGACTGAGGACAAAATTACCACAGAATGTGCTACTCAGAGCTGGGATTTGTTAGGGACAGAAAACAAAATGTGATTTCACAGGGAAAAAAAATGCTCTAATACTTTCCATGCCACAGAAATATTCCTGAAATTGCTGTATGCTTATTAATTTCCCTATATGATTGGTATGAAGGCTGATCGCCACTGCTTATCATAGTTATTGAACCCGAAAAAAATTTATTACCTATCCTGCTGACTATTTATCATAAACAGCATGTGATATATACGAAAACATATCACTCAAGACAGCTATTGTTATTGGAGGTGGCACAGGAAGGCCTTGACAGTCATAGTACAGTTACATCCTTTAGGTAAAGCTATCAGGGTTATTTCATCTATCTGTAAAGAAAATGCATCATATTGAAACTCTGATTTGTTAGTATTGGGAGACTCTAATTAGAACGACCTTGTATTTTAGTACTGCAGGGGTACTGTGACAATGGAGATCTGTTATGTTGATGGGTTCAGTTGTTTGCGCTGTACCAGACAATAACTGTAAAATTACTGACACTAATGAAAAACTATAGAGCGCTTCCCACACAGAGACCAGCATCAATCAATTCATAGGGTTTTAGCGACAGGGCCTCACACAGAGACACTGTTTAATAAATGAATAAACCACTAGGTGTTATTACGTGCATTTATAGAGCACTGCTCTTGTTCTTCATGCAGCTTTTTATGGGAAAGCATGTTAGTCTCATCTGTTTTATTTTACCTAATCATGTGAACACCAAGTATCATTGCAGCAATTGAAGAACATTCATTTCCCTTCTCTGTAGTGCTTGTCTTTTTAGCGAACCTAATTTAAAGATGTGTTCTGTTCGTGTTAGACCATTTACCATCTGAAAAGCCAGTTCATGTTCACAGGAAGTGCTTTAGTACAGCATGGGAGATTACAGACCATGGAACTAGACTGCCTTGGCCTATAGCCTAACTAAATAATTTAGCTGTGTATCACTGGGCAAACCATTTAATTTTTCTGTGTCTGGACTATGCATTCAAGAATAAGGAAGTCAGTCACAATCATTTCTCCATTTTTTTAAATTGAATTTTATTGAGTTCTACATTTTTCTCTGCTCCCTTTTCTGCCTTTTCCCTCCCCTTCAACCCTCTCCCAAGGTCCCCATGCTCCAACTTTACTCAGGCGATCTTGTCTTTTTCAGCCCACCATCAAAGAAAGCCAGAGTAGGGATTCAAGGCAGGAACCAAGAGGCAGCCGACCATGGAGGAATACTGGCCTGTACCCTGTTCGCAGTTGGCTCTCTTGTGCCACTCAGAACCACCTGCCTAGATCTGGCACTGTTCACAGTGGGCTGAGCCCTCTCAAATCAATCATCAATCATGAAAATGTAACTCAGACATGCCCGGAGGCTGGTCTCGGGGAGGGGATTCTTCATCGTGGTATGCTCCTCCCAGATGATTCCCATTTATGTCAAGTTGACAAAAACCAACCAGCACATACCATGTGCACTTACATGACACTCGTGGGAAATTGTAGAGGCTCAGAGAATAGTTCGTCACCCCTCTGAGGTAGGATTCCTAAAGTTTACAACAGGGAGTGCCTTTTCCATCTGACAGAGGTGGCAGAGTAATTTTAGCTTGAGCACAGCAAGGAAGGCACACATCGGATGCAGCTGGAATACTACAAGTGCTGAAACAGTTTATCAAAGATTGGTTAGCAAAGTTGGATCATTAGAATTGTGTTAAGCTACTTTTCTGTCAACTTGACACAAGCTGCCAATTTTGAGAAGAGGAAGTCTCAATTAGGAAAAGACTTCATAAAACTGGCTTGTAGGCAAGTTTGTTGGAAATTTTCTTGATTAAGGATTGATGTAGGAGTGCCCAACTCAGTTTGGATGATGTCCTGAGTTTTGTGAGAAAGCCGACTGACCGAGCTTGTAAGCAGAGTTCCTCCATGACTTCTGCTTTATTTCTTGCCTTGAGTTCCTGCTATGACTTCCCTCAGGGATATGGGGTATGATCTGAAAGTTGTAAGAAGGGAATAAACCCTTTCCTCCCCAAAGTGTTTTTGGTCATGGAATTTTATCACAGCAATTTATACCATAACCAGGACAAGAGAAATGATAAGTGGTGGTGGTGGTGTATGTGTGTATGTGTGTGTGTGTGTGTGTGTGTGTGTGTGTGTGTGTGTGTGTGAGAGAGAGAGAGAGAGAGAGAGAGAGAGAGAATCATAATGGACCATCGAAATTAGAGGGCACTGGAAATTCTTTCCAGGAGCTGACCTTGCAGATCACAGGGGTAGAATTCCCTTCTTTCGCTGAGAAATACAAATTTCATCTGTGTTTTGTTCCCAGGATTTTTAAATTTCTTGGGTCAGGCCTGCCTAGATTATCTAGAGTAATTCTCTTATCTCTAACGTATCAATTGAGTGTAGGCAAAAAGCACTCCTACAAAATGATTTCCTCACAGCATCTAGATTAGAATTTGACTGAATATTGACATTATAACTTGTTGAGTTTGCACAGAGAACTTCTGGTCATAAGTCTAATGACAGACAACACTGGATATGGAAACTGGGAAGACTTTTTTGGATGACAGAAGAGTCAGTTAAGTCGTAAACTAAACATACAAGATTTTAATGATCTCTACAGTTCCATGAGAGCTAATCTTGATCAGTAGAGGAACTCATTAGGCCTCTTAGGAAGTTATCTTAATGGCACAAGGATTACTAATAAGTTTACAGAATGGTAGGAAATAATAAGTCATAAAATAAGGTGATAAACATCAGTAATAATAGATGCAACATAGGAACAGATAGTATACTGAGAACAGAAACATAGCTACTTTCATAAAGGTTATAAAATAGTACTGATAGAAGATTGCCATCACTTCACCTTTGGCATGCACTGGTTTTATATTAAAGAGATTAATTTAACAAAAATGTTTTAGAATATCAGTTGTCCCCTGTGAAATACGTGATAACATTCATTTGAGAAATCTTTAATTTTTAATTTTCTACTTGAATATTCCTGTCCCTTTAATTTCTTTTTAAGAATGCATTTTTGTTTCACCTCCTTTCATTTTACAGAGTAACTGATTGTAAAATTTTGCGTTTGATCTTTGTAGTGAAGTCATTTTGAACCACATGTGGATACATAATAGCAGGTTATTATTGAATAAGTGTCAGTCTATATCAGGTTCATTGGTTCTGATATTTTCTTATGTGTCGTGACAGCATTAGTGCTAATTCACTGGAAATTTATCACAATTTCCTGTGTATTCTGTAGCAACGCCTTTAGTTTACAGGCTATAACCTAAGGAAAAAGAATGCGTTATGAAATCAGTGTGGTGTAGATCATCGGAAGCCCGCCTTTAGAGATAGAATATGCTGCCTGCCCCTGCTCCCTGAGTGATAGAATTAAAGGTGTGCCATGATAGCCATATGCTGTTATACTCATAGTACAAGAGATGGTTACCAAGTTTAATCATATGCCCTTATCGAATAAGGTGTCTCAAAACAATTCCGCAAATACTCTAGGAGCTACAGGGTGATGAATAATATACAAGACAATGAAGGGCAGCAATGAGCTCTGACAACTTAGTTGCCTTGTCTAAACATTTCTTCTTTCCTCCCTCCTTCCCTCTCCCTTTCTTCTTTTCTTCCTCTTGTTTTATGAGATAGGGTCTTGCTGTTTATGCCATGCTAGCCTCAACCTGTAACACTTGTCTCAGGCTCCTTAGCACCTCAGATTATTAGTGTGCCTGATTTCTGAGACACATTTTTAACTAAAGTTGACCATAAGTAGCCAAAAATATATTCACTGAGTTCAGGCCAGAAGCGATTGCTACTTGAATGAGATTAGGGGCTGGAGAAGAGTCACAGAGTCTGAACACATTTTGAAAATAAGGCTGTCAGGATCTAAAAGATGGATTTTATATTCACCTCCCATTGCTATAATTAGAACATTAAAGCAGAAACTTTCAAAGACATCACCGTAAGGAAGCTGCATTTCCCTGCCCTCCCACTTCTTACAGGAGCACTAGGTTGTCTTTTCTATGAAGGTGGAATACTGCCAGATTTTCATTTCAGGTTGTTATGCTTTTCAGGCAACAATGATTTCCTGAACAAAGACTTGTGACAAATGTTTCATATAGGACATTTATTAAATATTTCATTTTAAAATGCATACCTCCTCTTGAATCCTCATGCCTTGATACTTTTATTAAATATTTACATTTAGGATATGTTCAAAGGGCACTGGATTTGTAATTTAGTAGTGGAACACTTGCCTACTGTATGAGAGTCCTTAGAATCACTCCTCAGAAAGTACATACTCATCTCTTTATATATACACATCATATGCAAATCATATTATAATATGTTATAAATATACAATAAATACATAACATATACATATAAAATAAATTCATAGTATAATGTATGAAACAATGTATTCTTAAGTACATTGCCATGTTGTTTTATGTCTTGGGCATTCTTTTGCTGTAGCGTCTAAAAATGAATAAATCTAAATAGAAACATAGACTTTGACCTTAAAAGTTGTGGTTTTTCCTGAAGAGAGATAACTGTCAGAAAAAGTATAGAGACTCTTGGGTGAGAACTATATAAGTGCTGAGAAACACCATGAACTATGAATGTTAGTGAACTACGAATGTCAAAGGAAGATTTAATGAAGGAATTCCATCAGATGTCAGTATTTTTTAGTGATGTTGGGTCTCCTACAGGAAGCAAGATGTGTGTGCTCTCTTCACAGCATGCTTTGAGGATTGCCATCTCAGTAAGCTTTGCACCTTCTGACTACCCTTTCTCACTCCTCACACCCATCCTCTAAACTTTTATAATCTATAAGCTCTTATTTGGCTTCAAAAACAAATATAAAGAAACAGAAAAAAAATTAGCCAAAAAATGTAACGTGAATATATATATCACATCACATCTTGGCTGCTGTTTGAAACTTTTAGCTAAATCCATTCAAAAGGATTTGGAATAGGAAAACAAAAACATAGATATGGACTGTCTTTGCACCCCACATTGTACCCCAAACTCCACTGCTGCTAAAATTTTGTAGTTATAGTTAATGTATCTCGTTTCAGTAATTGGAACAGCCACTTCACAACCTATCTTGGTTGAAATTTCCACTTTGTTAACTCAGATCAGATTGATGTGATTTTTCTGTTTTTTGAAAAAATATTTTGTTGAAGAGGGTCCTAATTACATGGGCCTCCATAGTTGATTACAAGTTAAAAACAAGTGTAGAAGAAAAATGTATAATTCTATCTATCTACTCACCTATCTATCTATCTATCTATCTATCTATCTATCTATCTATCTATCTATCTATCTATCATCCCATAGTTTTCTATGTGTATTTATTTCTCTCCCTATATATATTGCATTTCATATATATCTATAATACTTGATATATATTCAATATACATATTTATATCTATCATTTCTTTATATATTTGATGTCTATATGCATTTGATATCTATCATCTATCTATCTATCTATCTATCTATCTATCTATCTATCTATCTATCCATCCATCCATCCATCCATCCATCCATCTATCATCTATCTATGTATCATTGCATTTGATGTGACACCCCAGGATCGTGTTATTAATGTGATATTTTTATCATAGACAGTGTTCTGTCAACTCTGGGTTCTGCCCTAGTTGTTATACTTAGGAATAATTTAGTGCTTTGACTGTTATGTGAAAAACAGAAACAAACCACTCCAAATCCTTGTCAGGAATTTTATTTTTTCTGCTTGCTTCAGATGCTGTAACCAGTGATAGTTTGCTGTAACCACCCTGAGAGTTTCACTGGGAGCAAATGGCATTTCCTGCAGGCTGACAAGAGATTGAGTACTGCTAGCCTGGTGAATTTACAGAAAAGGAAATGTTTGACAGACCCGTAAAGAAAAGCACCACAATGATCATACCTTGATATTCTCTTGAGTTTTCCACAAGTACATTCTGAAGCAAAATATTTTGAAGTTTTTCCTATTTTTAAAATCATATCTAGGATCAAAAAGAAACCCATGTAGACTTATTAAGAATTCCTTAGGGAGTAACATGCTAGAAGTTAATGAAGAGAAAGCTGTTCCATTAAGTGGCCTAATGAGTCACGATAAAGAAAGATTTCAAATTAACTGATAAATGCTTAGGTTGTTTCTGATGAATATGTTATGCACTAAGCTTTTGTGAAATATTTTTATTAGTTTGAACTTCATTGAAAAGAAAACATATAACGTCTGCTACTGTGCCAAAGAAAAAGGAATCATGGCCGCTGCAGGTTCATACTGAACTCTGTGGAACCATTAACACCTTGGAAAAGTTATATTATGTAATATATTTCTGAAACACCCAATGTGGTTTAGATTTCTAAATTTGTAAGACATTTCTGAGTAATTTTATAATACCTATAAGTATAAGAATTTGCCAAGTTTTCTGGTTGTGGTGCAAGAAGAATTAGCGTGCAAAGCTCAGAAGTATTTTCTATAACCCATCTCACTTATTCAGCTATGAAATTTTCATTAAAACATGGGATCCAATGATAAATTCACCTCTGCATAGAGCTTTCCTAAGAAATTTGCTGGAATTTTAGACTTGGTCTTCGGTGATGTGAGCCCATACAATAAGTTCATTCCAAACATTTGCAAACAGAAGGATGCTTATGTAAATTAACTGCTGTTTCATTTTATCCAATGTGGAAATGTTATCATTCTGTATGAGTGCTAGGTAATTCTGCTTCTGCAGCCATAAGCCATGTTCTTTATGTGGTATAGCAGCACTGATACACACTTAAAAAGAGCACAGAAATCTCTAAAAGGCTATCCCCCATCCTTTTGTAGTGGGAAGTTATAAAGCATTTTAATATTAAAAGCTGAAAATTCATATCGCCATCATAATATACCTGGATGTTGTTAAGCAGTGTTCCTGTAGGCTGTGTGATTGTTAGATAAAAGGCAAATTCAGAAATTGAAATGACAGTCGACTGCTTACCTTCTCAGTTCTTCAGACAAGACCAAGACATACATCAGTTGAATTCCTGAAAATTCGGTTTTTTAAAGAGGTTATTAGTTGCTCACCAGATTTTCTCACAATTACTGAAATAATTAGCAAATTTCAAAGCTCAATTACTGTATACTATTATTTTGCCTCTGAAAATGCTCTAAGAAGTGTTGCAAAGTTCCTAGAAACTGAGGCGGAAGTGAAGCAGTTCATGTCAGTTTTGCCTCAGCATTTCACTGTGGCATTGCTTTCTTTCTTTATTTAAAGATATCACATGTGCTACAGATGCAAAGGTATTGGGTTTGTTACTCCAGGTCTGTCATTTTCTTGAGGAACCTATTCTCTTCAGAGGGGTACGTTGCTCAGCCTAGATATAGCAAGGAGGACCTTGGACCTTCCTCAAAGCAATGCGCCTTACCCTCTCTGAGGAGTGGATGGAGGCGGGGTGGGAGGGTATGTGAAGGGAATGGGATCTTGGATTGGTATGTATAATGAAAAAGAAAGATAGTTGTTGTTTTCATTTAAAAAATAAAGGAAAAAATTATTTTAAAAGAAATATGTAAAAATTTAAGAATATAAGTACATTTCAGTGTATATAAACATAATGTAAGTTTAGGTGATTAAAACGTCTTATTTTTTTTAAAAAGGAAAAGTGTCTCTATGAAACAAATGAAATGTATTGTCAATCAGTGTAGATAAAATATGTCCCCATATATTTGCACATTTGCATTGTAGTTCAAAACAGACTGGATTTACTATGTTTCAATCCGTGGTGCTGAGGAAACTTTCCAAATGTGAAAATAAATTATATTTTAAGAGATTTAAATACTGAGGTATCCTAACATTCCAGCTGTTTCTAGATGGTTTGTGACAGGCAAAATAACTGATTTTTCTCAAAACACAATCATTCATTTACTGACAAAAGGGGCCAAGACATTTAGTCTTCTATATTGATGAATCTAATTTTTTTCTTTTTCTCTTTCAGTATCTTGCCACTTACCTCTTGTTCTTTTAGTTCCTTAGCGTCCCATGGCATGATTCAGGCCATCACATCATCTTTGATGTTGAGCCAACACAAATATGACCCAGTGGGCCAAAAACCAAATATAAACTTCACATTTTATAGATCGCTGAAATGCCTCAGCTACTTTTGTGTTCCTAGAAAAGGCTTACTTTAACCATTCCCTCATTAAAACTAAAAATTAATGACAAAAAAAGTTACTTGAAGCTCAGAGAGTTTAAATCGTTTTTCTAAGTAGACAGAGGGAAACAATGGAAAGTCAGATGCAGAAAACAAGTCCCATATTCATTCTTATTTCCATTGCAGTATACTGTTCCCAGTGCCACAGAGATTATCCTACTTATCTGCGAGATGAGTTAACCCTAAATTAAAACAGAGTACTGCATACATGTCTGTCCTTTCAATCTGCCATTTCTTTCCTTCCCCCAGCCCATGTGTCTTCTGCATATTTTGCCTTCTGTGACCTGACCTGACTGTTAATTGATGCTTTGGAGGGTATCATTTAAGAGCAACCAGTTTTTAGTGACTCAGTAGGCTAAATAGAATGTATCCAGTCATTTGAACCTTTAGCACTGAGACCACAAACCATACTCTTCATTTCCTTCCCTTTACTATGCTTTTACTCAATATATCTATTGACAAAATCTCTTTATAAAAATGTCTCTGTACGGTCTACAGTCCTACAGAATTCTATAAGAGCATCTTGTTATAAGAGGCATCTTATAAAAGTTAGGTATGGCCTTCATTTTGTGAAAGAAAGAGAAACTTAATAGTGGACAAATAATATTTTTTTTTGAAAATGGCGCAAGTTGATCTTCTCATGAAACGCCAGACAGTAGAATTCTGAGGCTTGAAATGTGAATTCAAGGAACTGAGCAGGAAGTAAAACAGTGGGGTGGTGCTTGAGAAATGCCAAAGACATTGGAAGCATTCATGGAGATTATTTCAGGACTTGTTTTCATGAGTGTCTAAAATCAGCATCTGCAGCATCAGAAGCCCTAGGCAGGAGGTGAGCGTTCTGTGGCAGAAATGAGACTTGAGAGGTGATGCTAAGAAGGAGAAGCTGTCACAGAAGGTGGAATACACAGGGCACATGTGGGTTGGGGGAGTGACAGAAATTGAGTCAGAATCAGCATCCTTAATAGATTCCATGGCCTCATTTCAAATACAGTCTTTCTACTTCAGTACCCATGACTCTGCATCTTTGAATTCAGCCAACAGAGGCAGGAAACTATTTCGAGGGAACTGTACGGATATTTAGATGAATTTTCTTCCACTTGTTCCCAAAACAGTACAGAACATCAAGTGTTTCCATGATATTTAGATTATATTATAATATATATGATGTAAAATGAGTCCGAAGAGTGGAAGGATATGTGCCTTTTTGATCTGAGCGGGTTCAATGATAGCTATATCTATCTGTGTCCTGCACCCCTCCTGATGGACACTAGGGGTAACTGCCTTGACCAGGAAGACAGTAGGGGGCGAGTTCCCTCCAACTCTCTCCCCGCTGTCCTGCTTCCATGGTGAGAGAGGAGGCAGTGGCCAGCTCATCCAGGCACAGCAAGGCTTTTTAGAAGATAAACGAAGGCCACAGCTCATGGCACTCGCTACAATTTTTACAAACATTTGAGAGAAAGTAATCTTTTATCTCTTAGGCAGCAAACAAATACATGTTTTTTAAATCACACTGAAATTATTATTTTCTCTCTTCCAATGGCATGCAATATGGGGAAACTTCATCTCCAAATCAACTTTACATCTACTTTACATTAAAATCCATCTGTTGTTTCCCTGTTGCTTCAGTTTCTGGGAAGATGTTTATTGCCACCTAGTTTTGTTCTTCTCTTTACGATTTGTGGGAACTAAGCAGATTTTTCTCCTGAACTTTTAATATTATATCAAGAAGGGAAAAATGGGCTTCATGTCAGTCGGATAGTATGGATCCTTGGCACAACTGAGATAGCAAAACAGATGAAATAAGAACCTCTGAAGACCTAAGGACCCATGTGAGCTTTGTGGCCTTGGTCTGGGAAACTGTTGCAGAGCACAGAGAATAAAATGTCCTGTATGTGCAAGTCAGTGATTTACGTTAGTACGTCGATAATTGGTTATATTTTCTAAAAATAATAATGATGTGCCAGAATATGATATAAACTAATGATTAAAATTTAGGCAGTGCAGAAAAACACAGAAGTATTAAAATTAACATATTGCTTCTAATCCTACCAGGCAGAAATCACCCAGGGTTAACCTTAAGCTAATGATATTTCAAGAACTTCATTCTATACAAATGTGCAATGGTGGGTATATAAATCAGAAAGATCTTAAAAATAGGCGAATAACTCTTAGCAGTAACCTTGTGGGCACATTCTAACCATCTCATTAACCCTCACAAAGAACAATGAGAATAAGAGCGCGAATATTTATAATCAGAGAACTGAACTGTAACATCGATCAAATCGTAAGTCAGAAAGTGAAGCTGAGGTTGAGTGGAGACATAGAGAAAGAACTAGGTTTATAAATAAATTATAATAGGCACGTTAAAATAAAATATGTGACTTGAATTATCAGATGAAAAGTCAAAGTTGCTAAATTCTAGGTACGCATCCCTTTGTCAGAATGGTTATTAGCTCTGGGAAGATTACTGGAAAGTGAATTGTGAGAACTCGCCCTCTGCCCTGCTTCTCGTGACTGTGCGCACGTGCAAACGATAAACAGTGTGAAGCTTCTCTACGCTCCTGTTTTCCCTGCTCATTTTACTTGGTCTTGTCAGGATTCATATCAACTACATTTAGTTCTGAAAGCATAATACCTTATTATGAACAAGGAATTGGACTCTCTTTCACTTCCCTTAAGCACCATTTCTTGTCTGTGCCCAAAGCCTTGATTAAGTTTCCCCCCCCCCCAAAAAAGATCCTAAAAGACACCCAACAGTGAGTCCTAGGTTCTGTGTGATATTTTTCATCAGAATGTCTTCCTGCCATCTGTCTTTATGGATCGTTCTCCCTCAGAACATTAGTCTCTGGGAAGCAGTCTTTCTCTTCACCTTCATGATGGTGCCTCACATTTTCTTTAGGGACAACTGACCGTTCACTCTAAGTTTTAACAACATAACAGCTCTGTTTAGTGTTGAGTGGTCTGTGTCACTTTGTTTTCTGGTATAGTATACAGTTTTTAAACTTTACAAGTCTCTTTTTTGTACACTTTGCTGTGAAGGAAGTTTCATCTTTTTAAAATGTTTTTAATTGAGATAGAATTACATCACCTTTCCACTGCTACACCACTCCTGTTTCCTCACTCTACTGCATCTTGCTACCCCCTTAAACCTGTCCTAAGCACCTCCCCAATTGACAGACTCTTCTTTTTTCATATTGCTGTTATGTGCTATAAATGAAATCTGCTGGGTGTGTCCGTTTCGTGTTTAGAGTTGCAAGGCTGACTACTCTGCATTTGATGATCAATAAGGGCGCTTATCCTTTTTGACTGGTAAACAACTTGTGTTTCATGGAGCAGGAACTTCATTGCATCGTCCGTGTTTTCCTTCCTTTGGTTATCTTCCAGTTGCATTTGCTGATAGCCAGGTTGATCCTGCCAAGTGTGGTGCTTCCTCCTGCCCTTGCTGGATGCTCTCACACAGTCACCACTTAGTTCACTTTCCATTTCTTAATGGTTTTGCCCCTAGATCTCACTTCTGAGCTCTACCCTCGTGCATAATTCCTGAAGATATGCTGTTAGGAGAAGACCGTGATATCACATAATCATGTCTCAGATCAGTCACGTTGACACTTTTCAGTAAGTTCATTTCCCCCATCTTAGCAGAGTTGCAGCCGAGAGCTCTTGGCTTTGTTATTTGCTGAGTGCATTGTTGACATAGTTAAGAAATCGAGGCACTGCTTATGAAACATCTCTCTTCAGATCTCACTTGACATGGGCAACATGACCTTCCCACAGAGTTCTCCTTGAGTTTCCTTGGTGTTCATGCTGCTGCGTTACTTCTGGCACTGGAAGATTGATGTTGTCACAAACAGCAGACACACTTGTGTGAACTAGAGCTAGCCTCAGTGGCTCTAGTGAACTTGAATGGTTTTGTGTCCTTCTCAGACCAATCTCTGTGGAGGGAGGATGGATTCGCTGGCAGCCTAGGCCACGGTCTTCTAGACTATGTTGGCTATTTCTGGAGGGAAGGCATGCACTTAAAGGAAAAACAAGCTTTTACTGGAAAGAGGAGAGTGACTACTCACAAACACTTTCTGCTACCATGATTAACTTCGCTCTGTCTTCTGCTTCCTCACTATCCACCCATCTTGTCTTTGAGATTACTTATGTAGTTCTCCTTCTGCAGGAAGCTGCCACCAACAATCAGCTATAGGATGGTGTTCCTCAAGATCTCTGCAGTGAAGTAGCAGATTTTTATGTTTTATTTTAACAAAAGAGACTTTCATGGACACCATTTTATCCCAAATCAATAATTTTCAGAAATCCTACAGCAACTAGGAAAACATATTCCTTGTCAAAATGCCTTCAGAATTTAGCCAGGGTAACTGATGCTGCCTGTAGCATTCTCGCCGGCGGTTGGTTGGCAGTTTATAATAGTTGCGATCTGCTAACCATGCGTGTCATGCCCATGGATTGTCATGCTCCTTTCTGTTATACAATACGACTTTGCAATAAATTTCATGCTGTTGTTATATCTCTTCATTTTTCAGATCATATGTTCTCCAAGCCAGGAGTAGTCTCTTTATAGTGAAATTTAATTATTCTACATCCTGATGGCCACCCTACATTTCCGTCACTCATAGGAGTGGTCAGTGTTTGCCTTCTCTGCTTCTCCTGTGCCCTTTTGAATATTTTTATTTTATTTTTTCCAGTGTAGGCTCTTTTGTTTCGTCTCATCATCTCTTTCTCATCCTTGCTCTCTTCGGAGGAATTGCATTTACTGTGAGCATACCTGGACTCCACTGCTTTTCTTAGTAGAATCTCGGTGGTCTATGGGTCACTACAGGTTTCTTTTTTTTTTCCTGGTGTAGTTTTTGATCTCTTGTCTTTATATATACTGTCCTCATTCTTATAACTACACTCTGAGTTATTTTAATTTTAATTTATTCTTTTAGAAGTTCATAGATTTATATGTGATTTATCCTGATCATACCCACTCCTCCTACCCCTCAATTGCCCACATGATTCCCCATCACTCTTCCCCCAAACTTCTTGTTCTTCTTCTATAATTTTTAGTTAATTAATTCTTTGCAATGCACTGAATTCAGTTAGTGCTGTCCTTATGTTCATGGACATGAGAGTCATCCAGCGGGTCCTGGGGAACCTACCAGTTGCCACTGTCATTAGACCGTTATCTTTTGGCAGCTAGGGTCAGATATTGGTTGCCTTCAAGTCTGAGCCCTTACGATAAGGCTTGTACCTTAACGATCAGTGATCACTATGGTAATATTGGTGGATCCTGGTCCCTTGAGGAAATGGAAAGGACAACCATGTAGGACTATCTGTGCACTGTAGTTCAATATCCAGTGTCTCTACTGTGACTTTTAACAGAACAAATAAAATTTATGATAAAAAGCTGGAAAATTTCAGTATGCAGTTATAAAAATGGGGATAGAATGCTTAAACGCAGAGATCACAGACACCCTTAATTCAGAAACTCAGGTGGAAGGCAAGGGATACAGGCTAAGTGTGCTTGGAACAGAGAGTGTAGTAAGCCATCCATTGAAGTTCAGCGGGAAAAGGAAGCAGAATCTAGGTATGTTCCAAGTATACGCAATGCTTCAGAAGAGACCAAGAATGAAAAAGAGGTGGTGACATAAAACAGAACAGCCTTCACTGAAAAACTAAAAATATTTTAAACATGGTAAGGGTGGAAAAGCAGAGAAGGCCAATCTTTGCACACCCCTCCATGTGAGAAATGAACAATGAATGATAGAAATACGAGCTGCAGTCACCAGGTACAGTGATAGGGCTTCTTTGTACAAACTCTCTGATCCTTCCTGGACTATTAACTGCATCCTAATTTAAATCTCAGGACACATCTCTAAGGCACTAGACTCAGAAAATGGAGTCGTTATCTTCCATTTGAAAACACCCAAGGTGAGAAAAAAAGTAGCAAATTAGATCCCTGTTCTTTAATAAGTAGAAATAAAACCACCATATATAAGGATATACGATAGTTAAGGGTTGTTCTACTACTAGCATACCATATCCAACAAGTTTGGGTCTAAAAATCCTTTATGTTTTAATCTAAAGAACATGGGTTTGGGCTCTCAGGAAAAGTAATTGAAAGTGGGATTTTAATGTCACATAACCCTATTACTTTATACAATTAGCACATATAAATTGAAAATGGTGCCTTCGTTAAAGGATTTTGGTATAATTTATATAACATCAGTACAGTTGCTGGAATGTGATTTTATTTTTATTAAATGTTGTATTTCCTTTTGTCCCCAGTTGGATATAAAATTGCTACTGTGAGGGAAAGCGTCTACAATATTAGCCACTGCCACAGCTACAAATGGGATTTCAGACTACAGCAAGTTCATTAGGAGATCAGTCGTTGGCTCTTTGCACATTTTAATAACAAGATCATTCTAAGATTCAGCGTTAGGAAATCATAGAAGTCAAGTGAATAGATACGCACAGACTCTACTCCCCCTGCCCTGTCTTTTAGGCAGATTTTATGTGTGACAGAATTGCTCACTAACAATGACAGGTATGGCAGCTATAACTAATTACTTCCTAGGAGAT
Source organism: Ondatra zibethicus (assembly GCA_004026605.1). Classification (NCBI taxonomy): domain Eukaryota; kingdom Metazoa; phylum Chordata; class Mammalia; order Rodentia; family Cricetidae; genus Ondatra; species Ondatra zibethicus. The sequence goes on along the minus strand of PVIU01001474.1, from coordinate 106,315 downwards.
TTGGGTTCAGAGAAGTGCAAATCATTCACCTCAGCTCCTGCAGGCTGAGATAAGAAATGGTACCTGGGTGGGAAAGCACACAATGCAAGGGCCTAATCTGCCTTTAGTTGATCCTCAGTTATAGTGCTCAATAATTAAGCATCTCAGTCTGGGTTTATTTCCAGTGACTGTGACTGACATCACTTCCCAGATATACATCTGTTTTTATTGCTTATTAGAATGATATTGCTGCACAGATAACAGAAATGTTTGCCAAAACCGTGGGCCTGCCTATCTATCTATCTATCTATCTATCTATCTATCTATCTATCTATCTATCTATCTATCTATCTATTAGTACTGTTAGCAAGAAATTACTTCCATTTGCAAATATTCAGAATTTTAAGAATGCATTAGAGGAACTTCTAGGGAAAACTAGGTAAGACTGAATAAGCTCAATTATTGAGGGAGAAACATCTGCATGATTTTGATTAACATGTCAGTGAACTTGATTATTATTTTTTAAATGTACAGAAACAGTGAAAAATAAATCTAAGCCACTCAGCTCAGTAGAAAGGCCTTTTCATTGACCCTCATTAGAGAATGAAAATGCTCTTTGTTGAAATTCTGTCAGATGCTACATCATGAGGTCCCATCGACAGGACTACCTAAAAATGAACTAGAAAGGGTGAAAACATTAGACATGCCAGAGCAGACATGGAAAAGCCCAGAAGGCTATGCAGAGAATGACAGACAAGTAAGGAATGCTGACAGTGGGAGAAATGGATTTCCCCAGCAAAAATCACACCAATTGGTTATCCACTACTGAATGGCCAGCCCCGAAAACACACACACACACACACACACACACACACACAGCATTACACAGACTTAATATGTTATATTAAGGACTATATATGTACATGTACATACATGCATACATATAATAGTAATTAATCTAAAAGAGGTCATGAACTCGAAAGAGATCAAGCAAGGATATATGGGAAGGTTTAGAAGGAAAAAGGGAAAGGAGAAATGTACTTATAATCTCAAAAATAAAAAAATGGGATAGCATATTAAAAACTTAAATTAGTTTATTATCAGTTTTACCATAGCTTGTTTCATTGTGAATGCATGTCTTTAAAATTGTGTATCTTTCATAAGTTTATTTGATTTTTAGTTCATAAATTAATAATATTTTAACTGAGTTCCAAGAAGTAAGTTTGTGATTCCACCATAAATTATCAGCAAGCCGTGAATGCTTGCTTTCCTTCAGTATAAATTACCTGTCAAGTGAGATGTGTAGAAAATGACTTCCTCCCAGTCTCCTGGAACATCCCATTGTAAGGCTTATACGTATTTATGTGGTTGAAAGGATGACCATTTACTCAAAGCAAAGCAAACACTACATAATCAGAGGAATGTCATACACAAAAGTGTCAGACCCCTAAGCATCCTCCAACCTTGCCCCTGGGGTCCTTTGTTAGCAACAAGATTCATCTCCGTTATTGAAGCAACAACATATGTAAGAATTGCTTTTTCTTCATAAAGCTTTCATATTTCCACACATCTAGATAATATATAAAGAACTAGTAGGTATTATCTTAGCAGTGGAAGTGAGAGAGTCATCATAGATAGAAGCATACCCAAACATGACACAGTTTGAATACTGTAAGTTTGTGGAGACTATAATTTATAGTGTGAGTAGTAACATAGTGAATTCATAGAATGATACCAACACAATTATTCAGAAACACAGCAAATACTTGAACATGAAAAAAAAAAGCATAATGAGGTGCTGTAGCAGATATTATCTCTTACCACTGGGCATCAAAGTTTAAGTACTATGGAGTATTTAAATGTCTTCTGTCTGTGGTTTCATTAAAATGTCAACATAAAGAACAAAGTATTTTGCAATGACTCAACAAAACCTAAGTACAAAGACCAATCTAAAGGTCTTCACTGTGTCCCTTCAGAAACTTACCGTGAACAAGAAACCATATTATTTAAATATGTTTAATTTTTGGCACCTATATCAGAATCAATTACCTTTTTCAAGCTTCAACATGGTTAAAGGAGAAGATGCTGTCTTCCTCAAAAATTCCTCCTTGCACAGGAGCAGGTAAAACTGAGCTTATTGAAGAGAAGGAGCCAGACATGTAAATTTTTTCATGTTTTCTTTGCCCTCTGGAGTCAGTATAATATTTCTCCTCTGGCTGCTCTAATTTGTTCTTTATCCAGGGGTTTTAATCAATGTTTGAAGTTAGAATTTTCTAAGTAAATCTTTATATGGGCATGTACCATATTCTGTCTGTGTACGTGGGTAGTACCCAGATTTAGGTACTATAAATTATTGTATCCTTTCGATCCATAGAGAAATATGATTGTCTTCATGCTTACAAAATTTTTTTCTCATAAATAATTTTCACAAGATTTGGGCAAACGGAAAGCTATATTTTTCTGAATGACAGACCACTTCCTTTCAAGTGCTGAATAGCAAGGGTTACCAATATTATATCGCACGTGCACCTCATCCTGACCTCATGATAAAATGTCCACAAAGTAATGACAAACCTCAAGCAAGGTTTTTCTGAGAAATACAAAATTCCAGCATCATCAAGTACAGTGTCCTTTCTACCCTTGCAGGCTTCCACATCTCTGGGAAGTGCTTTACTTCCCGTTCGTGGTATTGCATTCCAGGGAGGTAGTCAGACCAGTACCATTATTCTTTACTGAAAGTTATACAGTTTCCCATGTGTAAAAATAGAAGGCTGGCCTTTTCATACAGGTAATGTTTCTTTAGATTCTAACCCACAAATTCTAACCCACAGAGACACAAATGCTTGTCTCTGCGTTTTGCCTTCTCTGGGCTCAGAAGCTGAAGAGTAGAGGATTATGTAGCATAACTCTTTTACATATGTAGAGTTAATAAATTATTATATAGACTACTTTTATTTTCATTTTTATATTAAAATAACCTTTAGAAAAAGAGGGAAACTATCTTGACAGTGGTAATCTTTTAAACCAGTGGTTCTCAACCTATGGATCACAACCCCTTTGGAGTCAAACATCCCTTTCACAGGGGTTGCCTAAAGCAATCAAAAACCACATATATTTAGATTATTATTCATAACAGTTGCAGAAATACAGCTATGAAGTAGCAAGGTAAATAATTCTATGGTTGATATTCACCACAGCAAAAAGAACTATATTAAAAGGTCACCATATTAGGAAGGTTGGAAACCACTGTTTTAAACCATGGAAATGCTCCTGTATTTGGCAACCTGTTGCCACATCCTGTTTCTTTTTTTATTATGTTCACTTCCTTTCTGTAATACAGAAATTAGGGCATGTTTATCTTTGATTGCCTTAAAAGAGGTATAGTAGTTGGCGGCAAAGTGCAGTGTTTTTCTTTAATGTGCAGAATTTTCTTTATTTGGATTTCAAGGAATATCAGTGTTTCTTAAAATGATGGGATTAGTTTTAAAATGTCATTTTCTTGTTCAGTCCCTTTGCTTCAGTAGGTCTAGAAGGAGTCCAGAAATCTTTATTAGTTAAGGGTTCTTGAGAAACATTGGGAAAGACGTTTTCATGGGATTTGAAGGTCAAATAGCGAACTAAATGAAATGCACAAGTAAAGTCAGTGTTCTGATATCAGCTACCATTTTTCCTCTGATATTCATAGGAAGCTGAGAAGGAACAGCAAAGCTGAGAAGGTTGGGTTCCGATTCTTCCTCATGTTCCCCAGCTGTGACAGTGTTAACAAGTGTTAGACTGTCCGAAGGTGATGACCGAGGCAGCTGAAAAGAAAATTGCAGGAACTGAATCCATTGCCCTGGTATCACCTAGATAAACAAGTCTGTGGGGGACAACAGCCTTGTAATGTCACTGGGAGATGATGTAAGAGGCCATTCCCATGCGGTTGGAAAGAGTTCTCTTATTTTGCATAGTACACATACACTACCACCAAGACTTTCTGAAGGGCACTGTGAGTTTAAAAAGAGTTGATGGAGTCAAATTTATTGTAGGTTATTCCCTGCCCTCATATATTTTATCCCAACTCTTTCTGAATTAAGAACTTCAAACCCGTAGGTTCTATTAAATTAGATAATGTTAGCAGAGATTGGGTATTGGTCTCAGCTGACTCCTAAAACCTAATTATGCTTTTGGTGGTACCAAATCCTACCACCAAAGGTACCACATGGCTGATTATAATCCCTCATTGGTCTCACACAATCTCTGTTGCACTTACAATCCAGTGAGCTTCCCACTGCACTTATGAAAATCCTATATGTGCTTATCTGGATTGGTTATTATCACGACTTCATTTTGCAAAGAAGTAAGTTGAGGCTAACTGAAATTGAATACCTTCCTCGCAGTTTTAGGTAGCAATCAGCAGTTTACTCAAGTGTACAAGGTGTGATTTTTTTTTTTTTTTTGGCTTGCTATTAGGAGAACTCTAAGTCCCCTTATCAGGTTTATATCCTGACAAGATATTTCTTCTGTATTTTATAAAAGATTGAAACTGTAACAAGAGAAACAAAAGAACTGATGGTACAATGATCTAGACAGTCATTTTCTGTAGGACTGGATGACCCTTGTTCTATATCCCACACAAGAACAGACTCTTCCTGGGGCTGGAGAGATGGCTCAGTGGTTAAGAGCTCTGCATGCTCTTCCAAAGGTCCTGAGTTCAGTTCCCAGCAACCACATGGTGCTCACAACCATCTGTAATGAGATCTGGTGCCCTCTTCTGGCCTGCAGGGATACATGCAGGCAGAGCACTGTATATGTAATAAATAAATAAAATTAAAAAAAAAAAAAAGAACAGACTCTTCCCCTGTCATGAGTAATTTGTAACAGTCTCCATGAATATTTTGTCATGATGGAAAAGAGCATTTGCCCTTTGATGTTGCCTATCCAAGTGTATTAGCTAGGAAAGTCCTCCCTTCCTTCATTCCAGCCCCCCTTGCCCAATACTGAATGCACTCGCATGCTTTCCTTAGCAGTATTTCCTATTTTGATCCCTAATTTAAAAATTTTCAGAAAGGACATCTGTTTCTGTCTGTACTAATTTCGTACATAACCTGTTGCTGTCCTGTTAGAATCCTAGTACACAGAGAAGTCTTGGCAGGGCAAAGACCAATTCCAGAGGTTTTTCAAAGCATGCTAGTAATGGGCAATGGATGATCTTACAACTGGACCAGTGCCTGGGAGGTAGAGGGGAAAAGAGCTGCTTCTGATGGTCATGGAAGGATGATGTTCCACAGGTGGTGTTAAATTTATTATGGTATGCCTCACTATTGGTGAGACAGATTCTATCTAAATGCCAAACAATCATTGCCTAATTTATGAGAATGTATTTTTCAGCCTGGACTCAGTATTAACATAAATAATAGGTGTTTGTTACTGATATGAATTTAATGATTCTTCATTTTTCTCTAAGGTGATGTCTATAATCTAAATCCATGTGGACAAAGACATTAATTACTGTGCTGAAGGAGGAATTTACCTATGTCAACAGCAAACTTATGGAATATACACTGTTATCCATTTTTCTAAAGTGAAATGTTTTATTTTCTGAAAACATTGACCATGCTGCAGCACAAGGAAGGGATGATGCAGAATGAAAATAAAATCTTTATCTATAAAATACATATAAATTTTCAGAAGTTTAATGATCTCTTAAGTATTTAAAATATCCATAGAATATAGCTTCTCAGAACTTTTAAAGAATATAGTAGCCAGGCATGGTGGTATGTAGCTATAATCCTAGCAGTAAGGAGTGTTGACCAAGGTTTCTGTCTCACCTGGTCCTGCCCAGTCAGGCAGCTGTTCAGTCTCAAAGAAAACACACAGAGGTCTACATTAATCATAAACTGGTTGGCCTATTACCTCAGGCTTCTTATTAACTCTTATCACTTATAATTAGTCCATAATTCTTGTCTGTGTTAGCCACGTGGCTTGGTACTTTTTCGGCGAGGCAGTCACATCTTGCTTGCTCTGTGTCTGGCTTCCTCTCTGTCTGGGTGATGACTGCAGACTGAATCTTTTCCCTTCCCAGAATTCTATTCTAGTGGCTCTGCATATACTTCCTGCCTGTTTGCCCCGTCTACGCTTCGTGCCTGGCTACTGGCCAACCAGCATTATATTAAAATACAATTGAGAGGGTATAGACCATTGTCCCACAGCAAAGGAGACTATGGCAGGAAGATTGGTAATGTAGAGCCCCACCATGGCTACATAATAAGATCAAGGCCAGCTTGAGTTTTGTGAGAGCCTGTCTCACAAAGAAAACAAAAACATTTAATAACAAAAACAACAATAAAAAAGGGTATATTAATGAAAATTTCCTATTAATTCTTAGTCCATTATTGCTGCTGTAAGTAAAGATCCATACACTGTAATTTACGATTTCTGAAGTCTTATCAGCGGAAAATCCAGGGCCAAGTATTCACATGTTTGGTGTCTGGTGCGGGATTAGTGACTTCTAAGATATACCTTGAACTTTGCATTATCCAGTAAGAATAAACATTTTGTTCTTACTCAGGAGAGATGGCATGCCAGTAGTTGTCTTGAGTATAGTCTATTTATGTGATCTAAGACCTCATGACCCAAGGGCTGGCTCAGAGATTCACTTCTCTGTTGCTGTTTATGTAGCCCAGGCACTCATACGGCTGCACACAGGTTGAGGTCAGAGATACTCTTCTGCTCTTGCTTACCACCTTGTGGGCCAGGAATTGAACTCAAGACTTTGCTATTACCTTTATTTACTATACCTTTTGCTATTGAGCTATCAGACTGGTTCAACCTGTGACCTATTTGTAAATAAGTGCATGTATGTCTAAGTATAAGCATTAAAACAAAGACTTGGCAACTCTGTTTTAAAAGCCTTGAACTCAACAGGCTCAGTGCATTTTTTCCCAATAATTACCTTGCTGTGGTTCAGTACAGCAGAATATCTCTAAAGTCACACGAACAATAACACTTTTGAGTTCTAATCAGCAGCAATAACTCAGCTGTCACTACCCAGTACAATAGAAGAAAATGCAGTGACATCAAATTTCCAATGTTAATAACACAGAGATAAGGAAGCTCTACAAAGTGTTTATATTCTGAAAAGTAAAACTGACAAAAGATATTATGATCTGTACATTTGAAATGTCCTAAAGGATTCTAGAAACTTATTTGGGTTTTTAAAAACTCCACTTTAATCTGGATATAGAACTTTGTACTAAAGTGGACCGTGTTAAATATAAGCCTTCAGTTCTACTAAAGTGGACCGTGTTAAATATAAGCCTTCAGTTCTATCTAGCATCCATATCCTTCCCTACATAATGTAAATATGCATATGTGTGTCTGTGTATACATACATAGTATATACTCCCTGTAATGCCCTAATGTTGATTTCATACCCAAAACTTAACTTATGATCAAATTATTTATATTTATCAAGAAATTATGAAGAACATTATTTATAAAGGCAAATAAACAATGAAATGTAGTGACAAAAGCAGTTAATGATTTTCTCTTTGATTGAAACTAGTGACTGCTTCTCCAAGGAACTTGAAAATGGAAGGGATGTTGTGATAAAAGGAAGTCAGTAATGACAGAGACAGCTGCTTTTATCTTCACAGTGATTACAAATACAAGATAAATATATCTGGTAGATTATTTGACACTTAATGGGCTGTCAAACACATCTACCTGTGAATTCACAACTATGGCTGCTATTCAAAGTCTTATCACACATATAAACAGCATTTAAGTCCACTCAGCATTGAATTCCATGGTTAACTATTTCTACCTTCCAGCTGCTGTGAAATAAATAATGCTTACTTTAGGAATGGCTTCTAGCAGCTAGACAGGATTGTATGGCTTTTTGCTTTATACCTATTTCTATGTTTCTGGCTTACTTTCTTTGTTTTTCCCCATTTTTTAAATCCATGATTTAAAAGTCCATGAATTTAAGCTACTTTAAATATAGTTTGATATGAAGTAGTATTGTTTTGTTGTTGTTGTTTTTGTTGTTTGCTTTCTTCTTTTTATCAGGGGCTATATCTTTCCTTTGTAGGAGAATGCTAACCCCTTAGGAACCTTAGATAATCGATTTCATGAACTTCCCCCAGTCTTCACCTCTCTTCTGAACTTTCTTGCTGCTTCTTACTTCAAAGGAAAACCACTTCTCTTTCGACATTAAGTCCACATTGCTTCTCCATGATGGGTGTTTCTCCCTACACCCCACCACCACCCCAGCATCTGGCACCCCACCACCTGCATGACAGGTGCTTCTGATCTTTTTCTTCTTTTCTTATCCCTATGTTTCTTAGGCTTCAGATATTTTATCATCAATCTATATCACCTTTCTCTCAGATTGAAACCAGTTACCTCCCCTGAGTCACCTGTTCATATACTCAGCATATTAACTCATCGTCTATAGTCATTCCACCACAAATAATTCCATAGTAGGAAACACATTGTAATCTATAGATTATAACAATTTATATGCTACTAATGCAGGATCAAATGTTCCTGTGTAATAATGATCTACCTGTCAATTAATAATATCAAGCATCATGATGTAGTAAGCTAGATGTGCTTCTGTGGCCAAAATCTCATTTGTCCATTGACTTTTCTAACTGAGTAGCGAAGTTAGTGAATAAACATTATTCATATGAAAAAAATGATAATCAAGAGATCAAATGTTTTGCCTTAAGTTAGTAAGTCTATCTATCCATTTACCTAGTATTGAAATATATACACAGAAATTAGGGGCATTGAAATGGTTTGGGTCTTGTTTTATAAATACTGTGCCTTTACTTGCAGTACTGGGTGGTTCAACAAAACAAAGTTTTAAGCTTTAAACAAATTACATTTGATAAACTATTGTGTCCCTTGAGTATCTCAGAGGAACCTCTTCTGTACCACATATAACCAACTGCATGATCTTATTAAGGGGATCACCATACACAGAGTTCACTTATACACTTCATTTATTAAAGATAATAATAATAACCTCATAAATTAGATCACTAAATTTAGAAAAGAGGTTTCTGGACAAATGATAGCATTTAATATAATTATCACCTGATCATTTAATGGTATGTTTGGTGAGAGTTTTGAAATCTAACATTTTATAAATGATACCCTGCATGTCTGCTATATTGCTGACATATGTATGTATTTTATAGTCTCTTTGAAATCTCAGATTTCCATTTATTACATGCCTGAAATTATAGTAAGGGCATGAAAATCACCAGTAATGCTGTCTTAAAAACTGGCCTTTCTCCTTTTCACTTAGCAGTATAGAAGCAAGAAAACATTTAATAACAATTGTTTTCCCCAATCTTCCTCAACTATTAGTCTAGAAGAATTTAATTAAGGAAACTATAAGACTTTTATCTATAAAATAGCTTTCATTATCCTTTCTGAGTGAGACAAATCTATCAAACACTAATTTATTAAATAAAGCTGTGTTGCCTTCGTGTCCTATGCGGTAATTGGGTACCTTCACTAGCTGTATTGCCGCTGGCCCTTAGAGTAGTACATGTAGACAACAGAGTCACTGAAGTACAACCAAGAAGATATTATTTTTAAAATAATTGAGTCATATGCACACACTTATGGGGCATGGAATGATAAATCAATGCAGGTATAGAATGAATATTCCAATGCTGATCTCCATGGAGTCATAGACATGCTTTTCTTCCCTGCAGATAAAGTTAGACTTTGTGGTATAATAAAAAGTCTGCCTGAGGTCAAAAGTTTACAAAAGTAACGCTTTTGACTCTAGTGATTAACCAGAGATTTGTATTTTTTATGTGGTTAAGTAATAAATTTCTCATCGTAATAAGTCTCTGAATTTTCAGCGTAAGTGGAAAAGAACTCACCACAACCTTAATAAATACCCAACTCTGTTTTAAAGGATAATAGAACTGTTTAAAACAGTGACTTACCTCACCTCCCTAACAACCCAAACATTGTGCTCCTTCCTGCAGGGTTTTCATAGCCATAGCTTGACTGATGAGCTCCTAGTAATGAAGGCTCCTTCTACTCCAAGAGGATGCCATCAACAATCAGCAAAAGTCTTTTGCCAACTTGCTAGCTATATGAAATGCTACTTCCAGATAAACAATCATGTTAAGATGGCAATAAATCTCAGAGTCTCTATTACATTTTATTGAACTTAGTTTCCTTGAGCTTTGCTTGACGATGTGTCTTGCATTTGCAAAGCTTTTTCAGCCTCAATATTTGTGAGTGACAAGGTTCCGGAGCAGACGAAAAATACCATTTATTTATTACTTCTCCCATGGAGTAAGCAACATTTATGACTTCCGTGGTCACAGATTGTTTTGAAAGGTATACAGGCAGGGTAAGTTCTGAAATGGGGTGCAGATACGTGTCACGATCCTAATGATGGTTTATTCATGCCCAGTCCACTGTGTACAGCCTCACTGTTGCCACAGAATAGCCTGGATAGCGGAGGAGAGCTTTCAGGGGTCCATTCTCACTGTCTGCCTTCTTCTTCACTGCTTCTGTGTTGTGTGCGCCAGGCTAGCTGGCTGCAAATTTTTAGGTGATTCTCCCATCACAACCTTCCGTCTTTTCTTAGAAACAATGCAATTACGTAAAAACAATGACTGCTACCAGGTCAGACTTGTTATACGGGTTGTAGAGACCCAAACTCAGGTCATCAGTTTTAGGCAGACGAGCACATTTGCCTTCTGAACCATCTCCCCTGACCAGGTTTTGGTCATTTTTAGCTTAACAAAATGAAGTTAATTTCAAGATCAAGTCAGATACGAATTTTATAGGAAACCTGATGGGCAAGAAACTGAATGAAATGGCGTGTATGTAAAAGATGTTTAAATTAAAAGTGTGGGGCTGGGGAGATGGCTTACTGGTTAGGAGTGCTGGCAACTTCTCCAGAGGACTAAAATTCACTTCTCAGCACCCACGACCCCCTGGAGCTCTAGCTCCAGGGGCTCCAGTGCCCTCTACTGGTCATCTTGGGTACTTGTATTCACATGACATACACTTGCACATACTCATAAGTAAAACAAAAATAAATCTTTTTAAAAGTTAAAAATACATACTCTAAACTTTAGGCATATTGACAAATGAAAATTCATACTTCACTAATTCTAATTCGTATGTTTGCCAAGTGCTTGGTTCACAGCTCCATTAATAAATGGAAATGTGCATCATAAGTTTCATCTCAAAATCTATTTCTGCTGTGTGAAAACAGTCAGCTTGAATATGTAATATATTAATCAAACATGAAATGGGAAACAGCGATGCATCCCCCTTTTATGCCACGATGCATTTCTGTATAATAAAATGAAATTCTTCTTATGTTTGGAATTACAGTCACTAATGAAGTTCTCAATTTTTTAGATATATTCCAATAAAAACCTAAAGGTCTACATTAATGCCAGGATTAGAAGTCTCAAAGGGTGGCTGAAAAATGCACTCAGGAGCTGCCCTGGAATATGTTATCATTGATTTTTTTTAAAGGTCAATAAAAATCAGCATACGGTAGAGTTCAGACAAAACCAATTAAGCACCACAGTGAAAACTAAGTGCTGCACATTAGTGATGAGTGATGTCAAGTGTTGAGAAAAAAGCCTAAATAAAATCATCTTTAACAACAAGAAAGATATCTGAGCTTCAAAATTAGAAAAATAGCCAACTTGAATTTCAAGGTGTATAGTATTCACCTAATTGGAACACGGGCCTGAATTGTGACTATGGATCAGGACCGTTGCTCACTTTTACAAAGGAGAGTGAGAGAACTGGTTATTAGCTGCCAAAGCGAAACACTATACTTCAGCTTGTCTTCAGCTGACTACAAGGCAGGCTCGATAGCGGGAGGTGGACCCAATTGATCATGCAGAAGCAGAATGGCCTGCTTGCTAGGACACAGCTGCTTTTAGGTCCTTGGAGCTTCAGTTTTTTTCATCTTCTCCCTATAGTTCCAATGATAGCTTCCTAGCAGATTTATGCATTCCTTGAAGCTTTCAGGTTTTGAGAATTAATTCTGTTGATTTTGAGAAAGGATGAACCTGAGCCTTGTTTAAAGGAATCACTCTGAGATCTAAACCAAAATTGTACAGACATGAACCCGTCACAGAAAGGACATGTCCAGGGATAAAGTATTTACTGAGAACTTACTGTGGTCTTCAGCTAGTGCTTCATCTTGGCAGCTAATAGCCCAGTTTTCTCATCCCCGTTTGTAAAAAGTAGCAACTGTTGTGATCCACAGTCCCAAGTCAGGGTCTTGTTCCAATTAGGCAAATGCTAAATACCTCTAATGACAGCTTTTGCTGGAGAGGATGTGGATCAAGGGGAACGCTCCTCCACTGTTGGTGGGAGTGAGAACTTGTACAACCACTTTGGAAATTGAGGTTTCTCGGGAAATTGGGAATCAGTCGACCTCAAGAACCAGCTACACCATCATTGGGATATACCCATAGTATGCTCAATCATTCCACAAGGACACTTGCTCAACTATGTACATATCACCATTATTCATAATAGTCAGAAGCTGGAAACAATCTAGATGCCCCCCAACCAAAGAATGGATAAAGAAATGTGGTATATTTTCACAGTGGAGTATTACTCAGCTGTTAAAGACAATGACATCAGGAAATTTCAAGGCAAATGGATGGAACTAGAAATGACCATCCTGAGTTAGGTAACCCAGTCCCAGAAAGACAAAGATGGTATGTACTCACTTATAGGTGGATATTAGCTGTAAAGGAAAACCATGCTACAATTCACAGCTCCAGAGAAGCTAAGTAACAAGGAAGGTCCAAAGGGGGGGGGGGGCAGAGATGCATAGATTTCACTGTGAAGGGGAAATAGAAGAGATCTTCTAGATAGACTGAGGGCCAGTGGGGATGGGAACTTGAGGGATTGAGCTGGGAAGGGTGGATGGACGGGGAGAGTAGTGAAAGACATGTCTTGGTGTGGAGGGAATTTTGGGGTCTAGTAGAAACCTGGTGCAAGCAAAAACTCCCACAAATCTACAAGGAGGACCCCAGCTAAGACTCCTAGCAATAGTGGATAGGTAGCCTGAACTGGCCACCTCCTGTGATCAAATTGGTAAATATCCGAATTGTCATCAGAGAGCCTTCATCCAGTGACTGATGGAAACAGATGCACAGTCAAGTTCTTAGCTGATCTCAGGGAATCCCGTTGAAGAGCAGGAGGGAGGATTGTACAAGTGCGTGGTCATCACAAGGGGACTCACGCAAGCAACTAATTAAGGGATCATAGGAGGTCACAGATTCTCTACTGACAGATGGTTGGAGAGTGTTCAGGGGACCGACCTAGGCCCTCTATATATGTTTGATGTTTATCTAGCTTGATCTTCTTGTAGGACTCCTAGTGGGGCAATCAGGGCCTGTCCCTAACACTTTGGGTAGCTTCTAGGAGCCTAGTCCTCATACTGGGTTGGCTTGCCCACCCTGAGTACAGGGGAATGAAGCTTGATCATACCTCAACTTGTTGTGCCATGCTTTGTTGATGCCCTTTCTGAAAGAAGACAGAGGAGTAGTGAACTGGAGGGGAAGGGGAAGAGGGATGGTATGAAAGCAGGAAGGAGAAACTGCATTTGAGATGTAAAATAAATGAATAAGTTTAATTAATAAAACAAAAATGAAAAAATTGCTAAGACAAAAGAAAGATAATTCAATCTGGCAATTTTCTTTATTTTAAAGCTCAGATACTTTTCTTTTTAAACACAGTTTTATTTGGGCGTTTTTTGTTTTTTTTTTTCTCGACTGGGGATTTACATCTGTTTCATTCACTGCTATGTCTCTAAAGCCAAGACTACTACTGGGTGTGCAGATAATACACAGTCAATATTTAAGGAAATGTATTAGGATATAGAAACAAAACTAAAAACCATACTAATAATTATCATGACAATGTGATATCTTTGTTGAAAAATACCAGGAAGGAGTGAGGGTATTTCTGGGATGTTTGCTCAGAAAGGGTGGGAAAGGGGCACTTGAAATAGTCAAGGTTCTTCAAATGAATGCATTTGAAGTCTAGAGTAATATCAGGTATGAGGAGGATCCTTGGTAGAAGTTTAACCCCAGAGCAGCACACTATACCATATACATTATTGTCAAAAGAGTAGGAATAAGGAAAATTAAGGTCAAGATAGCATCTTAGCTGGGATTTCTACTGCTCTTATAAAACATACCCTTGACCAAAAATGACTATATATCCCTGCTCCTCTTCGGGTCTTCCTTGTTACTTAGCTTCCTGATTACAGACCAATCCTGTGACTCCAGTTTTTTCAGTTGAGATTCCCTCTTCCCAATTGACTCTACCGTGTGCCAAATTGACATAAAACGAACCAACATGAATAAGTAATGAGTATCACTGTGTTCAGTGCTGTTTTGCAGCTAATACAGTAACCGAAAAACTTACATTGGCAACAGTGTTGAAAATTACAATAATTTTCTTTCACTGATAATTATATACCAGCTACTTTTGAAAAAGTGTGTTGTCTAGAAGTAGGATTAATATTCTTAGAGTACTAATGGCTTGTTATAAGCAACATTGAAAAATAACATTATTTATTAAAACCTATTTTACATCTAAGACATTATTTCACAAGACATGTGCTCAGATCCTCTGAAAACCAGAATAACACTTCTTGGAGGACATATAAATATGTGTAGAGGTCCTAAATTTGTTGCTCACCTCACAATGTGTTTTCAATTAAATTGCAAGGAATATTGTAAATATAAGAATTTAAAAAACGAAATACTGATAAATGCAATACAATTTTGAGAGAAAAAAAAGTGTGTGTGTATTTTGTAATGGCCCTTGCTGCCTCCCAGCCAGAATCTAAGACTGATGACTTAAAGTGCTTCTTTTCATTTTTCTTGATAGTTCATTTTGAGTGATTGGTTCATCTTGTTTTCTTCTTGTGACTATTCTATCTAATCATTTAGTTTAAATTGGTTTCATTGATTGTCCTTGCTATGCTGAAAATGTCGTGCAACTTTTACAGCATTGAGTTTTCCTGTTTATGATCGAGAAGACAGACATTGAGAGTTTGACTGCATATAATATGGAATTCTTGAATTCAGTTCATTGCCTGAAGAACAACCCAGAAGCCCATTTCCCCCTACAGCATTTCCAGTGTATTTTATAAGAGAATAGATGATCTAAACCTTAGCTAGTCAGGTGCATATAGTAAAGAGAGTCATGTGATTCCAACTATTAGCCAGATTTAATAGGTCATTGTTACTTCCCATTCTTTTCTAGTTTGCTTAAAGGAACAGGAATAAATAGTGTGTGTGTGAGAGAGAGAGTTTGGAGGGTTGGGACTCTTTCACAGGCTTTGTGGCCTCAGAAAGTTCCTTCACCCCCTTAATGCCCAGATTCCCTCTTTAAAACGATGACGTGGGATTGGAGTACCTCCACTGTCACTGCATTTTTACCGTAATGCGGTTGAGACATGGATTGTGAAGTCCCTGCTTGTTGTTTTCTGTAAACGTCCGTTTATATTAGCTCTTACTTCCTTGCCGTTTCTGCAAGTGCTTCACTCCAGCTGCCCCAGACCTGCCCCGAAGGGCATCAGGCCCTGGAACTCCTGACACTGAAAAAGGCATTCTGCTGCCTTTGACTGTGAACTTCAGGCTCAGTGGGAGCCCTAGCAGTCAGCTTAGGCTTTCTTTTGCAGAAACCAGGTTTGTTTGGGCTTACATTTCCTAATCATCCCTTAAAAGCACGGGTCTACTGAAACAACACATCCCGTATCTGTCTATAATACGAGGATGTAATTTCATAGAAAACGCTGAAATAAAGTGAGGAACTTCAAATGAAATATATATGTGTATGTGTGTGTGTGATCTTAAAAATCATATTGCAATCATGTCAAGCTGACTTAGAAGTTTCATCCTATGATATTTATAGTCAGTGTTGTTGGATACAAGGCTATATTCTCATTTGCCTGTTTTTCCTCTAATCAGAATATCATTAGTTAATATGCCACCAATATTCTTTATTCATTACTCTTGGTCTTAAAGGTTTTTTTTATATTTTAACATGCTTTCCCCTTAACACTTATAGCAAATATATAGCAAATACATACAATAAAAAGGAATATTTTAAATTTGAATTAAGTAAAATGTACATATATATAATTAAGTAAAATGTATATATATATATGTATACACACACACACACACACACACACACACACACACATATATGTAGCCTTTCAATACTAAGCTTAATTTTAATCTTCTACCAAAACATTTTGGACCCACTTTAAAAGGTGCCCTTTAGTTAAAGTTTAAATTAAAACCTCTCTTTTTGGTGGGTCTATTTTAATTTATTTCTTTCAGGATTATGGTTTTGGCAGTCAATTGTCAGATTTAAACCTAATCGAATCTGACCTTTCTTTAGCAACTGGCAGTGGAGATGAGCATTTTACAAATGATTTTTCCCATGTTGCTTGGCACTGTAACATGGTAATTCAGCCAAATAAATCTGTTAATTAAATTGGCTTTCTTGTATACAGCTAAACTACTAAGTTGATTGTGAAGCAAAAAGGTTAAAAAGCGCTTTTTGTTTGTATGTTAATTTTTTGAGACAGGGTTTAACTGTAGCTTTGAGGCCTGTCCTGGAACTAGATCTTGTAGACCTGGCTGGCCTCGAACTCACCTGCCTTCCGCTCCCGAGTGCTGGGATTAAAAGTGTGTGCCACCACCGCCTGACTAAAGAAAAAGGGCTTCTTAAAAATCATATTGCAATCATGTCAAGCTGACTTAGAAGTTTCATCCTATGATATTTATAGTCAGTGTTGTTGGATACAAGGCTATATTCTCATTTGCCTGTTTTTCCTCTAATCAGAATATCATTAGTTAATATGCCACCAATATTCTTTATTCATTACTCTTGGTCTTAAAGGTTTTTTTTATATTTTAACATGCTTTCCCCTTAACACTTATAGCAAATATATAGCAAATACATACAATAAAAAGGAATATTTTAAATTTGAATTAAGTAAAATGTACATTTTATATTTTTTGTTATAAGTTAAGACCTTTGTATGCTAAATAGTGGCACATTTCTTGGCACACTGGATAAACACTTAGTTACTTAATTGTCTTTAATTTTAACTTATTTACATTTTGTTTTACACCTTCATTTCTAGAGATGAAGCAAACATAGCAGTTTAAATGGCTGTGTAGTGCTGTGCTACACTGCCCTCTACTGGTAAAGAAGCAAAGTCTACCACAAACTTCAAAAAAGTTCATTTTAAGTAATATTTGAAAATGAGGGTGGAACTCTCACACTTTTCCATACTTCTGTACAGTGCTTATTGTGAATATGATGGCATGAATGAATCAACAAAAATAAAAGAACAGGGAAATGACGTCACTGAAGTCTGTGCCACCTCCGTTCATAGATAATTGTATTTGATAAATATTAATCAGATATGACATATTTTAATATGCTCTTTAATATTGCATATATTTTATAATACTATCAAACTTAATGAACATTTTAATACTTTCAATTTTAGTAGACTTTAGACTGTGAGATGATCACCTTTTTTTGTTGTTTTTTCGAGACAGGGTTTCTTTGTAGCTTTGGGGCCTGTCCTGGAAGTAGCTCTTGTAGACCAAGCTGGCCTCGAACTCACAGAGATCCACCTGCTTTTGCCTTCCAAGTTTGGGATTAAAAGTGTGTACCACCACCGCCCAGCATCTCACTAAACTCTAAATTTTCCATACTTGAACCTAGAGCTCACACATTTCACTCTGTGTAGAATATAAAATAACATCTATAGTTGTAGGTATTAGATCTGTATTTATCAAAGGCATCTTGTAACATTAATAAAGAGAAGGTATAGCTTATAAATTATGAGGAAACCGTATACCATGTTGCCACACTTTTCAGTACAGACTAGGAATGTCCCAAACATTTTGGGTTTAGGTCAGTAGATTACAATAGATGGACCTTCTTGTTGCCTCCAGCAGCAGAAGTAATATGCAACTGCATCGCTAACTCTGGGTACTTTGTGGTGTTAGTGACCCCACCTTCTGCTCTTCCGAGCATCTTTTCTCAATTTGCACCCAAGACCTTTGTAACACTGGTGTTTATGAGGAATCATAGCAACTCCTTGGGAACCCAGGATCTTTGCCGTCTCCATCTTCAAGCCTTTGAGACCTTAATGTTTCCTCTCCCTCCCTCCCTCCTCTCTCTTCCTCTCTCTCTCTCTCTCTCTCACACACACACACACACACACACATACACACACACATTCATATACTACCTACAACAGTTTCTTCCAAACTCTAAGTTTTTTCACATGGTTATTGAATTCTGTATCATTTGTAAAAGGAATTTTTTAAATATAAAATAATGGACTTCTTGATGACATTTCATATGTACACAGTCTCTCATTCACCTCCTCTTCTGCTCTCCTCAGCTCCTCCTGTTCTGTATAGCTTCCTCCTTCCAGATTCTCCCCTTCTGCTTTTATGTTGATTCTGGCTTCTGTGTAGGATTTTTTATAATTTGTCGCCTGTATCTCTGGCGTGTGGTATCACACTGACATGTGCATTTGTAATTCCCACCATGCTGCAGCTATTACTCTGGAACTTGGAACTTTCATTGGTGGAATGCAGTCATTTTTCTCCTGTTCTCTCTTTCTCCACCTCCATGGGGTTGACTGTTAGGCTTCTTGGTGTATTTCTCCCATTCGTGAGGATTGTGGAAAAGCGATACAGAATTGTGGGGTTAGGTCCCTCATTGTTTATGAGAGACTGGAATTCGTATTTAAAACAATTTTTACTGATAATGCTGATGCTACCAGTACAGCGAACAAATTTTGGCCTCGACTGATTTTCTAATTATTCTACTTTTAATATCTTTTATATTTTTATATTGCCTTTGATTGGCCTTCTTTTCATCTTATATCTACTGAATTGTACTTTTCTGTTTGACTTACATTTCAGCTTATCAGTGAGTTCAGAATCTCCAAGGATTCTGTGTAAGACAGTGCAAACAAAACAAAACAAAAAACAAAACACAGAGACAGGCAATGGGCATACAAATGTGCTGTAGTCCACAAGCCTACAGCTTCTCCTACTCTTTTTCAAGGATGTTCCAAAGTGCTAAGTAATTTAGCTCTCTGCCAATGCCGGTCATTGCTGTCTTTCCCATTAGAATGTAAACTTCATAAGGTTGTTTGGGGTTTTTTCCTTCATTTTGTTCTCTAATTCATTCCCAACTTCCATAATATTACTTGAAAAATGTTAAATCATCCAATATTACACATTACTTTTGGCTGTGTCATGCATTCACACAATGACCTTGAAACTTCCTGTTTAGGTGGGAATGATTTTGTCCTTTTGTGTGTGAAAAAGGATCTCACTGTATGACTGACTACATAGACCAGGCTATCCTCTAAGTCACAGAACTCCATCTGCCTCTGTGCTGCAACTAAAGGAGTGTGTTACCGTGCCTATCTATTGAAAATTTGATTTTCCTGCCTCAGTACCTCCATAGTACTGGGATTACAGGCATAATATATTTCATGTGATGCTGGGATTAAACTCAGAGTTTATGTGTCCTCTATTGCTAACCTCTCCTACAAACTGAGATTCGTAGCCTGGATGATCATTCTTGATGAACTTCTTCAACTTTATCCTTCTAACATTCCTATTACATTTCAAATTGCCTAAAACATATTTTTAATATCTAAGTGTTCTCTTGTTTTCTAAGTGATTTTTTTCAATTATTTCGTTTTTATTATGGATGGAATATATTAATCTTAAGATTTATCTTAGTTCCTTTTCTATTACTGTGAAGAAAGTAAGGCAGTTTATGAAAGAAAGGGTTTATTAGGGGCTTGCTTCCAGTTTCACAAGATTAGTTCATGGTCATCATGAGAGGGAGCATGGCAACAGGTGAGTCGGTCTGGCATGGGGCTGGAGCAGCAGCTCAGCGCTCACACTTTGAGATAATGACCATGGTGCAGACTAGAACCGACGTAGTCCTCTGGCGCTTTCTCCTTTTGTTTTTGTAAATTCATTGGCGCTCTAGCCCATTGGATGGTGCTGCTTGAATCCGAATGAGTTTTGCCAATTCCTGCTCATCCCCTTAAACCTCACAGGTGCAAACAAAGGTATGTCTTCCCCAATCTAAGGAGATCTACACTGAGCTAAGTTGACAGTGAGGATAAAGCATTATGGTGCACTTGAGTTAGTTAGTGTGGGAGCCTGGAGGAACACAGTCAGTGGAGAGAAAGCACAGTCAAGGATGTGATGACAGCAGGCGAAGCCCTAGACTCAGTTACCTGTAGCTCAAAGAAAGCTCTGAATATCCCATTCTTGCCGGGCTGTACCATCCCCAACCAAACGAACTGAGTTGCTGTTTGCTTTGTTTTTACCTTTGTATTGAATGAAGTACAAATTTAAGTACCTTGTCTGAGGGGCATGGTGATTTTGGCAGTGGAGAAAATTTTCTGAAATGCTTATATCTCTCAGAACTGGCATTTTCAAGAGAAAGCTCTGAAGATGCTGAGAAACAACCAAGTCTGTGGAAGCTGGAGGATGAATCTGCCAGCTGGTCCTCTGGATCTTAGGGGAGCACTGCAGGCACCAAAACTTTCCCCAAACCAGATGCTCCCCAACAGATAACAAAGGAACGGCGTTTCTCATACTTATAAGTCACATTGCTCTTTCTTTTTTATCTGTTATTTCAGTTTCTCTTTTAAATGATTTTTACAATGAATGGAGAACAATATTAATAGTCTTATTTTTCAGAAAAGTCAGATAAAGACCACAGCTATATGACTCTGTAACATTTTCACTCTAAATCTAGAGCTTATTCTAGTACATCATGTTTGAGCTTCTCAAATCTTTTATATAAAACACTGGGATGCACATAAGTAGCATGTTTTTAATTTAGGTGTTATGACCTTTAAAATTTGAAAATTAAGAGAAATTATAAGAAGAAGTAACTCTTTCCAGTTATAAAAACCATCTTTAAGTTTGTGTGTGTGTCTGTGTATTTGTATGTGTGTACATGTATGTGTCTCTGTGTAAGCGTGTATGTATATGTATATATGTATGTATATATATGTTTGTATATATGTATGTGTCTATGTGTATGTATGAGTTTAGATATGTGTGTGTGCACGCGCGCATGCTTGCACGCATGTGTGTATGTTGTGTGTGCCTTGCTGTGATATGTAACCCTACGCTGGTCTTGCATTCACCATATAGTGCAGGTTGGCCTCAATGTGAGGGATTGCATGTGTAGAGCAGTGTCTCAGGCTCCAAATGTATTTCTTAATTATGAAAGAAAAAGTTGAGTTAAGTAGCAAGGTCCACATTAAGATGTCCTTGGTTAAATTCCATTGGTTTAAGTAAAGTTCATGGAAAGAAGCTTGAAAAGGTTCCTATAGTATACTAATGGCTGTAAATTTATTTAGAATGTTCTTGGAGTTCGTCTCTTTAGAGTTTCTGTTGCTGGGAAGTGACATGAGGATCACGACAACTCTTACAAAGGACACATTTATTGGGGTGGCTTATAGTTTTAGAGGCTCAGTGCATTGTCATGATGAGGAGCATGGTGGCACGCAAGACGACATGGGGCTGGAGAAGTAGTAATAGGAAGTGAATGACACGGCATGGTACCCCAAGCCTATGAAACCTCAAAGTCCCCTCGCACCCGGCCCCCCGCCAAGGCCACACTCACTCCAACAAAGCAACACCTCCTAATAGTGCCACTCCCTATGAAATTATCGGGGCCACTTCCATTCAAAACACCACATTCCACTCCCTGATCCCCAAAACCTTGTAACAATACCATAATGCAAAATGCCTTTAGTCCAGCTTCAATAGTGCCCATAGCTCATCACGGTCTCAACAGTGTTTTGAGTCCAAAGTTCAAAGTCTCATCTGAGATTCAATCTCTTAACTGTAATCACCTGTAAAAGTCAAAATCAAAATGCAGATTGCATACTTCCAACATATGATAGATACATACAGCAATATACATTATCTTTCCAAAACAAAGGGAAGGGAGCCATAGTGAGGAAATACTGGAACAAAGCTAGACCAAAAACCAGCTGAGCAAACTCCAAACTCTGCATTTACAGGTCTGGTGTCAAAATGTTCGTCAGCTCTCCAACTCCATTCAACTTTGTTAACTGCAAAATACTTCTTTCTCTTGGGCTGAATTCACTCCCTGTTAGCAGCTCTCCTGCTATGGGTCTAGCATATAATGTCTTTGATCCAAGGCAATCTAGGCTTCAACTTCACAGCCTCATGCAATGACCTCTCTATTAGGCTTCTGTTCTGGGAAACCCTGGACACTTGCATGGCCTCAGAGGCTTTCTGTTGACCATAGAAGCCAATTCCATAACCTGTTTCTTCTTTCCTTACCTATAAAGCCAGAAGCACATGGCCAAAGCTGCCAAGATCTACTGTTTGTTTGGGCAGGAGCATGGCCCCCTCATTCAATTACATCTTCACCAGCTTTCTACCATTCACTGCCTAAGCTTGGCTGTCCTGAAACTGGATTTCTAGACTAGGCTGGCTTTCCTGGTGTTGGGATCAAAAGTGTGTAGCACCACACCCTACCTCCATGTTTTTTTTAAAGTTCCTTTTTACAAATTGGAAACTTAGCTGGGTGGGATCTTACCCCAAGATTACCACTCCCTTTATTCCATTTCTTAATCTGTTTATCTCCTTTGAACACAAGATTTCGCTCCTTTCCACTTCTTGTTGCTCTTTTCCTCCTCAAATTTTCATTTTGTAATTTACTCTGTTCATCTTGCTCCTTTTCATTTTAAATCTTCATTAGAGTTACCACTAATTACCATAGAACAGATTGTATATTAGGCTGTTTTGAGATTTCCTCTGCCAATGAAATTAACCCAAAACTTTTCTCTTTAACCTCAGAAAAATCTCTTTAGACAAAGGCAAAAGGCATCCACTTTCTTCAATCAAAACATCATAGTGTAGTAAGAAGGCTGCTTGTTGGTTCCTGGGTGCTTAGCCCTGAAATAATCACACAGAAACTGTATTAATTAAATTACTGTTTAGCCCATTAGCTCTAGCTTCTTATTGGCTAGCTCTTACATATTAATTTAAACCATTTCTATTAATCTGTGTATCACCACATGGCTGTGGCTTACCGGGTAAAGTTCTGTCTGGCTCTAGCGGGGCTACATGGCTTCTCTCTTACTCCGCCCTTCTTTCTCCCAGCATTCAGTTTAGTTTTCCCTGCCTATCTCTATTCCATGAGCAGGCCCAAGACAGTTTCTTTATTCATTAACCAATAAAAACAACACATATACAGAAGGATCTTCTATACCATCATAAGAACAATTTCTAGGTAACTTGGTAAAATTCTCCTCTGAAACATTTTGAACCCCACAATTCAAAAAATCACTTTCAGTACCACTGTTTTCCATGCTCCAACTACTATAGCCTATTAAGCAGTGTTTAAAGCTCCCCTGCTTTCCTAACCCAAACTCCCAAAGTCTATTGCTCCAAGCAAACATACGGTCAGTCCTATTGCATTAACAGCCCAGTCCCTGGTAGCAACTTCTGTCTTAGTTATGGTTTATATTGTTGTGAAGAGACACCATGACCATAAAAACACTTATTAATGAAAACACTTAACTGGAGGTGAATAACTTATAGTTTTAGAAGTTTAGTAAATTATCATGACAGGGAGCATATCAGTGTGCAGGCAAATGTGCTGGCTACATCGTGGTTTTCAGGGAACACAAAGTGAGCTAAGACACTGGGCAGTATCCTGAGCATAGGAAACCTCAAAGCCCACCCCTACAGTGGCAAACTTCCTCCAAGAAGGAGAGACTCACTTCAATACAGGCACACCTCCTAATAGTACCACTCCCTATGACATTATGGGGGGCAATTACATTTAAACTACCATAGAATTTTTCCATAATTTTCCTATATGGGCATTTTTGCATTTAATATTTACGATTCAGGTTTTTCTGCCAAAGTATTATTATTACTCTCCAATATTGCTATCTATATTGTTACTCTCTGGTATTGACATGATTTGCTCTTCTAGCATTGTTTACATGCACAAACCTCTACTTTGCTTCTCACTCTTCTTGCTAATGATAGTTTAGTGGTGAGTCGGTCAGTGGCTTTGAAAAATTCAGAGAAGCTGAGGAAAGGAGTCTACCCTATGCATTAATTCGAATCTATAAAGCTCCTTTTTGTTCAACCTTCTGTTTTTGATCCCTTTATTTTTTATGTGATCTGACATGGTGCTTTCAAACCCCTGGCACCTTCAAACCAGCTCTGGAGATTAATATATGCAGACGTCCTGGCTATGATGCCGACCTATGAAATATAACTGGTAGGCATGGGTGATAACTGCACTCAGCCTTGGGTAGATCTTTCATGGGACCAAGGTTAAAAACACTGATGTAAAACAGAAGAGTATGGCAGGCCAATTGGTGTCCAGCTATGCTTAACTGTCACTGTCAGGGTTTCTCTGTAGCTTTGGAGCCTATTCTGGAACTAGCTCTTGTAGATCAAGCTGGTCTCGAGCTCACAGAGATCCACCTGCCTCTGCCTCCCGAGTGCTGGGATTAAAGGGTCACCCACTTCTTGAAGGCAGACTTGTAAACAAAGAATTTCTTTCTTTAGTCTTCTGCGTACACCCAATCAGTCAACAACATGGCGTCACCATTAGGGTAGCTTGTGTTAAGCCTCAGGAACAGTTGATTGATGTAATTAATGAGTGTCTTAATAGAAAAATAGAGTGTTGTATCTTACATAATCTAGTCTTGATCTCAGTGCAGAGGTACCTTTCTTTGGTTCCTGGATGAGCTCCTCAGAGGGAAAGCAACATTGTTTTCAACTCATGTTTTTGCTCTCTGTCTGCTTCTTCCATCTACTGCTCTCTTCCAGCTGTTCACAAACTTTGGTACAGGGAACCAGCCTCAGGGAAATAGTATCCTCAACATATCCGTACAGAGCTTGATATGTCTGACAAAGGAAATTTCCATATTTAATTGCTTAATTTTCTTTCACAGTAATTCTCAAGACAGGACAGACAACATGTTTTAAAATGTGAGGGACGAGAGAAATGACTTGGTGTTTCAAAGTACTTCCTGCTCTTCCAGAGGACCCCAGTTTAGTTCTCAACACCCATGTGAGAGCTCACAACAAACTGTGACTTAAGTTCCAGGAGAGCACCTGTATAGTCGGCAAAACACCCATGCACATAATTTTCTTTCAGAAGAAAGAAAAATGAGGACCTCGGTTAATTACTAGTTCATTTTTCAAGATTGAAGCAAAGAAAATGAGATACCGTGACCTTATTATTCTCTTCCATTCTGCACATCAACACACAGAATCTTATCAAGATACCTTGCTTACTCATTTTTTCTAAAATGTGAACACACCCCATATCTATGAGAAATGATGCCACTTAGCATTATGATCTGTGGTATATGACAAGAACAAAACAGTCTTTGGGAAATTTTGTACACTTGATGAGTTTACTGATTAAGTGTGATCTATGTAAAGCACTTCAAGGAGAGAAACCACAGACTTCTGTTGCAGTGAGTTAACATGGTGGGTTGCATTAGGAGAAGTAACGTGGTTCCATCATAGGCACTGATTGACAAGGTCATGATCATTAAGATTTTTACACTGGGGATTATTCCCAAGCTTTAATGAAACTCGAGTAACTTCAGGGTTATTTTAGAAAAATAGTGAATTTGTAGGTTGTGTATATTTTACTTTATAACTCTAGTGTACATACATTATTGAACAGTGTATAATGAGTGCTTTAAAATATGACTTTTAGATTCTACATATCACAGGAGTTTAATAATTTGAAAACAAAAAATGTTTATCTGAAATTATAAATATTAAAGATTCTATTACATCTTAATGTAGTAACTAATTAAAGCATGCATATCCTTTGAACTTAAACTTTCAAAAGTGCACATCATTCTGAGTGTATTTTAGCCTTGAGAAAGTGACTGATTATAACATGCTGTCATTGTAATAAGAAGACAATAACACTGACTTAGCATATTTACTAACTTTTAACTCAAGATTAAGTTTATCTCTTCAGAGACAATGAAATAATTTCAGTTTTGTTTCTAGTAGGATCTTCAAGTAAAATATTTAGTAAACTATGATTTTTAAACATCTTTTGAAAAATAGGAATTGTAAATGGCCAAATGATGTATTTTCATGTGCTATGTACAAATTGAGTAACAATTGCTCTCCTTAATTAGGATTTGTGTTTGAATTTCTGCCTGACTTTCCCGCATGTGGGGTATTGGCTCCAGATAGTTTAGTGAAGCCAGTGTCTCATGAATGTTATTGTTCAGTTTCTTGGCAGCACAGAAGTGGAGCAGCCAAAGGGGACAGATGTCGTGAGAGATGCTGTGAGGAAGCTAAAGGTAAGGAAGGCCCTCAGAAGAACGGCCAGTGTATCGGTCTCATGTAGGTAAGGAAAACCCTCAGAAGAACGGCCAGTGTATCGGTCTCATGTAGGTAAGGAAAACCCTAAGAAGAACGGCCAGTGTATCGGTCTCATGTAGGTAAGGAAAACCCTAAGAAGAATGGCTAGTGTATCGGTCTCATGTCATCGGCAGATTGACGGAAATGAAAACATGGATAACTCTGATAGGTATAGCTCCACTCTTTAAATTATAATTAAATATTTTTGGTTGTGAGTCTAGCCTTTAATGGCTGAGTCATCTTTCCAGTCCCTCAACCAAAGAATGGATAAAGAAAATGAAAAAATAAAACCACAATGACATCTTGAAACTTGCATGCAAATGTATAGGTCTAGAAAAAAAAATATAGTAAGTAAGGTAACCCAGACAGAGAAAGACAAATATAATATGCACTCACTCACAAGTGGCTTCTAGACATAAAGCAAAGGAAAAAAACCAACCTGTAGTCCACAATCCTAGACAACAAAGAGGACCCTAAGAGAGACATACATGGTCCTACATAGGAAGGAGAAAAAGACAAGACTTCCTAAGTAAATTGGGAGCGTGGTGGTCATAGGAGAGAATAGAAGAAGGGATGGGAGCAGAGAAAAATGTACAGCTCAGTAATAAATAAATAAATAAATGTACAGCTCAGTAAATAAATAAGTAAATTACAATTAAATAACTATCACCTGTTCAAGGAGACATTTTAAAGTATAAATCATAGTTATTTTGCTGTACATACCATATTTTATAAAGTATCATTTCTTACCGTCACTAAAAGCTTTTAGGGTCAAATTCCCTAAGTGTTTATATTCAGTGGTCAGCATGCTCTAGCTCAAAACTAGTAGTAGCATCATAGAAATCTTTAACAGTTAAATTATCATATATATCAGTTGAAAATAAGTTGCAGCTGATTTCAAAACAGACTTTTGAAATACGGCCATATATTAAGGCTAGCCCAATGGGCTATGTCAATCAGCAATGTTAGGGGAGATTGTGTAACTAAGAGAACAGAAGAAAATATTGATTAAACCGCCTAAGGATTCACGAGTTATACATTTCTTGAGAAAAAATTATGCAACCTCATGAACTCACATTCACCAAGGTTCCTGATAAAATCTTATGACTACACACCACAAATATGTTTCTGTAAAGCCCACCTCTCAAAAGTCAGCCTTGCTGAGATTTCAGTTGGGAAAACTCCTTCAAGAAGTCATGCATCTTCATATTAATAAGAAGATCTGCATATCACTACTTTATTTACAAAGTTAGCTTTTATTTTCTGTGGCTGCTCTCACAATTTGGTGGATGGGGGATAACCTTTCTGTGACCTTGCTTCTAGAGGTGTGCTCATTTCACAGGACTATTAGGCCCTGTAGTTTGTTCCAAGCAGAATCATGAACGTTAAAACTTACTACTATGTTTTGAGAAGGTCAAATGAAGTATAGGCAAAGTTTAAATTGAGGGAAAAGATCAGAATGAGATTTATATTCTGGATAAAGAAATAAAGTAAGCAGTGCCTTCATCCATTCCCTCTTGTGACTATTTGACACAGTCCTCTAAGTAGACATTCTGGGCTCCCAAGATAGTATCACTCACATTTGGGAAAAATGCTGTCTCATTAGCCATTTCTTCCCACTATTCTTTAGGTGATGATTCAGGCTGGTCTTCATCTGAGCAACAGTTTTAATCACCAATAGAGGGTTTTATTGATGACCTTGTAGGTTATGGCAACACTTAAAATACGATTCTCTTTAATTGTTTTAATAGTGGTCCAAGTCCTGGGTTGAGCACAACTTTACTGCAACCAGAACATATCTTAAAAGAACAATGGTGTCGCAATATTTCTTTATACCTTTGGAATTCTTAATCCAGTATCTCTAATATGAAACTAAAATGGCTCAATTACACTATGACTATGCCAAAGAGATACTCTGACTGAAATGGCTTCTGAAACTATAACTAGTTTATATGCATTTTATGCGGTTTTAATGGCATATCTATAAAGTTCAGTACCTAGAAATGAACTCTTTGAGGGGAATAGAATGAAAAATAAGAATACAGTTAAAATGTATACTTAATGGACAGTAGCTTTTATTAAGTGTGTGTCTCTCACAATTAATATGCATTAAATAAATAAATTACATAGGTTGAAAAATTGGTTTTTCAGCAAAGTGAATGTGTATAAGAGAGAATTTTGCATTAGTGAATATGAGTTAGATGATGGTTTTTTCTGAGTTTGTTGAAATTGTTTCTCTTATTCTGTGTCTGAGGTCAGAGCTATGATAAAATGTATCAATGTTTACACATATTTTTAATTTGCTATCATATGGATGTGGCCATTGGGTGGTGCTGTGGATCCACTAGAAATAGAAACTTCCAAATGTCCGTGACCCCATTTTGATTTTCTGCTTCTTTTTCCTAAACACATGTGTCCTGACTCTTTTAGTAAATACATTGCAGTGTTGTACTCAATTTTTTTTCCTCATGTAGCTAAAAATGTTACTTATATTCACTCCCTTTTCTAAGTTAGCATTTTAAATGCATTGACTTTTGACATTAGGTAAAAATTAGAAATGTAAGCTTAATGAGGCAGATAGAAATCTTAAAGAATTTTCAATAATATTATTTTAGTACTCTTGCACCTCATTATATCTGCTTGATTTTTAACAAAATGTTTCTAATGATTTGGTTAGTCATTGTTTTGTGACTATAGAGAATTCATTGTTTGTGAATGTTAATGTAAGAACTTGTGTAAGAATGAAAATACCTTCTGTTTGTCAAAATGGCATGCCATTTATCTATTTCTTAATTATGCTTTTAGCATGACATTTAAAAATCAGTAAGTATCTAAAAATGTGATACTATAAAACTCAGCACTGTTTTCATTATGAATTTTATTTTCAGAAGGGATCTGTTTCAATACAATCAGTTCAAATACTATGACTCTAAGTGTTTTCACAATTTGTTATGTTATAATATGCATACACACTGGGGCATAGATATTAACTCAATAGCCTCCCTGAGACATATGTAGAGACAACATCTTTTGGCCCCTGTTTGAAAGGGCTATATCCTAGTTAAAGAGGCTCTATTTAAAATACATGAAATCTCTTCAATGTAATACAGCCTTGGGAGTCACTGACAAGATCTGTTGTTCATCAGCTTAGGCCTTCACCATTGGCTTTCACTCTGTGTTACAATTCTGTTGTGTCTTCACAGTTCTTTTTCTTCAAATGACCAACTATTTAGAACCTAGTTATACAAAAAACAGCAGGATTATTAGGACTATTTTAGCAACTTGAGTGTAAGAAATGCAAAGTGGCCTTGGAGTGCCAAATAATTTGCAGATGATATGATAGTATACACAAGTGACCCTAAAAGATTCTGACAGGAATCTCCTACAGCTGAGAAATACTTTTAGTGAAGAAACTGGATTCAAATCAGTAGCTAGACTGATAAAGAAAGGGAAGAACACATTTTTAATAGCCTCATATGATATAAAATATCTTGGGTAACTCTAACTAAGCAAGTGACTGATTTATATGATAAAAACTTCAAATCTTTGAAGAGTTTGAAGAAGATATCAGAAGATGGAAGTATCTCCCATGTTCATGGATCGGTGAGATTGAGTAAAAATGGCCATTCTACAAAAAGCAATCTAGAGATTCAATGCAATCCCTATCAAAATTCCAACACAATTCTTTACAGACTTTGAAAGAATACTACTAAACTTCATGTAAAAACAAAAAACCAAAAAAACAGGATAGCTAAAACAATGCTGTAAAATAAAAGAACTTCTGGAGGTATCACAATCACAGATTTCAAGTTATACCACAGAGCTATTTAATTTCTATGATGCATGGTATTGGCATAAAAAATACATTGATTAATGGAATCAAATTGAAGACCCAGAAATAAATTCATATGCCTATGGACACCTGAGTTTGGGGAAAAAAAAAGACAGAAATATACCCTGAAAAAGACAGCATCTTCAACAAATGGGT
Organism: Ondatra zibethicus; assembly: GCA_004026605.1. Classification (NCBI taxonomy): domain Eukaryota; kingdom Metazoa; phylum Chordata; class Mammalia; order Rodentia; family Cricetidae; genus Ondatra; species Ondatra zibethicus. The sequence goes on along the minus strand of PVIU01001474.1, from coordinate 75,823 downwards.
GCTGGTCAAACTGGATGTCTGCATGTAGAAGAATGCAAACCCATATTTATCACTGTGCACAGCTTCAAGTGAACCAACATAAATTCATATACACTGAACCTGAGAGAAGAGAAAGTGGAGAATAGCCTCAACACTTTTGCCACATAGATGACTTTCTGAACAGAACACTGATAGTATAGGCGCTAAGATCAGCAGTTAATAAAAATGGGACCTCATGAAGATGGAGAGCTTCTGTCAATAGGCTAACTGGTGGCCTACAGAGTGGGAAAGTATTTTTACCAATTACACATCCAATAGAGATATCAAAAAGCCAAACAACCCAATTTAAGAACATAATACAGATCTAAACAGAGAATTCTCAGTAGAGGAATTTCAGAAGGCTGAGAACATTTAAAGAAATGTTCGATATCCTTAACCATTAGGGACATGCAAATCAAAACTACTTTGAGATTCTATAATAGAAGTGAAAGCTCATGCTCATGAGGATGTGGAACAAAGGGAACACTCCTCCATTGCTGACGAGGTTGCAAACTTGTACAGCCACTATGGTAATCAAATACTTAGAAAGTTGGGAGCGGATCTACCTCAAGATCCACTCTTACGCACATAGCCAAGTTATGCTCTATTCTACCATAATGACATTTGTTCAACAATGATCATTGTAGCTTATTCATAGTAGTCAGAAGCTAGAAACAACCTTGACATTCCTCAACAGAAGAATGGATAAAGAAAATGTGGTACATTTATACAATGAAGTATTATTTACCTTTTTAAAAAAGTGACTCAATGAAATTCATATGCAAATGGATAGAATTAGAAGAGAAATCATCCTAAGTAGGTAACCCAGACCCAGAAAGACAGATATGGTATGTATTCACTTATGAATGGATATTAGCCATAAAAAATGATAACCAAGCTACAATCCATAGATCCAGAGAGGTTAGGTAAAGAAGAAGGGTCTGCAGAATACAGGGATCTCCTTGGGAGGAGGAAATAGAATATGATCAAACTGGAGGCAGGTGGGGACAGGAGTTGGGGATCAGGTTGGGATAAGATTGGGTGGAAGGAGAAAGTATGAGAAGAGCCAACTGGAATTGGAGAGCATTTTGGTGGTGGTGTGGACACCTACTGTAGTGAAAACTACCTGGAATCTATGAACGTGATCCTAATATGAACTCATAGTCATGGGGCGTATGGAGTCTCAACTGGCCATCTCTTGTAGTCAAGTAAGGCTTCCAGTGACCAGACTAGGTTGCATTCAATTGAGTTGTTGACCAAGGGGTGGGGATTCCATGGAAATCCCTAAAAACTCAGACTGTCGCTAAGATAGAGTTGTTGTCTACAGACTGATAACAGGACCCCATTGCCAAGGACAACACCCACACTTCTCAATGAACTTGGAGATGCCAGAGGGGTGCCTGCATAGAGTCCTCATCCCTATGTTCTAGTCTCTTTAGTCTGGTGAGTTACTCTGTAGACTACTGAAAAAGAAACAACCAAGCCACAAAACCTCTGAACTACAATCTGTCGTCTGCAAAATATGCTAGGGCAATGGTGGCGCAGAATTTATGGGAGTGGTCCACCAGTGTCTGATTTGACTTATGACCCGGTCAGTGACAAGGAACCCATACATGAGACTACTTGGATGACAAAGATCCAGAGAGTAGATAACCCAGAGATAATTAGGGTAAAACCAATCTCTACTGGCCTTTAAAAATCAATAAAATTATTCCTACTGGTATTCTGCTACAATTATAGATCACTGTCTTATCCAGTCATCATCAGAGAGGCTTCGTCTAGAAGCAGAAAGAAACAGATGTCAAGACCTACAGCCAGACATTATGTGGAGAGAGAATCTAAATTGGAGGTCTCAATCAAATCTCTCCCCTCAGAATTCACGGAATCCCAATGAAGAGGACATGGGAGAGGAGATGGAGGACACCAGGAAAACAAGGCTCTCTGTATCAACTAAACAAGGGATATATGAGCTCAGAGAGACTGAAGTAGCATGCATAGGGTCTACGTGGGTCTGCATCAGGTCATCTGTGTATATGTTTTAGCCATTAGCTTAGTAATTTTATAGGATTCCTTGCAGTAAAAACTAGTTGGTCTCTGATTCTTGTGGCTGCTCTTGAGATTCTATTCCTCCTACTGGGTGACTGTGCCCAACTGCAATATGATAGTTCTTACTAGATTTGATTATCTTTTATTTTGTCATATTTGGTTATTTTCTCTTACTAACCTGTTCGTTTCTAATTAGAGACAGAGAGAGAGAGAGTGAATCTGGAGTGGAGAAGAGGTGGAAAGGAACTGGGAGGAGTAGAGGAAGTGGAACTATAATCACGAATCTATTGTATGAGAAGAGAGTCTATTTTTCCATAAAGGAAAAATACACAAAGCGGCATAGGATTGCCAAATAATAGGGTCAAAGAAATAAATTAATTTACCTGCCTGCTAACATGTATCCTATTAGTAATAGAGTTAGATTCCACTTTTCAAATGTCCTTTGAAAGATGTATGGAAATCGTGTAATGTGGGCATCAAAACTCAATGCTCTATAAACTTTCATGACAAGCTCTAAATAGCACTAACACGTGTTTAACTTACTTTATAATTTCAAATGATTTCATTTTTTCATCATTTTATGGATACAGAGGCTGTGTCTTGATCCTGTATTGTACTGGTGTTTAAAATGCTTATGTTTTGTGTCCTTTGAACCCTTTTGTTGGAAAGGATTACTATGTTCAAGTTACAAGGATAGAGCATTCTATGTAGGTCTATAAAGGAAGGAATTCAGAACAAAAATTGAAAGATGTTTGCAAACAAGGTTGCTCAAGGATTTACATTAAAATAATAAATAAGAAAAAGAATATAGCCAAGGATAAGAGAGCATCTGTCATGCATTGTCTCTTATTGCTCCTGAATTAGAAGAATTTTGGAACACAGTTCAGAAGTCCACAAGTAAGAAAATCAAGGAGACTTAAGATGGGAGAAAAATTTTGTGAGCAGTGAGCTTAACATTTAAAAAAAAAAGCAGAGAGACCATGGTTATCAAATTATTTAAGATATAAAGCTTAGAGTGAGCCTAATTCTAGATACAAGACTTTTGCAAATATATTTTCAGCAATCACGTCACAAAACTGATGGGAATCTTGATAGACATGAAACATGAATGGAGAGTGCGATGTTAAAGGCAGATGTTTGAGTGCAAGGGAGCAAGAACATCCTCCATGATGCTTGTTACCAGCCCATTTCATGATTGGGGTGTGTGAGGATGTTAGGAAATGCAGCTGGGTTGGAAGAGGATTGATAACTCAAGGCCCATTAAGTTGGTCTTGACATGAGGTAGGGGAGTGATACCAGAGGGGCTTACACCAGCTGCTTAGGTCTCATCGTCCCTTTCCTGGTTTCTTCAGTCCTCGTGTGTGGACGTGTGTGTGTGTGTGTGTACATGTGTGACATCAAAACTCTCTTTCCTGTCTTCATTTCTCCCATTAATTTTTTCCTTTCTAAACAGACAAGTTTTAAATTACTGGCTTTTTGTAGCAAGATTTTCATAAAACACAAGGTTACAGGATTCATGTCTGAGGTCACGGGAATTGCTGTTTTCAGATGGTGACATGTTCTTGGAAGTGACTGCGAGGCCTTGCAAGCAGCACAGGGTAGTTTATCTCAGGTGGCCTTCAATAGGTACAGAACACAGACCAACTGGTACTTTTAGTGTTTCATCCATGGAAACCTCAGAATTGCTTAATTATGCTAAGTCAAAAGTATACTACAATTGGGAAAGACAGCTAATATGCATTCTTTGGAGGGAGAGCTGAATAATGTTGCATAGAAGCAAAACATGTTTCTTAAAGAATGAAAAGTATTTGGCATACATTGGATGTCATGTGCACGCTGTAAGACTTCTAGAGGCAAAAGAAAAATAATAATGAAGCAGCTTATGTCAAAGAACACAGGAAACAGCAGGCTGGAAAAGTACACCACCCAAAGTGGAACAAAACAAGTAACACCAGCTGGGATTCGAAGGCAGACACTTGAAGGCACTCCTGTAAGCATTAATTGTGTTCCTCTCTGTGGTAGTGCAAAGACATAAATAAGAAGGCTTTGAACACTCTGCCCCAGGAACAACTACCATGCATGCTCACATCTGCCCTAGATTAGAATGAATTGCACAATGCAAATAAATAGGACACACAAGAACCCTGGAGCTCTGCCCAACCTCACATCTGATTCTTTAGAATCAAGTTCAAAGGACTTTCCATATGCTGAAAATGCTTTCTTTCTTTCTTTCTTTCTTTCTTTCTTTCTTTCTTTCTTTCTTTCTTTCTTTCTTTCTTTCTTTTAAAAAGTCATATAAAGGGAAGGAACTAAGAAAGAAAAGAGGGAGTCAGGGGGGTTGCCAGCAGAAACCAAAACATCCAGTAAACTAAAGAAAATAGGGAGTTGGACAGAAATTGGGACACCCAGTGAACCATGGATTCAGGTAAATAGCAATTAAACTAAAAAGGATCACAAAATACTGCCCAGGACATACTTATTCTAACAGCACATATATGTTATATATATAAGTGTGTGTGTGTGTGTGTGTGTGTGTGTGTGTGTTTGCGTGCGTGCGAGCTTAGGTAAATATTTGTATGTATTCTAATATTAAGTTTGTAAACATGTCTATTGTTTAATACTAAAATTCAGTTGGAGTCATAATTTTTCTTCCACTAAATCTGGAGAAGCTGGGGAGAGAAAGGCAGAAACTTCCTCTGCATGAGAGTAGAATGATATTCTTTAGATTTTACAAAGACCCTAACAGTTGTAAGCATAGGCTTTAAATAAGTGGAAAGACATGATACTACAGCTATGAAAGTAGGTAGAAACCATTGTGCCTACCAAGATGCTGGCTATGTTTGTGATTCTAGACCACATCTGTCCCCACAAAGGAATCATTCATGGTAAAATGACTGGAGCTCTTAGCTTTGGTTTAGATACGTCAGTTGGTATCATCTTTGTTGGTTTGACTGATAGGTCATGTACACAACTAGGTAGGTGTCACTCAACCAGCAGGTGAACAGCAAATTATGAGAACATATTAAAATAAAATTATCCCAAAATGAGGAAATCAGTATTGTATTTGCTATTCCACATGCTCTCTTTGCTGGTTGGTACACATTCAAGCCTTTAAATGGTATGTCAAAATGTATGAAAATCAAGGTTTTGGCATTTTTTTAGAAGGGTGTTATTTTTTGTGTTTAATCATTAGGACCAGCTAGTCATAGTGTCTCATACCTGAAATCACATCACTTAAGAGGTTAAGGCAGTGGATTGTCATAAGTCTGATCGCCAGCTGAGTTTACATAATGATTTCTAGGCTGGCATGGAATACAGAAGAAGAGCCTGTCTCAAAAAGAAAAGTCAAACAAACAAACAAAAACCAAAGGAAATAGAAAATATAGGTAACTGTGAATGAATCTGAATTATGGTGACAGAGAGGGTTATTGAGCAAAACTGTTTCTACAAAATGCTTTGTAATGGGTAGTACCTGAATTTGTGAATATTGGTTACAGACACAAACTCCAAATGTCCATTTATGTTCATTTTCCACAGTAACAGAACCATAATTTGTGAATTTTTTTGGTATTCATAGTTTGCAAGACACATCAAGAAATCGGAAGGTCAGAAGATTCCTAAAGTTGAATTGCAAATATCAATTTACGGAGTTAAAATTCTTGAACCCAAAACAAAGGTAAGATTTGTTTTTGAGAGTTATGTTAACCTATTCTTCAATCAGTGACAATTATATCTATTTTCATGGATCGTTAACATTTATTACCAACTTTAAATGTTTGGTGCTTGGCAATTTATTTAAACGTGTGTACCATTTGGAGAAAGAAGAACTTTTGGAATCTTGTCATTGTCTACCTGCAACCTATGCCCCACCTATAATAACTTATATAAAGTAGCTTCAGTACTGGTAGTACCTGTATTTAGCGATTTCTATCCTTTTATGTGCAAGATGCATATGGTCAAAATGTATGCTGGGTATGAAAGAAGACAAAAGCTGTGCAGTGTTAAAATGTCTTTTCTTGTAGATTCAGTTGTTGTATATTAGCTTTCTAGGGTTGCTATAACAAAATGCCAAAGTCTGGATAAATTAAGCAATAGCAATTTATTTCCTTTGTAGTTGTGAACCTAGAATCTCAATATTCATATGTCCACAAACTCAGTTTAGCCTCCTCCCTTGGCACAGCTGGTTGGCTACTGTACCTTCATGTGCACACACACACTTGAGATTCTTTGTATGTCTGGGTTTTACTTATGTTTGTGTTTTTTTTTAAAAGGACACCAGATTGAATTAAGGATCATACAATGCTTTTGTATGAGTTGTATTATCTTCAATTTTTAATTTTAAGACGAACAGTTTCATATTTGTATCAACCTATATTAATTATACATGATAATGAATTTCATTATAACATTATCATACATGTATACAATGTATTTAATCATAGTTATTGCAATCACCTTTTCTTGATTCCTACTCTCAACAGTTCCCTTCTTTGCCCCAATCAATCCCCCTTCTACTTCCATCTTCCTTTTTCCCCAAAGAGTTTTATTCGTATTGCTTACAGGAACATGACAAGGGGCTTTTCACTGTATTATATGCTATTCACTTGAAGAAAAGTTCTCTCCCTTCACCATAGACTCTCTATAGATCTTGTTGAAGTGATTGGAATTTGTGTGCTTTTCGCCACCACTCACAAGATTTCTGGTAGGACCAATCTTGTGCTGGTCTTGTGTAGGTAATTACAGCTGCATTGAGTTCTGAATTCAACAAGCGTGTCATACCCAGAAGTCTGTAATTCCACATCTCCCCATCCCTTCCTATGGCTCTGACATCCTTTCATCTTCTGTGAGGCCCCCTGAGTCCTGGAGGGAGTAATATAGATGTGTAGCTTACAGAGGAGTACTCAGCAATTACTTATTCTCATCATCTCAGCAACCACGAAGTGGTCCACGAAGCTACCACTGCAGTGCAAAAGAAGCTTTTATGGTCCAAATTAATGGCATTAATCTGTGGGCATAAATTTAGTTATTTAGGAGGTAATTTGTTGACACATTATGTCCATCTAGTAAACAGCAGCAGCAATTTCCTTACGAGGATTTATAGGACTGCTGTGGCTGAAGGCTTTGGCTGTAGGTCTATGATGCCAGACAGGAATTCCCTCCTCTGGTGCAGACTTCAAATCCAATTAGAAAGTAATGGATTGTCTCACTAATATAGAATTGCTACAGTTGTATCAGTGAGCTCATCTTGCCTGTCTATTGGATAGTATAGCATGCTATACTGTGAACTGTGGAAGACTGTACAGCAATTCTTCCTTAGCAGCGTGCATAGCGCCTCCTGACACCTTGAGGTCAAACCAGTAGGAAGAGCGCTCCCAAACTTGATTTTTCCATGTCCTATGGCTGACGCTTATGACATTTTCAGTGATGGAGTCTTTCCGTCTAGTTCTGTTGGACAGCAAACAACAGTGGTGATCATCTCTTTATTTGGGGTTCTCAGGGGGATCCTGAATCAACCACTCACAGGAGGTGGCCTGCCTCTGACACAGGGATTTTCATTTAATGGCTTATGTTTCCTAGGAGCAACTTTATCTACCTATGCAGGATCCTTCTATTTAAACTCATTGTTTCTACATTTTATACTTTTAGCCTATCTTACCAGTTATCCGTCTTCCTTCGGGTTTTTTCCCTATATTGTTAGTTTTAGTTGATCTTCCCTCCCAACCCCTTTGTTTCTTCCAGCTCCCTACCACCACCCCCAATATAGTAAGTCATAAGTCAGACAATACTCGGAATAGTTCACCAGAATGAGCAATAAGCCTTAAAGGCCAAATAAGAATATGGTAGGGAGATTCTCTAATTGGCCACAGCTATATGTCTGCTTTATTTAGATATAGTATAATGAACTGGCTGCCAGTGGTTGGTTAAAACCCAGCTGTATGTAATTGGCTGAAGTTGCTCTGTGTGTTATATGTAAAATTAGGCTGCTAACATACTCTTGGCTTGCAATTTGTTAGGCAAGAAATGAAATAGACGGACAGCCTCAAACTAATGAGCTTCTGTATATTTCATTAAACATTTCTGATACAACTATAGTTTACCATATTGGGAATGAGCTCTTCAGGCAGAAGAGAGGTTTATACCTCTCTATAAATAAAAATGAGATTTTTAAAATACATTATTAATCAGATACTATGTTTTTCCCACTTGGGTGGGTAAAATTGAAATGAATGCAAGCTCTGTAACAGTTAGCACCTATGCTTTTCTCATTTCTACTCCCTTTAGCTGTTCTCCATATGTAGTGTGAGGTTCTGGAAACAGAGGACGCAGAGAAACACATTGATCTTTTCATTTCAGCTGTAATGAAACATGTTGATTATAAGTATATGTGTTTCCTTTCTTAGTGTTTTGTTGTTAGTGTTCCCAAATCTCTTTATCACAAAATTAATCATGGATTTAATATACATGAATTTTATCACAAGGTGGACTGTCTAACTCTACACGGAAAAAAGTTATGCTTAAATACAAGAAGCTCTGAGTTCAATTCCCAGTACCTAAAACACAAAAACAAAAACAAAGCAAAACAAACAAGAAAAGTCATCACAAGAGAATGGAGTTATAGTCCTCAGCTCTCGTCTTCTTAGGAAGATGACGTTGGTAACTGCCTTACTTTATTTTATTGTTACTGTGGTAACATACTACAGCAGAAGCAGTGTAAGGGAGAGTTTTTGCTCACAGTTCCTGTTACAGTTCATAATGGAGGGGAAGGCAAGGCAGCATTAATTGAAGCATCCTGTGATATTATATCCTTCTCCGCTTTATGAATTCTAGGATATTCTGCCCAGAGATGGTCTCACCCATGACTAACATGGCTCTTTCCACATCAGTTAATGTAATCAATATGATACCCTACTGATGTGACCAAAGGCCTATTTCCTAGAGTAATTCTGGGATTATCTCTTGGTAATAGTTCCCATGAATCTTCACACCAATATCAACAAATATTAGGATAATGTGGGAATGGATTACAACCAAATGCCTTCTGTGACCATACTGATTGTTGAGTGGATAAAACATGGCACATTCCACCACTAGCTATAGAAATAAGTAGAAATATTAAATCATTTTTTCTGAATTGTATAACAATAATTATAATTATACAGTCATATAGTCTTTTTCTAAACCATATAATGATAAGATGGAAATGTATCACAAACATTGTCACATAGTTATTAATGATATATACTAGCTATTAGAATTCAGAGACTACAGTATGGCTCAGGGCTATTATTTGATTGACTATATTAAAATAAAAAATATGTGTCAATGTGAAAAAAATCATTGCACTATTAGGCGAAATATAGGTAAAAGTCTGAGACATACACAATTTGTTGCTTGTCTAAAGATTAAGGGCAAGTGCCAGTGACCATGTCAGAGGAGCAGCAGGTGGCAATTGACATCCAAGAGGTCAGACAACCAGGAGGTACTTCCCTGTGGATGAATCTCAGATAGGCAAGGCACTGAGACCACAGAACCTGGAATGTGTTTTTCTTCTGCTGTGCCTTCACAAGTTTACTGCTGACATCTTTCTCTGGTATCTGGTTTGGTATGAATGGGTGTGGTGAGATCACTACTGCCTATAATGTAGTGTGTTTAGCTCATGGAAATATCCCGTTCTACTGGGTATTTTTACCTGTGGATTATTATGAAGATGACTCCTTCCTAAGCTGCACTATCTAATTGATAATAATAATAATAATAATAATAATAATAATGTTTGCTTAAATAGAGTTTTGATGATAAAAAATAAAACAAGAAAGTGTCACACAGCTAGAACACATGGGTTTCTCTTGAGGAGCCATATAGACTGTAGCAAATGAAAAACAATTGAGTCCCAAGAGCCAAGCCAGCTTGAATTCCTTTAATCTTGGTGCTGAAAGATACAGTCACAGGTTTTGGTGTGCATCATTAACTGAAACAAAGCTCTAAAATAACTTCAGGATAGATCAGATGTTTCAATAATAGCTTTGAGGTGAAAAACTCAAGAAAACAATCTAAAGTTCATGAGGACACAAAGCTGAGATCAAAATACAAAGCAGCCCAACTATTAATAGCTGGTGTCCTTTTCTTGCTAGGACTGATTGATGACCAAAGATGATTCTTAATTCCTTAGACCCATTTCTGACCTCAATCCTCAATCTCCTGACATAAGAAACTATTGATGAGTGGATATGTGCACTGAAGATTTAAAGTACCGCTGACTGATTCTTTTTCATATATAAAAGTTTAGATTTGTAATTCCTTTAAGATTCCTATAAGATTACCTTTAAAGATAAGTAATAAAGTAATTGGCCCTTTCTTTGTAACTGAAAAATACAGCCTGCCAGTAAAAGACCTGACCGAGAAGAGTATCTTGCTTACCTACATGACTAATCTATAACAAGTTGCTTGGGTATGAATGTATGTAGATTCTTGGGATAAATTGTTTTTCACCTGTATCACATAAAATGTTTAATCATTTAAAGATTATGGAAACCATTCTGTTTTTTACTTGTATTTATTGTAATCATTCACTTGAAAAACAGAATATATATTGTAACTGCAGTATAATTTTTATATTGCTTGAAATATTTTGTTGGGGCATATAAACTGTAAGGGAAAGAATAGAGTTAAAATGAGTTAGAAGGAAAAAAATCAAGAATAAAAGAGTTAGAAGAAAAACATCACAAATGAGAGATGGAAATCACCAGGAAAATCAAGAATATAGAATGAAAGTGAAGAATAAAGAAAAGGTTTGATGGAAACCATCAAGAGAGTGTTTCATACTTAACTTATCCAGCAAATGCTTGGTGACCTGTCCTTATGCTGCTACACAGGTGATGCATTACTTAGATGGATTCTCTTCACATTTGTTATCTATGGCATTTAAGTTCTTATTCTCAGTCTGCTAAACAAATTAGAAATAAGAGTGATAGATTAAATCAAAGCAAGCATGAGTGTAAAATGCAAAAAGATAAGATTCTAAGGCATCTTTGCTACTGATTTTTGAGACAGTCTTTGAGTTTCTAATTCAACTGTAATAAATATAGAGGGAAATATTTATAGCAGACACTCTGGTGTTTAAAATTAGAAAGATAATTATCTAGTTAGTCTTGGATACAACTATAATAGCTCCCATCACTTATCTTTTACACATCCACCAAATACTGTGATGACCAAAGGTTCTTACTGACGTTGTGTGTTATAATGCACTTTGAAATAAAGGATGCCTATAGCTAGAATAAAAAACAGAATAATTATTGATTCTATTTTATTTCAACAGTTATAATTAAGTAAAACATGAGATTTTTCTTCTAACCCCAACATGTTTCAGAAAACTATGGTGATAAATAGGTAATATTGATGATAATACTGTGTTTCATAATTCAGTGGTGTGTGGGTCATGTGCTCTCATGCTACTACTCTGTCTGGTAGCGTAGTTGTCTTTCTGCCCATTAGAAGTCCCAATTCTATCATCTGCAGGCTGCCATGTTGGCAGCCTTACGCTACCAAAGTTTCAGGGATGACCTTCCTGGACAGAAAAGGCCCAGTAGTGAGTGAATAACCATATGGACCTGATATTTAGTGAGAAAACTATGAATGAGTTGTTACTGGGCCTTATGTAAACTTGTACAGAGGAGATTTTGTTCTAGACTATAGTGCTAATTATTACCAGTAGCAAAGAATTTGGCCAAATTTGTTCTTTTTCTATAAACCTTTGGAAACGTTTTAATATTTTGGGCCTCAGTACACTCTTATGTAAATGTTCAAGGTGTGAAGGATGTGGCTTTTAAAGATGCTTTGTAGGATCACAGAATCCCACAAAGAGGCTCAGAAACACTGTGAGCCACTGATCAATCCTCCTTCCTCCAGCATGCACTGGTGTGTGCACTGTTGCAGCGAATGTCTTGTTCCATCCTTGAGTCAGGCATTCTGCCTCCATTACGTTTGTATTTGTGTAAATTCAGGCATGTGCAATTCCAAGAGCAAGACTTGACAGGTTATCGCTGCACTTCCAGAACTTTGAGGTGTTTTATTAATGCAGCGGGCGTTTCAAAATGTGGAGGAAAATACAGTCAACTATGTTTGTTTCCATTCATGTTCACAGGAAGTCCAACATAACTGCCAGCTTCATAGAATATCATTCTGCGCAGATGATAAAACCGACAAGAGGATATTCACTTTCATATGCAAAGATTCTGAATCAAATAAACATTTGTGTTATGTATTTGACAGCGAAAAGTGTGTAAGTATGCCAGATGTTTTAGGGTGGTTTGTTCTCTTTTACAAGCCAGGGATTGTCTTGTTTCCGGCATTAACAAAGTATTTGGAAATGAATAAGGCCTGCAAACACTTAACTGCACCACTAATAGATTCATCCTGTCATAAGAACAGGGTTCGGAATTTTATTCTAACTAAATGCTTATGTTCGTTAGCAAAAGCTCGCATGCAAATTTCTTTCATTAGAGCATCATGGCTACTTTTATCTCTTTGTATTTATCTCAAGTAATTTAGTTTATTTTAAATTTTAATTGAAAAGTTATTGACTAGTGTCTGCATGATGCAAAGAGGAACAGTGAGCAGAGGTTTCTTGGGAATATGAGGAATTTAGTGAAGACAAATGTCTTCAGCTGAGGAACAAATGCTGTATGACTTCTTAAAATGTTTCCAGTTCTTTGAAAGTTGGTTTTTGATGTTTATTATTCAGAACACTTAGCATAAGTAGTGGTGTTGAGCCCCCTTCCCCATGTGTGTGTGTTTGTGTGTGTGTATATATGTGTGTGTGTGTGTGTGTATGTGTGTGTGTGTGTGGTGTGGTGTGTGTGTTATGATGAATAAATTCTGAAGTTCTTAGCATGTAAGGACATTTAGGAAATTCTGAGTCATGCAACAATTCCTGAATCACCCAACATCTTAAGGAAAACCGTGTGTCTTGCTTATGAGTGTGAACTCATTTTCATAGCCAAGTCTGAGTTCTGCTATAAAACCTATGATGTGAATTCTGAGCGCATATTGCAGCCATTGATGACGGCAATGGAAAACCATCCAACCTCAACAGCACTATTGGATTAAAATGGAAACAGAACTAAACTCATTTAGATTCTATTTTTTCCCTGTTCTCAAAAATAGAAAATTACTAATATCATGATTAGGTGATTCATTTTTCTGAGTCTTCCATGCAGACTTTTTGAGAATAAATACCTGTTTATTTTATACCTATTACTTGCATCAGGTGGATAACAAATACCCAGTAATTTTTTAGTCTTGATGGAAAATACACTGTTGAAATTTACCCCAAGTAGCCACATCTTTTAAATTTTAGAGCTCTTAAAAAGCAAGTTCATGTGGTGTTTATGTGGCATCATAAGATCTACTTGGGATTTGTAAACATTATAGAGTATTTCATCTGAAAAATATGCTTATCGCTGCAAGGCAGCATTCTACAGACAAGAGGGAACTTTATATGGAGACCACACTATTTTTGAAACTTATCCCATTTCACAAATAAACCATAGTTTCATATTCCTCTGCTTTCTCAACATGTGGTTTGCAGATGACTTTGTTTGTATGATTGAGAATATTAAAGCTGATATTCCTAAAAATCATTTCTATTTTAAGATAAAACAGTCTTTTAACATTTTCACCAAAACAATAAGCTCAGTTTTCTTTCATACATGCCTTGAACATAGAAATCAATTGCCTAGGGATCCTCTGAAAGGGTTCTTAATTAGAATTCTTAATAAATATCAGCATTTATATAATTATGTGCTACTTTACAATCTTTCCTTAAAACCCATCTACATCTATCCTATGATCACATGATCATAAAGCAAATCTTGTATAACTATATCACATTTTAAAAAGTATAGTTCCTTTTTAACCTCAAGGATAATTTTATTAGAGTTTAGTTGTTGAACTTATATGGAAGGCAAGTTATAACTCTCAGCAGCTGTCTGGAGGAGGAGAATGAAAGATGAAGGGATAAAACCCTCCCTTTGAGTTACTGACATGGAGGCTCACTACATAGGTGTTAGAGAAAGAATAAGGAAGCCCAAAGTTCTGGCGAAAGGAGGCTGTAAAAAGATAAAAAGAAAATGGGAAATATTAATGCTTTTCTGAGTAATTCAGATAAAAGGGGCTGACTTACAAAGCTGTGTGCTGTGGTCCAGTAAACTACTGCACAGGGGTCTAAAATTCTGGGGAAGGAAGGTATAGTACCTCAGTGAGCCTCCTTTACAGAAGCAGGTCTGCTTTCATGAACTTGAAGCGTTTCCTTGGTTCCAATGTATTTTTTCACTACATGCTTAATTATGTCTCTAATTATAATATGAGCATGAAGGTAAAGTTGACTTGATGTATATGCAGAAAATTTGATATGCCACCCTTTCTAATTAATAATAATAAAAAGCATTAAGCATTGTAATTAATTATAGAATATTAAAATGGAACAATGAAATTTAGCCTTATCGATAGAATATATTCCTTTTTAAAAAGAAAGAAAAAATCAAGACTGCAAGCATTGTTTCCCAGTGTGACATTTCATAACAGAATGGAGAAAGCAAAGCCTTTAGAGTTGTATCCTTGTTTTTAACCACTTCACATTCACACAGACCCCTTTATCCATGATGACAAGGAGAATCAAGGGAAGCTGGAATTCCACAGTGAGGATACTTACCTCTGTCACCACCAGGCAACAAGACATTGCTTTTCTACCTTCATTTTCCTACTGGAATTGTGTCTAGATAACACCTAAAATGGAGGGGGTCTTAAATTTCAGGAATTTGTAGGCTAGTACAGTATACCTTAGATTGAACCAAATACCACTTTTAGTATCAGAAAACAGAAAATCTTAAAGTAAATGAAAAGAGTTACGTAATAGGTAGTAGCATGAGAAAGTCAGAGATGCTGGATTTTAAAACAAAGACTTGGAACAATCAACGATCTAAAAATGTAAAAGAAAACAAATTATGAACACAATTTTTCAAAATTCAAGATTTATTAAAGAATAAAAATAGCTAATCAAGCCAGTGGTTGTGGCACATGCCTTTAGTCCCAGCACTCAGGATGCAGAGGCAAGTGGATCTCTGAGATTGAGGCCAGCCTGGTCTACAGGGTGAATAGCCTGGTCCAGAATAGCCAGGGCTACACAGAGAAATCCTGTTTCAAAAGACTTAATAAATGGACGGATAGATAGGTAGGTAGGTAGATAGATAGATAGATAGATAGATAGATAGATAGATAGATTGATTGATTGATAGGTAGGTGTAGTAAGAGGAGGAGCGGGCTGTGTTCCCGGCACCCAGTTAGCTTATGTTCGAAATAATTATACAGAAACTGTATTTATTGAAATACTGCCTGGCCCATTAACTGTAACATATTTGTTAACCCATTTCTAATAATCTGTGTGTCACCACAAGTCGTGGCTTACCGGGAAAGATTCAGCGTGTTTGACCTGGCAGGCTTCATGGCAGGCGACTCTCCCTGACTCTGCTTCTCTATCCCAGAATTCCATTCTGTCTACTCCACCCACCTAAGGACTGCCCTATCAAAAAGCCAAGGCAGTCTCTTTATTCAACCAATGAAAACAACACACAAATATAGAAGACCTTCCTACATCAGGTAGGTAGGTAGGTAGGTAGATAGATAGATAGATAGATAGATAGATAGATAGATAGATAGATAGATAGATAGGTAGGTAGGTAGGTAGGTAGGTAGATAGATAGATAGATAGATAGATAGATAGATAGATAGATAGATAGATAGATAGATAGATAGGAGGAAGGTATGGATAATCTCATCAAAGATATGGCAGATATAAAAATAAGACCTAGAATTTTGGCAGATGAAAGACAGATATAAAAATTTACTTTTGCTTTAAAGCAACATAAAATGTGTAAAATTAACTTGTACAATATTTGTAGGTTGGGAACTATAAATGATTTGAAAGGAAATGTCAGGCTGTGTGTTTAAGTAGAAAGACACACCATGTTCACAGATTGGAACACTCAGTGCTGTGTGTTTGCATGTTTCTATTATAGCCTGTTACAGGTTTTATTCAATTCCTTGCATCACAGTAAGAGCTTTTGTAGCTATAGACAAGAGTATTATAAATTTACATGAATGCAAGAGAACTGGAATTGTTCAAGCAATTCTGAAAAAATAGCAGTAAAAGCACGACATGAATCTACCTTACATAGAGGTTTCTTCATGGATTTGTAAGTGAGAGGCAGTCAGGACCATAGAACAGACTGCAGGATACAGAAAGGGAGCACACAAATGCATGCTTCCCTGATTTTTGATAACAATACGAAAGCAGAAAGATAAAGATAGGTTTTGTATATTTTTTTCTTTTTAAGACTAGGTTTCACTCTTTGTCCCAGGTTGACTTGTAACTCAGTAGTTATTTCAGATTGCTCTTGAAGTTGTATTCTTCCTGATGCTGTCTGCAATGTTCTGCTCCTGCAAAATGCTCCACCACACCGAGAATAATTAGATAGCCTTTTGACACTAACTGTTTGTTTTTATAGTTAACTTATAACAATAAATTGCCCCTTGACCTGAACCTCAAACCTCATACACACATTTACTGAAAATCCACCATGGACTTAGAATATAAAGAGTACAACTGTAAAATATTTGGGCCGGGGGCAACTCAAGAAATAGTCAAGTTATGTAAAGAAGTTTTTAACTTTGCAATCAAATCAGGGTCTATAGATGGATGAAAAGAAAACTTGTGGCTTATTGAAAACTTCTAGTTTATTAAAAACTTGTACTTTATTCCCCCCAAATACCAATATCTTTCAGGCTTGGAAATATTTAAAAGCAGGCAAACTAGAAGTCAACATGAAAAGCTTTATTTGGGAAAAGGGCAAGCTTTAGACGTTGAAAAAGCTGAAGAGTTCATGAAAAGCTATGAGTCTTTATGCATGTAACAGAAACCTCAAAATACTCAACCAAGTACTTGGAAAAATACAGGGAGAAACAGGCATTCCTCAATTACAGAAAAAGCTTTCTGGCAGGTAACAGGGCTATGTGACAGGGCACTTCTTATATGAGTTCGCTGGACAATGAGATTTTCAGGTAGTCTCTAAAGCTATCAAGAATGAGTAATACAGTTGATGATTCGTATACATTTACCATAATGTTTTGTACCTGATAAACAGAATAAACATTTTAACCATCCATGAGACATTTATTAACTATGTATTATTAAGCACCCACCCCAATAGTAAGACAGTAACGACAATGACAATACTGACCACCACCACTGTCCCAGGAACATGACTGATAACAGTGCAGTTAATCAGTGTTATTGTGGATGTGGCAATGACTCTCAAGGACGATTTGACAGCATGTGCAGAGCCCATATGATTTGACATCAGAATTATCTTTCTCTTAGTGTATCTTGAATGAATGCTATCAAATATGGAAGGAGAGGAACGAAACTATAAGAAAATGCTAGGAATGGAAATGCTGAAAGGACAGGAATAGTCAAGCATGCTAACACCATTCGAGAGCATGTCATTTGCCTTCAAAGTGGCATTTGTGGGGCTTATGGAATAACGCTCCAAAGCTGAGGAAAGTCCAGCATTAAACTGGTACATTTTATATTGCTATGTAGGGAAGGCAATGGTTTAAAAAAAACAAGGAAAGAAGAGTAAAAGAAAACATAATTTCTGCCTTCCAGAGAAGGTTTTGATTTGCATTCACTTTTGTAGCATTTGATTCTATCATAAACTATCTAAGAATATGTTTCTACTGAAGTCCCATGATCTTTGTACAATAGCACCCAGACTTAAGTCTTGTAGACTTCTTTTTGAAGACTGTTTCCATAAATGTTTTATGTTTAAGAATTTTAAAGGTATTTTCATAATTAATAAGGAATTATCCTCTCCAATATACTTGCTGATATTTTCCCCATAATGTAACTTCCACAATTAAATACATAAATGTCAAATACAGGTAGTTTAAGTTGAAGCAATAGAAGTGACAAATTGTGGTTTTCAGTTTTTCTGCAAGTCACTGTAGCGTACACAGTGCTTTGCCACATCTTAGAGTTGCACCAGAAAACAGAGTTGACTCCACCTTCAAAATCCCAAAGTCAAATATTCATGGATATTTAAATTGCTTTAATAAAGTCACTCCATGCTATGTAGCTGCCAGATGCCTGGGAGAAAAAAAAGCCATCATAGCAATGGACTGAGAGCAGCTGATGAGTATTGGCTCATCCACTGGCTTCTGTAGGCTAATGTCAAGATTGCTATTGTACAAAAGACCCTTACAGAGATGACAGAACTAGCTAAGCCTAGGAAAAACTTTTTGGAAACCTCAGAAGAGACAGGACTAATGTCAAGAACCCTCAGTGTTCTGCAACATGAAGTCTGTGAAGCCAGAGAACTAAGAAAGGCTCATTTCATTGACGAGGAGGGCATATAGATGAGAAATATGCACAAGAAAGACATTCCGTGGTAGCATTTATTAGGAAAATGCAGTTGAAAAATCAAACTGAGACGTTATCCCACAGCTCCCCGAAAGATTACAACAAAGCCTCCAAAATGCTGCTGAGGATGTGGAAACGGCATGACTCATGTGTAGCTGCTGGGAACACTAAATGCTAAAGCCACTTGGGGTAAACAGTTTGAGAGCCTTTTAAGAAACAACATGCAACTCTTGCATGAACGGCTTAGGAACTCACCACACAGAAATCAAAGCTTAAAATATTCACCGAAAACAAACCTGATAATATTTACAAAAGGGCACACATATGTGTTTGTTTGCATGAATTACTATTTACTAACAGTCCCAAACTACAATCACCCTAAAAAGTGGGTGAATAGCCAGTCTTTTATATGTTTAAACCTCAGAACCCTACTTAGCAATGGAAAGAAGTCAGTTGTCAATGCATAAAGCATCCTGATGTTCCTGCAGACAAGGGCAAAAGCCGGTCCTAGGACATAGTGTTCCGTGATTCTACATCTTTAGTACTCCAACACAGGCAAAATCATAGAAACAAAACTAATTGATGTTTGCTGGTGTTCTGAGGAAGAGCCGAGAATAGATTGAAAAAGGAATGTCTCTACAGCAAGGTGAAGGATTGTTATTATGAAATTTTCTGTGCTTTGGTCATATTATCCATATTCTAGCTGTGATTTGTGCTGTAGCTTTGAGATATAGTTCCATTGGGAAGAGCAGGAAACAGTGTTACCAGAACCTCTCTATGGAAATTCTTGCAACTTAAGGTAAATCTAAAACATGTAGCCAGTCTTCCTCTGTCCTGCTAGCAGGCTCCCAAATAATGACACGGAGACTTATTAGTTATAAAAGCTCAGACTTCGCTTAGGCTTGTCCCACTAGCTGTTATAACTTAAACTGACTCATTTCTATTAATCTGCATTTTTACCTTGTGACTTTCTATCTTTTCTTTCATTCTGTATGTCCAGCTTTCTCCATGTCTCATCCGCATATCACTGGCATAATTCACGTGCCTAGATTCCTCTTCCTCTTTTTTTCACTCCCTGAAAATCCTGTCTATCCTCCCTGCCTAGCTATTGGCCATTCAGGTTTTTACTACAACAGTCACAACAATACATCGTCAGAGTGCACAAATATGCCACAACAAAAACAAGCACAAGAAAAACGATGGCCTATTTTAAGCCAACCATTTCTCTTACTTTAAATCAATAAATGCTGTAGAGATTCACTGATGACCACAGACCTGCAAAGCCAAGCAGGGACAGAATGTGTGCGGTTGCATACACCTTTTGTTCCAGCACTTGGGAGGCAGAAGTAGTCAGATCTCTATGAGTTCAAAGCCAGTCTTGTCCACAAAGTGAATTACAGGCCAGCCAGGGCTACACAGTGTGACTCTACTTCAAAACATCAAAACAAAACCCACACACTTTCTGTTTCTAATTTAGATGAAGGCCTATTCTACTGTACAGTGGACTGCAGTTCCTTTTCCTGCTTAAAGCCTACTATGCTATTAAAAATTCACATTTATACAACTTCCACTGATTTTTGTAGAAAACTGGGTTATTGTCAAGAGACACATGCATCATTAATATAGGAGAAATAATATAGTGGAAACATTTATGATGAATTCTTATAGTCATATTCTATGTTTTAATTTTTGAAATAGCCTCCATTTTTCACTTTTATTTTGTATAGCAAAGATCTCCATTAATGACATAACAGTGTCAATTAAATATCTAAATTTTAAGAAAATGTTTTAGGTAGCTTATAGTAACTAAAAAGCATTACATTATTGATTTGTTACAGGGGGATATTTTCAATACTTAAAGCTACCACCATTGTACTGTCATTAAAAACAGGCACATTCCTCTTATTATGACATTTGTCTGTACATTGAAACATTTAGTGCCTTCTTAACTCCTGGTTAATTAAGTAAATAAATATTTCATGAGTTCTTTATGCAAATGTCATGAAACTCTGGAGATTCAGGTGAAGAAGGAATGAGGTAGTGACTTGGGGTGTCTGCAGCTGTCTCTTCTTGATAGAATATATATCAGGTCCAATTCAGATGACAGCTGTCCTTTGTTCAGTTATCATCATTTTTCTTCTTGATAGAATATACACCAGATCCAGTGCCAATGACAGGTATACTTTCTGTTATCACCGTATTATGAAAATGTGAATTGTTAACATCACTGAAAATTAGAAGCTCTCATATAAAATTTCAAATCTCTGCCCTCATCGCCTGTGTTTAAGATCTGACCCTGTTTGAAACTGCTCAGTTATGTGAGGAGGAATGAACCAACTGGACCTAGCTGCTCCGTCTAGAGAGGTCTTCCCAGGAATTGTACAGGGACTGCCCCCACCCCTGGTGACTTCATTCATGCTACCTGCCCAGAGTTTAAAACTCCTTCTCATTAGAAAAAGAAAGCAGTAATAAGACCGCAGGAGAAACCACTCAGTTCGATGCTTGCCTTTAATTGGTACTAGGTATTTAAGGAAGGGAGAAAACAGCTGCAAAAAGCTCTCCAATTAAACAGAGGGAAGGCTGCACAAGGAGTTCACAGGACTTTCTAACTCAAATAGCTGCTCTTTGGTGGCCTCCTTTCTCTTCACTTGATTTTACTCTTGAAGCTGAGGGACATCAGATCTTTATGCCAGCATTGACTACTTTCTACTCATGTCTCTGAAGAGCTCCAGTTTTTTGTTTGTTGGTTGCTATGTTTGAGGGTGGGGTAAATAACACCTTGACTAATTGTTACTAATATGCAGATCTTCATTGTATGGTTTTTTTCCAAAGGCTGAAGAAATAACATTAACAATTGGTCAAGCATTTGATCTGGCATACAGGAAATTTCTAGAATCTGGAGGGAAAGATGTGGAAACAAGAAAGCAGATTGCTGGGATGCAGAAAAGAGTGAGTAACCTAAACTTCTTGCTTCACATTTGTCTGATTGTGTACAGGGAAATTTGTGTATGGTCGAACAAACCGAGAAGGCCTGCCATTTATTGTCCCTAATATGGCGGTCGCTGCTCTCACCATATTCCTGTAACTCTTCATCCCGGGGCCTCTGCACAGTCTTTAACTGTTTTATATTGAATTCCCACAAGAACTTAGTGTTCTCATGTGACTTTGCTTCACTTCCTGATGCTTCTCATGGGGATCAGAGCAGCAGAGGCAGCAGATGCTGGGTAAGTGGATTCCCATGCAGCTCGGATTCCTTCGTAATTCAATTATGCCCCGTCAATGTTCACAGGCAGCTTTTCTGTCTTCTGGTTCTATACCCCAAGATGGGTATAAACTCCACCACTCATAAAGCAAACACAGAAATGAATATTAGGAACATAAAATTTTCACACAGTAGTTTTTTAAATTTAATATCATTCTAGTGACCTTGAGTCTTTTGACATTTCCCTAACTTCGTCAACTAATGCTCCTTGTGCACCAAAGAACTTTTGAATTTTATAAATATAAAATATAAGTGAATTTTATAAATAAAATGGTATTTGCTAATGTAACTGATATTACAGCCAATATTTTCCAAGAAAAAAAAATAATTCTGAAAATTATTCAATAATCTTTTGATTTTTAGATCCAAGATTTAGAAACAGAAAATATGGAACTTAAAAATAAAGTCCAAGATTTAGAAAACCGGTTGAGAATAAGTCAAGTGTCATCCTCTCCAGTAAGTACATTGAGAGTGTAATTGTATGATGTCAAACACCTCCTGATCTTGAATCCTTCATTGATTCAAATCATTTTTGTGATCAATAATAAAACTAACTCTGGTTAAGATGGAGACTGCTCAGCAGGGTGCCTTTTCACATTTAAATTTTGTAGATAGTTCAGAACATGGTTATTTTTTATGTTACTCTTTTTGTTACCCCATGCTACCTAAAATTATTTCAACCTCACTTTTTTAAGAGTGAATATACTTTCTCCCTTTGTGACAAATCCTGTCCTTCTTTCCTGTTGGCTGTTGCTTCCTGGGGTTAGACACAATGTCCATGCAGGCTAGCCTTGTGGTGCTGGGCTTCACCTTAGGAAATAGACTGAGAACAAGACCATGTACTGGACGTGGTTGCTTCAGACACTGAAATACACAGTTTCGGGTTCAGACATCATGCAAACATTTGGTATGAAATTATTTGTGTCTGACATGATCAATTTTGAAATCTTGTCCTCAATACCAGGGATGATACCATTATTAAGTGATTTCGGCCAAGAAGATTATTTTTGAGAGAGTGCAATTTAAAGCTGTATTGTTTTCTAGCAATGATGTAGTTTAACACTGAATATTTTCCTGTTTAATAATCTGTATCACTAATAATCTTTATAACGCATTTTATTCACACTGTTTAACTTAAAGCATGAGTGCATGGACTTGCACACAATTGAGACAAGTAAACTGTTGGAAGAATTTTGACAATTTTCATATATAGTATTTATATATAATTATATATATATATATATAATTTTACAGAATAATATCTGGAGCAGCGATTCTCAGCCTCCCCAATGTTGCGACCCTTTATATCACAAGAGTCCCTCATGTTGTGATGACCCCAACCATAAAATTATTGTGTTGCTATTTCATGACTGTAATTTTGATACATGAAATGTAATGTAAATATCTGATATACATGATATTTGATATGTGACCCCATTTAAGTCATGTTCCATGGCTTGAGAACCAGTGTTCTAGAGCATGCAATGGTTATTTTGATGGTAAGTAAAAGATGGGAGTATGATAAAGAACATAGAAAACTTTTCATTATTATAAGAGTGTCTAGTATTCTAGATTTCTAAAATTTAGATGACGTTAAGTGATAATAATGCTAAAACTATGAATTATAACAAATATATCATTATAGGCTTTTGTTACCCTCTTTTGTTCTTTATTTTCAGTACATTTTTAATAAAGGTAGAATTGCATCTTTGCCTTTTCCCTTCCTCCTTCCACCCCCTCCCAGGTACCCTCATCCCAACTCTTCCGTGGATACTCAGACCAGCCCATTTCCCTACTCTCCAAGTGAGAGCCTCTTTTTCTTTTATTATTATTGTTACATAGATATGTGTTTACATATATGTGTATACATACACATATATATATATGTTTTCACAAATATATAAAAACAAGCTACTAAGTCCATTTTGTTCTTTGTGTATAGGTGGTGTCAGGGCTCTTCTTTTTTGATGAGATTATGAACAAATAAACGTCTTTGCTTTTCATTTTCTATTTTTTTTTCCTACAGCAGTGAAATCAACTGGCAAGGTACTTAAGTATAGCTATATTTACTTGACCACTGTTAAAATAATTTCCCACATTCCTAATAGTAAAATGTTAGAACTAGGTTGATATTACCTTCAACTTTTTAATATGAAGACCTATGTTTAAAGATTTAGAATGGGTCAAACTATTGAATTGTAAAAATGGCAGATTATAATAATTAAAATACAAATTAAAGTGTAAGCATCTCTTATTCGGTGATTTGCCATGTGCTTTCAGGTTAACCCATTTCTGTTGTTAGAAATAACTTCCATCTGTTCTTGTGAAGCCTGAGTGTTACCTTCAAGGACACACTAGGAAAGAACATTTCACAGAGTTCCCAAAAGTGAAATTCTGTATATGCTGTATATCTTATGTGTTTTTGTGTGGAACTCAGGAATAAAATAGAGGGTGCTTACAAGATGGTTAAACTTAGTAGCAGTTTGGCTAAAGGAATAGAGGTGGTGGTCTATATTGTAGCTGAAGAAATAGTAGACTTGATTAGGGATCCCACAAACAATAATAAAGGTGAATTTCATGTATAATTAAATTGTCATCATATACTTAATGAGTTTTCAGTGTGTTGGTGCTGTGTGCAGCATCCCCTCGAAACAGATGACCTCTGTACTGACCATTCCAACACAGGATGCTCACAGTCCTAAATCCCACTCAGTGGTCTAAGTCATGGGTTCCTTTTCTGACAAATGAAATGGGCCTTGATATTACCCATAATATGTATCTTCTTAATACACTGAGATTGTGGAAACCTTTGGTTGGTTTTAGAAATTGGTCCTCAGGCAAAAGTATCATTTACATACACTGAGAAATTTCCGTTCCTTGACTCCACACTTTGCTTTGTTCTATGTTCTCGTGGTTTGGCACTCGATGAGAGGCTGTTTTGCTGCCATTTGAGACCAATTGTCTAGAAGCAAGCTGATTTATGTTCATTATATTTGCATGGCAGTGTCACTTATATTTATATTTGAAAGGGTGGTTTATTCTGCCCTTCTGGCCTCATGAAAATACCTTCAGGAGATTGTCCCTTCATAAAATATGGGTAGGCCAAGTTACACCAAACTTTTCCTCATGATTCCTATGTCTGAGTGCTTGCATTTTGTTTTACTAGGTACAGAAGCTTTCAAACAAATCAAGTTGTTCCCAAAAGTTAAATGAATAAAATTATAGTTTCCAGGAATACTGGACTGTCTATTGCTGGGTAAAGCAAATGTCTCCCTTTCAATTAACCAGTGTTAGACGAAATTCTACTTTTATATAATCTACTGTGCAGCCACTGATTAGACTCGATAAGACAATTACAACTGAAAATGTGTATTTCGTTGTGGATAAACAACGTGCTTTCTCCAATGCTCTTGAATTCAAGCTAGGCAAGAACCCATTATGAAAACTCTCAATTACACAATAAGGCAAATGAGAGTCTCTAAACAGAGGCACCAAGTGTAAACATGAACATCGGTAAAGAACATTTGGTGCCCACAGAAAATGATTACTACTTCCCAGCTTTGGAATTGTTGGCTGCACACAGATGATCCTGAGACAAAGCCTATGGAGTGGGAAGCAAGCATGTTTTCTGTCCAGTTCCCTCGGGCAGTCCTTGCGCACAGCACTGAGCCTTTGTCTCAAGTTTCGTTTCATGGATTGTGGCTAAGTTAGTCACAACCATTTAACTTAAATATCTTTTAAATGAAATATAAGATAATAGGTCTCATAATTAAGAAATTATAAACCCACTTTAGATCTGGGGGCCTGAAATAGTACTTTCCTGGTGGTATAAGTTTCAAACTAGAGGGTTTGTTATTTTTAAGGATTATTTTTAATGTGATGTTAAAAATATACCTTAACTAATTAACAAGTGGCGAGAGGGGAGCAATTAGTCTTCCCCATGGATGAACCCCCTAAAGAGTTATCCAGTACTTGTCCGTGAGAAGATAGACAAAGAAATATCACTAAATGGAATCAGTAGGTTGTACCTATGTATTGATACATTTATATACATTTGTAACAGTAACAATTAAAGAAAAAAAGTCCATGGGTTTGGGAGGGAGTGAGGGAATTATATAGAATATATATGGAAGGAATTGGAGGGAAGAGGGAAAGAGAGTAAGTGGTGTCACTGTCTTTCAATTTTTAAAATACAAATTAAGAAGAAGTGCAGTAAAGATGAATTTTACAATGAGTCAACATCTGGAAACTGGTGAGAACAGGGCTGTCCACCCACCACGCCACCACCGCAGAGCTGGGGCAGTTTTGATGTGAGTCATGCACTCAGCTTCCCAGCTGGCCATATGCTGATGGGCTCTGCATTTCAAGCCTCGATACAGAAGCCTCTGTCTGACACTCTTGGTCAAGGCTCCTCTTTAATGTTGCTGCCAGATTTGTTCATGCTGAGGGGCTGTGCCACACTTCTCCCCACTCTGATTCTGTATTCAGCACTTCTCTCTCTTACAAAAAGAAAGAAACAAGGAAAACTGAAAGTTTAACCTTGGTGAATCCTTTGTCCTGGCTTTCTCAGCAATGACCTGGTACCTCATGCCTTACCTCTATACTTTCAGTGCCTCATATGGGGGGGCATGCAATGGAGCATTGATGTAGTCGGGCTCCCTCTTTCCAGCCTCTTGCCTATAGTATCATAATAAATGAATAAAGACTCAACTATAGCTCTGATGTCCACTTGTTGAGTTAATTAGCAACTATAGAATCTGACACCGGAAAAGAGCTCAGCTCTTGACAAAAAGTGACCATGACAGAAGAGTGACTCCCAAAGTCTTGATACTCAGACCCTGTTTACTATGTTACTTGCCTGCTATATGACCTCCAATTTCTGTGAGGTCCTTGTTAACTTCCTTTCCATCTCCAGAATGTTTTACCATGGGGAACTCCTTACTTTCAAAATGGGCAGAGAGCTGGAGTCACTGTTTTAGATTTTAGCTTTGCTTCTGAGCTTACAGAGTTTTGTATCTTACAACCTATGGGCATTACTTCCGTGAAAATGCAAACATTGCTATAGTCATACTTACAAAGTCTGAAAGATTACTAAAATGCATACTAACACTAGAAAATTCTCCAATCACTAATTATTCACCAGAATGTCTCCCATGTCCATGACTGTTCATCTTAGTGAGCAGTCCTATCACTGAGACCTTAAAACACATCACAGGCTTTCTCAGTTTCTTCTCTACTGTCTTCCTCTGAAGTCCTGGTGATTCCAATATACTGTTTAAAACTCTGAATAAATGACAATTTTTAAATTAAAAATGATCAGTGAGAACTCATGCAGATATTCATCTTCAGCTAGGTTTTGATTTGCTTACACCTGGTTTCCGCAAAAGCCTTTCCCAAGCCGTCTTCATTCATGCTCTTCACTCTCTCCAAGCCTCCTTGCTCCTCCTTAGACTGTTTCTCATTCTGTTTTCCTTCTCAGCTGCTACACAGAGTGTCCAGTCACGTGCCACATGCATTTCTGAGACACCCATCCCTTTCTGGAGTACTAGCAATGATCCACCTCTGTCTAAGCATGTCTTCCATTTCTGTCACTCTTGTCAACTTGCCTGGCTCCAGACTGTTGGTGGGGACACTGATACCACTGCCTGCTCAGGCCAGTCAGTGAGAGCAGCAACCCAAGACCTTGTGTGACTTACTAAGCAGAAAACTCACTATCCGTTCCCTCCTTCAAATCAATTCTTGTATAACGTGTCCTTATGAAGTGCTAAAAAGAGGTGCGCCTTGAATTGTTGTGATGGGGCCCGGGGCCTTTATGGGATTTTTATTTTCTTAAGTTTATGCTGAGTTTGAAGCAGAGAGTCCTAGGAGTTTAGAGACCCTGAGAATATGGTGTAGGGTCAGTACAGAAACCAGGAGAGAGAAGCAATATTACTGCTTTGCACTGGCAGGAAAGATTGAACATTTTAATGCCCTAAGGAGAGATATGGATGTGAGGGAGGACAGAAGAGGATTAGGAGAGCAACATTTCCAAATATAGAAGGGGTGAGGAGTATAATGGAAAATTATGAAAAGGGGCAAATAGTGGTAATTTTATGCAGAAAAATGTATTAGCACGCATTTTAGCTGAACAACTCATCCATTTCTCTCTACATGCAACCAGTGTCCTGTGATTTTTATTCTGAACTATACAGTCAACATGAGCCAGTCTTTGCAATCTTTCCTCAGTTTAATGGGAAAAGTAAAAAGCTCTATTCCTCTCTAAAGAATTCATCTTTTAATCAGATATGACAGTCTCCATAGAAGATTATACTATATTTTACCTAGCTTGGCACATTAGTAATTCTCCCATTTTACATTATTTTTGACTGCATTTTCAGAGAATGTTAATATTCAGTTTTGTATAGTTTCCCAATCCTGAGTTGTACTGTATAATTTAAGAGTTTGAGTATTACATTGTTAGTTATTAATTTGTTTCACAAGGTTACTGTTTTGTGTTGAAAACATGGAATTATTCAGGAATAAAATAGCTGCAATAAATATCAATTATTTACTCCTATACTTGAAAATTGATGTGTTCTGCCTTTCAGAATACAAAAATGTCAATTGAGTTTTAACATTTACAATTAAGAAAGTCTCTTATGTTCGATTGTTTCTGTTCAAAACTTCATGCAATGTCAACTTCAAAACTTTTGTTTCTATTCAAATAGTTTCTAAGGTGTTTGCTATTTTCTGACAGAGTTGACAATGGTTTGTAAGTATACAAAACCCCAGCACACCTCACCCACCAATCTTGAACAATGTCCACATTGTTGTTGTTATTTACTTTGACAACAAGTTTTTGTTGTTTTCTAAGTGAGCATCTGGTGTATTAGTCTGAACCACAAGAAACTATAGTTAACCACTTTCATTTACACAATGGTAGGTTATCTGACTCCCTTCAGGACTATGTTGTGTGTTTTACGTATATGACATTCTCAGTATAGTAATATGTCTGCATGGGCCATCACACTGATTCCTATATTCATTGCAGGCCGGCAGTGTCACGGTGAAATCTCCTTCCACTGACATCTTCGATATGGTTCCCTTTTCCCCAATATCACACCAGTCTCCAACGCCTACTCGCAATGGCACACAGCTCCTGCCAGTACCTAGCAGATCTGCTGAAATCCGTAAGCTCTCTAAAAATATTCATATTCTTGCTATTTGGGTGTGTTTTCCATCTTTCACGTTTTGTAAAAATAATGTAACAAGCCAACAGCTTTAATTATTGAAGGATTATGCTTTTATATAGGTTTCAAATTCTATTTAACTTTATAATTGAGAAAAATTCTAAATACATCTCCATCTGCAAGTTGAACCTTATATGAACAATAAGATTTTTGATATAAGACTTTTTGAATCATAAAAAGTTCAACTGTGCATTTCTATTTATTTAATATCCTAACTGTTAAAAATAAGTAGGAGTCATCGTGTACTCATTTGTAATATGCTTACTAGAGTAGTTTCGATATTCTTGTTACAAGGCATTCATGTGTCCTTAATGGAAGAATATGTAAAGAGTGTATATCCTATGATTTTTCTGTGTATAGTGTTAGTTAAGGGGATTGTCTTTGATATATTAAATATTCAAAAACATATTTTCTGATGTATATTCTACATATCTGTAAACAACATTGAAGTCTCTCTTTGTTAGATCAGAAAGCATCCAATAGGCATTAATTGTCCTGGTATATCTGATCTATGCCCTGTCACAGATTCTGAAGGAGTTATTCCACTTGGCAAGAATCAGCTATTCAAAGCATGTGTATATTAGAAAAAACAGTGTCATAATCCACCTTATTATGTATGCACTAAGACCTTTCTTTTTAAAATTTATTTATCTATTGAAACTCTCTTTTCTCTTTTTACGTACCTAGCCTACTCCCACTCCCTCCCCTTCTCCCATTCCCCCACCATCCCCCCATCCACTGCTGAGAAGGTAAGACTTCCAATGGGGAGGTAAAAATATCTGCCACATCAATTTGAGGTGGGACCAAGTCCCTCCCCTCTATATTTAGGCTGAGCAAAGTATCCCTCCAAAATGGACTCCCAAAAGTCAGTTCAACCACTAGCGATAAATCCTGGTCCTATTGCCAATGGACACAAATACTACCCCTACCACATATCTGTCACCCACATTCAGAGGGCTTAGTTTAGTCCCATTCAGGCTGCCCTGTTGTCAGTCCAGAGTCAGTGAGTTCCCACTAGCTCAGGTCAGCCGTTTCTATGGATTTCCCCATCATGGTCTTGACCCCTTTGCTCATATTATAGCTCCTCCCTCTCCTGGACTGGTCTCCAGAAGCTTGGCCAGTGCTTAGCTGTGGATCTGTTTCCATCAGTTGTTGGAGAAAGGTTCTATGATGACACTTAAGGTAGTCATCAATCTGATTATAGGGCAAGGCCAGTTCAGATGCCTTTCAGCTATTGCTTAGGGTCTTAGCTGGGGTTATCCTTGTAGATTCCTGGAATTTCTCTGGTGTCAGATTTCCCAGTAGCCCCATAATGGCTCCCACAATCAAGATATCTCTTTCCTTGCTCTCCCTCTCTGTCCTTCTACCATCTCAACCATCCTGTGCCCTCATGTTATACTCCTCCCTCCCCTTCTCTCCTCCACCTCCACCCTCCCTGCCCTGCTCCCAATTTTCTCAGGATATTTTGTCTATGTCCCCTTCCCAGAGGGATCCATGTATATCTCTCGTAGGGTTCTCCTTGTTCCCCAGCTTTTCTAGGCTTGTGGACTATAGGCTGTTTATTCTTTCCTTTATGTCTCACATTCACTTATGAGTGAGTACTATGTTTGTCTTTCTGGTCTGGGCTACCTCACTCAGGATTTTTTTTTCTAGTACCGTCCATTTGTCTGCAAATTTCAAGATGTCATTGTTTTTTTTTACCATTGAGTACTCCATTATGTAAATGTACCACATTTTCTTTACCCATTCTTTGGTTGAGGGGCATCTAGGTTGTTTCCCGGTTTTAGTTATTATAAATAATGCAGATATGACCATAGTTCTGCAAATGACCTTGTGGTATAATTGAGCATCCTTTGGGTAAATTCCCAAGAGTGGTATTGTTGGATTTTGAGATAGATTGATTCCTAGTTTTCTGAGAAACAGCCATACTGATTTCCTAAGTGGCTGGACAAGTTTGCACTTCTGCCAGCAATGGAGAAGTGTTCCCCTTTCTCCTTATTCTCCAGCATAAGCTTTCCTCAGTGTTTTTGATCTTGGCCATTCTGACAGGTATAAATTGGAATCTCAGAGTCGTTTTGATTTGTATTTCCCTGATGACTAAGAATGTTGAGCAATTCCTTAAGTGTCTTTCGGCCATTTGAGATTCTTTTGTTGAGAATTCTCCATTTAGATCAAAATCCAATTTTTAAATTGGATTATTTGGAATTTTAATGTCTAGTTACTTGAGTTCTTTATATATTTTGGAGATCAGTCCTCTGTCCGACATAAGGTTGGTGAAGATCTTTTCCCATTCTGTAGGCTGCTGTTTTGTTTTATTGATTGTGTCCTTTGCCTCAAAAAATCGTCTCAATTTTAGGAGATCCCACTTATTAATTGTTATGCACTAAGACCTTTCACATGCATTCCTAAAGTGTTGGCAGAAGCCTATAGTGCACAATAGAAATAATGCAGTGCATGGTAGGAATGGTGCAGTGCATGGTAGGAATGAAGTAGTGCATGGTAAGCATGATGCAGTGCATGGTAGGAATGATGCAGTGTATGGTAGGCATGATGCAGTGCATGGTAGGCATGATGCAGTACATGGTAGGAATGAAGTAGTGCATGGTAAGCATGATGCAGTGCATGGTAGGAATGAAGTAGTGCATGGTAAGCATGATGCAATGCATGGTAAGCATGATGCAGTGGATGGTAGGAATGGTGTAGTGCATGGTAGGAATGGTGCAGTGGATGGTAGGAATGATGAAGTGCATGGTAGGAATGATGAAGTGGATGGTAGGAATGATGAAGTGCATGGTAGGAATGGTGCAGTGCATGGTAGGAATGGTGCAGTGCATGGTAGGAATGGTGCAGTGCATGGTAGGAATGGTGCAGTCCATGATAGGGATGAAGTAGTGCATGATAGGAGTTTTGCAGTGCATGATAGTAATGCAGCCTTTTTTTCTTGTGTGGAACTTGGCAAAGTAAATTACACATGTCAATTAGTAAATGTATTTTTAATGACTATTTTTTTAAAAAAAGAAAAACCGTCATTTTTCATTTTACATACCAATCCCAGTTCCCACTCCTTTCCCTCATCCATCCTCTCCACCTTTCCCCAAACCCCATCCTCCTTCCACTCCTCAGAGAGGGTAAGAAGGCACATTGCTTTGAGGAAGGTTCAAGGTACTCCCTACTATATATATCTCGGCTGAGCAATGTATCCATCCAAAGAGAATGGGTTCCCAAAAAGCCAGTACAAGCAGTTGGGACAAATCCTGGTGCCACTGCCAGTGACCCCACAGTCTGCCCTAGCCATATAATGCTCACTCAAATTCAGAGGGACTACTTTGGTCCTATGCTGGTTCCTTCCCAGTCTGGCTGGTTTTGGTGAACTACCATTAGCTCAGGTAAACTGTTTCAGTGGGTGTCACCATCATGGTCTTGACCTCTTTGCTCATATTCTCATACCTCCCACTCTTCAGCTGGACTTTAGAAGCTCATCCCAGTGCTTCTCTGCAGGTCGTTGCCTCTGTTTCCATCAGTGGCTGGATGAAGGTTCTATGGTGACATTTAAGATATTTACTAATCTGACTACAGGGCCAGACCAGTCCAGGTGCCCTCTCTTCTGTTTTTAGTGTCTTAGTTGGGGTCATCCTTGTGGATTCCTGGGAATTTCTCCAGTGCCAGGTTTCCTGCTGCCCCATAATGGCTCCCTCAATCAAAATATTTCTTTCCTTGCTCTCTATCTCTGTCCTTCCTCCATCTCCATTATCCCATTCCCTCAAGTTCTCCAAATTCCCCTTCTCCCCTTCTCCTCCCATTCCATCCTCCCTTCTCCCCCCCATCTCCATGCTCCCAATTTTTTCAGGAGATTTTTGTCTATTTCTGCTTCCCAGGGGGATCTGTGTATGTTTTTCTTAGGGTTCACCTTGTTACTTAGCTTCTCTAGGGTCGTGTACTGTAGGCTTGTTATCCTTTGCTTTACAGCTAGTATTCACTTGTGAGTGAGTACATATCATGTTCATCTTTCTTTGTTTGGGTTACCTCACTCAGGATGTATTTTTCTAGTTCCATCCACTTGCATGCAAATTTCAAGATGTCATTGTTTTTTACTGCTGAATAATACTCCATGTGTAAATGCACAACATTTTCTTTATCCATTCTTTGGTTGAGGGGCATCTAGGTTTTTTTTTCCAGGTTCTGGCTATTACAAATAATGCTGCTATGAACATAGTTGAACAAATATTCTTATAGTATAGTTAAGCATCCCAGGTCTCATTTTTTATCCCTTTCACTTAGATACCATCACAGATTCACATGATAATTGATTAGTTGTAAACAAAATGTGTGTGTGTGTTGTGCACTCATATTAGAATTGAGTTGATAACCAGTTACCTACCATATACTAAATAAGAATACCCTTGTTTAGAAAGTCTGGATTGCAATTGGAAGTTCGCTTAACCAGTGTCCAACTGCACTTAGAAATTCATGCATTAGCTAGAACGTTTGTTACATTGATGAATATTAGAGATGTACCTCTCCAGGCTCAGTCAACTGCTACCCTATCATGTACAAAGAATGAGTGAATTTACTGCAAGTTAGGGGACATACTGAAAAGAGTCACTAGGTTGAAAGACACTGAGAGTGATCTGTTAGGGTTATTTGAAGTCATAACATTCAGGATTTTAAACAAACATTAACAGGAAAAGATGGCAGTAGGATGTAACTAGGTAGCAAGATAAGTAGGTAGATTAGACATGACATTTGAGCATAAATCATTTGACTTGATTTTAATTTTCACATTGATTAAAACTCTAGTCTAGAGAGAGATTTTAAAGAATTTTAAATGGACTCTTAACTATTAACTTATTTTAACCATCTAGCAAATTTATGAAATTGAAAAGCTACAAGGTTGCCCCCTTAGTTTTTCTCTTCAGTGCCAAGACTTTATTTCTGCATAATGTATTTTTAATTCTACTTCTCACTTCCTTTGAATATGTTTCTCCCTTTTGTGTATAATTAGACTACATGAATCACTTCCTAACCATCAAAGTTTCATAATGCAAATGCCTTTAGCCTTTTCTTATTTCTCAAATACATTGCTTAGAAAGCTGCATATTATGCTCAATAAATATTTCTAGAAAAGAGAAAGATGCTTTGGTAAAGAACCACCTATTAATTTTTGTTCTTTCACTTGTGTGTTGGATTTAGCTAATACTAATGTCATTAAATATGTAACATATCTTCTTTGCGCTAATTAAATTTATATTTATTATAAAAGTTAGGCTTATTTGAGATACACAAAATACACCAGTAATCTCAGTGATGTTCATTAATTTTCACAGATGTAAAATAATCACTTACATGAAATACAGTATTTTTTATAACTTGTAGCAAGTCACAGAATATGTAGACAACATTAGAATACCTCTTCACAGAAATCCACGGCACAGCTACTTGTATGCTCTTGCATCTTCCATCAGAGACATGACCTGTACTGCTTGACACACATCTGAAATCTGTAAGGATTCTTTGTCTCGGGTTAAGAAAGTCTATATGATTAAAATTCCTACTCTGATTAGCAATTATGATCCACTCATTAAGTCATTCATTTCTTTTGAACAAACATTCATAATGCGAAATTATGCTCCACATGCTGGTACCTTGGTGGTTTCCATGACTCCCCAAGGAAAAGTATCGTTGTCCACTGAAGTAGGACTTAATGCTCAAGTAGCAACAGCGATGCCTGGCTGTCATCTTAGCAGTAAATCCTTTGCTTAACACAACCCTGCCATCTAGCTTTGGTCACAGTATGAGTATTAAAATTCTGCTTTCACTTTAAAGTATCCGTTTAGAAGACAAATTATATGTCCCTTGCTTACAGAACATCATCAGTAGCAGAAATTCCAAGCACATTATCATTATTGGGTTATTCAGTGTAAACAACTAGAAAGAATTGAAACCTAACAGTCAACATCCTGATAATAAAAACAAATGAGTGACTTTAGAGAGTATGATAGAAAGCAAATGACATAAAAATAATTTCGTATGTAGCATTGAATTTCAAAATATAAAGTTACTGAGAAGTGTAGGACTGTGTGAGTGTGTAAGTGTATGTTCCTCGTATAATTTTTTTCTACTTTAAGATTGCATTTGAATTCATTCTGAGGAAAGACATTTCTTAATTTCTCTTTATCATCATTATTTTAACTTTGATACTTTTATTAATCGAGATTATAATTTAATCACAACATTTTCCCTTCTCTTTCCACTCTCTAAACCCTTCCATATATCCCTCCCCATTCTCCTCCAAATGTTGACCTCTTTTTACTAATTTTGATTGTGTGCATATTTATAATATATATATATATACATACATATATGTATACACACACACACACACACCTGTTGAGTCCTAAAATGTTATTTGAGTTTATGTTTCCACTGGAGACTGAAACTGAACAAGCAGCTGGTGAACCCTTCTCTGGAGAAGACGTCTTGTCTTGTCCCCAGCTTTACTAGGCTGCCTGTAGGTTTGTGTGTGTGTGTGAGAGAGAGAGAGAATCTGTGTGTGTGTGTGTGTGTGTGTGTGTGTGTGAGAGAGAGAGAGAGAGAGAGAGAGAGAGAGAGAGAGAGAGAGAGAGAGTATAGGGTTGAGGCACTATGGGCTCTTCTCCATCCAGTTTGTCATGTTCACTGGTGTCATCCTTGTTTAGCCCAGCTCTGAGCAGTCACGCTGGTGAGAATTTAAGAGTGTAGCTTCTGCCATTACTCGGAGATACTATCTGAGAGTAAACCCCCTGATTCTCTGGCCCTTACAGTGTGTCTTCCCCCTTTTCTATAGTGTTCCCTGAGCCTAAAGTGTGAGTGTTTTGTAGATGTATCCACTGGAACTGGGCTCCACAACTCAACATTTTGATTGGTTCTGGTTTTCTGAAGAGGTCTCTGTTTGTGGCAAAGAGAAGTTTTGAAACTTAGCAAACTACTCAGCTAGTGAAGTCATGGTTGTTGGAGGAGAATCTATAACTATTAATTTTCCAAATCACTTTAAGCCTTAACAAAAATCTATAAACATTTGTCCTTATACCCACAGATAAATTTAGCCTTCACCCCTCATCAAGGAAACATTGATACTTTTATTGACAAAAGCAATATGTACTTTCAAGTATTTTTAGAGTGCTGTTTAGATAGCATGTAGACAGCTGTTTAAAGTTATCTATTGAGTCTGAGTGGGTTTTTTATTTTTAATAAATTTTCAGGTTATAATTATATCATTTCCTCCTTCTAGCCTTCTATGTAACCTCCCTTCTCTCTTTCCATTTTCTGGCCTTTTAAATTGTTTTTCATGTGTATTATGTACATGCACCCACATATGTGTATTCCTATATATAAATCCAACCTCCCCAGTCTTTATAATATAACATATATGTTTTAAGGACTTATTGTTTGGTACTAGATAAGCAATTGGTGTGCTAATCCCTCGGGAAAGCTATTTCTCCCATTCTTAACCTTCCTTAGTTTTTGTTTTGTTTCATTTTTTGTTTATTTGTTGGTTGGTTGGTTAGTTGGAGGGTTGGTTTTTATTTTATATAAGCACCCACCTTACTTACAAGGCCCAGGTCACTTGATATGGCTTTGGGAATGAAATCAAGTCAGGTTGGAGGGTCCACAGCAGAAGCCGTGACAATTTTCTTGAGAACAATCAGACTTTTTATAACTATATCAAGAAGAGGATATGATGGCAATTACCCAAATCAATACAGTTGTAGCTGTCAGGGTACAGTGACATTTGCAAGCCATACAGGGTACACAAGATTCCTGTCCAAGACCTGTAAGCAGAGACTGCGCTTTCTTTTCCCTGAATCCCAGACCTGAATAATCCCACAGAAACTGTATTAATTACAACACTGCTTGACCGATGGCTCAAGCTTTATTCTAGCTAGCTCTTACATCTTAAATTAACCTCTTTCTATCAATTTATGTATCATCATGAGGCTGTGGCCTGCTGGTAAGGTTCCATCTTCTTTCTTCTTTGGCAGCTACATGGCATCTGACTGACTCCATGTTCTTTCTCCCTGCATTCAGTTTAGTTTTTCTCACATCCTATATTCTGCCCTGCCATAGGCCAAATCAGCTTCTTTATTAACCAATGATAATAAAACATATTCATATCATAAAGAAGGGAATCCCACATCAAAGATCAGTTGTCCTGTTAAGCTTCCATACTTCCCTAACTACTACAGGATCATACAAAGAAGCATAAAGCAGCACAGTGCTTCACTGCCTGAGAGAGCACATCAGTCTCTCAGGAACTGGAAGGCACATTGTGCCCCAGGAGCAATGGACTCTAAAACATTGATGCATGTTTCTAAGAGCAACTAGGCCATGGCAGCTTCATGGTTCCCTACAGTTTTGTTTTTTCAAGACAGTGTCTCACCGTGTAGCTCTGACTGTCCTATATATCTAGACCATGCTTGCCTCAAACTCACAGATACCTATCTGCCTGTTCCTGCCTCCAAAGTGCTGGGATTAAAACTGTGAAGCACTATGTCCTGCTGTTTTGTTTTGTTTTGTTTTTTATTTACTTTTTTGAGAATTTCATACATGAGTTCAGTATTTACATCATTTACACCTAACTCTCTCGTCACTCCCTTTAAATTCATGGCTTTCTTAATTATTGTTACACACACACGTGTGTGTGTGTGTGTGTGTGTGTGTGAATACATCCTGTTGTGTATATTTAATATTACTTGTATATATGTGTTGAGAACTGACCTTTTATTGGATAACCTATCATGAAATCCCTTTGATACTGCATTCCTATCAATTTTTAAAATAAAAATTGTTTCTTTCATTTGAGAAGTCTTGTTAAAAATTTGGTTTGGTGTTGTCTATGAAAATTCTGTCATTTCATGCTGCTCCAGACAAAGTGGCTTAAAGTTTTTCTTGGTGAAAGTAAGATACAAGTTTGTGAATTAAAAGTAAACTGCTAACTTAAAAATTCTGCATAATGCTCTGCCGTTGTGTTGTGAGACATCAACAAATGGAATGAGAGAACGGTCATATGGCTCCTACACTTTTTCTATCTCCTCTTTCAAAATGGTTCCTAAATTTATGAGATGAAGGACTTAAAAGTCCCCTTTGCAACTGAGTGCTCCATTGACATGTATTCCCTGCATTTTGATCAGTTGTGAGCTATTACACTAATCACTATATATTGTGCGAAGAAACATCTTTGATGATATCTAAGAGCTACACTAATCTACAGACATATAGATCTGAGTTTAGAAGGCAGTTTAATATGAAGTCCATTTAGTAGGATAATAATAGTAGGTCCACCTGAGACCTGTGACCTCTTCAACCATGGGTTCTCCCAGTAGCCAAGCCCAAATGGTCCCCATGGTACTGTGAAAGCTGGCCAAAGTGAATAAAGTTTCCTGGTTAATGCCAACATGATTTCTCCATATCCTGTGACCCAAGAGTATAGTGTCTTCAGCAATAAAGTCTTGCCATTAAGTTCTGATTGGCAACCAGGAACTGTAACCATGGCTTGTATTGTTTGTGGGGACTACTGGACACCCCTGATCAACCTCTAGAGTAGATACCCACATTTGATATTGGATTTTCTACTTGTCAACCTACGGCTTCTAGGAAGAGCATCATCCTCTGTGGTTTAGCTGCAATTAAATTCTTTTACATGAACATATAACATATTGTTAAACCTTCTCCAACCCTCTTCTCTGTCCTACTCTTCCGCCCCTCTTCCTACCTAAACTTTCTTCTACATTTCCCCCTTTGTGTCACCTATGTTCTACTATTCCCTTCCCTTAAGATCTTCCTTCACTTTCCCCACCAGTAATCCCATTCTAGCTTCCTAAATATTCCAAGTTAAACATACAATTATAAAGATTTGACACTAATATTCACATATGGATGAGAACTTGCAACAATGCCATCCTGAATATGACAGATCCCATCTTGCCATCGAATTTTTAATATCATACAATATATTTTTGCTTACTTAGATCAAGAATACCCATTATAAATTATAAGAATCAGTAGCTCATTTAATCATATAAATACTTAAAATACTATAATAATTAAATTCATCCTTTTAAATTATAGTCCTGGTTTTGTTGTGTCTCAACCAATGTCTAATCATTTCACTTACCAAGTGTTTTCTTCTTTGTAGAACGGGACCTTTTTGGAGCTGAACCTTTTGACCCATTTAACTGTGGAGCAGGGGACTTCCCTCCAGATATTCAGTCCAAATTAGATGAGATGCAGGTGACTATTTTAACAGATTGGACAAAATATTGTTTATTTCTTTTTAATCTGGAGGAAAGAAAATGTTTGTACCACAACTCTATCCCTTGTTGTTGCTTTAAAGGCTCATTTAAAGCAGTTAGACTAAAAATAATTATACTTACTCCTAAAAGCTGTTACACATATTGAGATTGTGTCTTTCTTCCTTTTTATGAACGACTCAATATGCAAAGAAAGAAGATGCTAAAAAAAAACAGGATTCTAATTTTTTTTTAAATCAAGAACTTAAAAGGCCATTGAAATGAAATAGTAAGATTTTGTCTCAGTCCTAATAGTTTCGAATTTTAAAATTGCAAAGGGGTTGGATGAAGAAACATCTTTGAAAAGAAGCATTGTAGCTGTGGCTCACGACTCCTGAACTACTGAGAAGGCCAACACCATTGGTGACTTCTTCAGGAATAGTATCAAGTTGATTTTTTCTCCTTCTTTCTCTAAATTTTTCTGTATGCTGTAAGAAATTGATTTTTAAAGCTTTATACATTGGGCGATGATAGGAAAAACAGTCATATTTATATCAGAATGAAGACTTCTCTTGATATTTTCCCTTTACATTTGGATGAAATAATTATGTCCTATTGTACAGATACCATCATTAATAGAATCCAAGCACTAGTTTCTTGGAGCTGACTCAGATTAGATAGCTAAGACACTAATGTGAGGAGGTGGAGTTATTTCTGCTTGTTTTCCTGGTGTATCCACCGGCTCCTTGTGCTTCACCACCCCCAAATCAGAGTATAGCTGGGCTCTAAAACTGGCAAATGCATACCTTGCCCTGACGCAATAATATAAACATCCTTCCATTTGGATAAATGGGATGCTGCCTGCGTTATTTTTCTAATCATTTTGTACACATCTTTTTGTTTTAGATTTAATAATATGCCTGCATTTAAGAGGTTGAATTATTTAAAGCATGCCTGGATGTTTTCATAGAATATTAAAATTTCCAAAATGCAGTCACTTATAATTCCCTTTTCCATAAAACATATTTTAGAGTCTTAAAATTTACTAAATCATATCTTTCAAAAACTCTGAAAAAATTATTAGTGACTGAGTCATATAATTTTTGTATAATTAGGGAACATCTTAACATCAACAAAGTTTAAATTAAGAAGCTTAATCAAATAAAATGTATATAATATTTTGGGTGAAACAAAGATCACTATGAAACTTCTATTTATCTCAGTGTGCATCATTGCATTGTGTCTGATGACAGTGAAATCTCACCTTTATATCTCAGTTACTTTGAAAATTTCACTTAAATGTGGCTGGCTAATGAGACGTAATGCTGCGTCCTCTCTGGAATTAATTACTTTCCTTTGTTGCCATCTGTGCTAATTTGAGCTATCTGGGACAATGCTTGCAGAACACGAGCCGGTGAATGGGCAGAAATGACTCTTCTCAGGGTGATGCAGATCATGAAGACTTTTCTGCAGTCCTTTTGTTCTTAGTACTAAACTTACAACCTCAGTAGGTTTTAAAAGATAAGCCTTCAGACTTTGGTAGCAACCAAGTTTGAGAAAATACAGGCGTGGCTTAGCAATGTGGTCATCAGGTAATATTAATCTGGAATGTGATGCTTTGCATTTTGATGTTTCTAATATTTTCTTGATATCTTTTTTATTTTCCTGCTTTCATGGTGGGTAGCGCCAGAGATGGTTGGTATCTCATTTTCATCATTTAAAGAAATAACAATCTTTTTAAGAGTTAAAATTTTTGTATTTATATATTTTGCTTAATAACTATTCAAACAAGTTTAATATGGATGTGTGTGATTAGTGTTAAAAGAGGTTTTATAACTTAGATCTTCAGGTTAATTTTTCAGTGACCATCAACATTTCATTGTTCACCTCATTATATCTTTCTGTTACTTGCCAGGCCACTATAACTGTACTTAGTAAAATCTTTCTTTCATTTAGACTCTACAATGAATTTGTTATTAATTTAGCTATCCTAATTAATCTAATATACACATATAGCTGCTGTATCTTTACAAGACATATAAAAGGCTGATATATTATGTTAGGCTGTGAACTCTATGGGATGCTAGTGATAAGCCTCCTGGCTAACTACTTGTTTTTTTTTTCTTTTTTACCAAGGATTAAAACTAAATTATTCCTAAGTGTTACAGAACAAACTTTGAAACTCTAGGGATATTTTGAGCATGTAAGATTTAAAGCATAAATGTTAAACCACCTGTCATTTCAGATAGTTGGGCAATTTAATATATATTTGAAATCAATCATGTAGTTGTTTGATCTGACATAATTTAAACCTCAAGGCATGTATCTTTGTTAGGCAAAGGAATAGGGTAGTATTAATAACCAGAAACATATTCCATGAATTATAATAATTAATTACAGAGTTGAGGGGAAAATTCAATTGGTAAAGTGCTAGCCATGCAGATGTGAGAATCTTAGTCTCAGAACTCATAAAGAGGCCGGGTAATCTCATCACTAGGGAAGCAAAGGCAGGTGGTTTCCTTGAGGCTTATTGGCCAGCATAGCCTAATTAGGAGGTTCAAAGCCAGTGAAAGACCCTGTTTCAAAGGACATGGAAGACATTCCTGGAAAATAATACCTAAGCTGTGCATACATATACATGCATGTATATGAACACCCACACTTACACATACACATACATCTGTGCACACATAAATTTGCAAACACATACGTGAACACATATACACATATGCATATGGCAATGTAATATGTTTAAAA
Organism: Ondatra zibethicus; assembly: GCA_004026605.1. Taxonomy (NCBI): domain Eukaryota; kingdom Metazoa; phylum Chordata; class Mammalia; order Rodentia; family Cricetidae; genus Ondatra; species Ondatra zibethicus. The sequence goes on along the minus strand of PVIU01001474.1, from coordinate 33,769 downwards.
ACAATGGCAAGTTTATAAATAAAAGTGTTATATAAAAATATCAAGCCAACTGTTTAAAAATTGGGGATCCTATATATAAATGAAATATAAGCAGTACTCCATGGAAATGTCTCAAGGAGGTTGGTGGTCTTCCTGGGAAATGATGCCCAAAATTTGCCTCTAGCCTTCATATGCAGCAACATATATGTGCATGTGAACCTGTGCATACACATGCACTAACATGTATGTATATAATTGCAGGAACAGATGAATGATTGGGAGACTAAACACTCATCATATGAATAATAAGTCCTCACTCACAAAAAGGTCACAGTTGGTTAACCCACTTGTGAATGTGTTCTGTGTAATCAAAGCAAACATGCCATAATTAAAAAAGTCTGTAAGCATCATTTTAACAGGAAATTTAATTTTTTAAGTAAACAGTATTGAGTGAAAATATTGAAAAACAATCAGTCTAATTCTTATTAGAACAAGGTTAGTTTATAACAGCATCTTTTGGGGAGTAATTTGATACTACTATATCCACTTATTTTCTATGTTATTTAAAACAGGAACAAATAATTATAAATATGTTGAATTTTATTCATGAAATTATGCTCTTGGCCTTATTCATGATTGTAAGGTTATGGAAATGAATTGTTACTATAAAGAATAATAGCGTGTCATAGTCAGAATAAATTAGTTTTGTGAGAAATAGAATGTAGGAAGTCAGTTCACTTAATGACAACAGAATAGAAAATCATAGGTAACATACTCTATGAAGAAAAGTTTCTGCTCTCATGAAACTTGAACACTCTGTAAAAACAGATAATGAAGTACTCACCTCAGTGTCTGAACACTTACTCAGAGTTCTCTTTCTGCTAAATACTGCTCTCTGTTTCACAGAGGAAATTACAGTTCAGCAAAAGGTTTTATATGGACATATGACTGATGTTTTAATTATAGAGTAACTATTTGTGATGTTAGCTAGTAATAAATAAGTAAGCCTCATTTTTAATCAGAGGCTTAAAGATTTAAGAGGAAGATTCAAAATTCATTACACTGTGAAACAAAAATTAAACTGTTGGAGGGCAGTCTGTAAATGTACAGGGAGGTTTGGATTGGGTTAAAGGAAGCCATGAGCCTACACAATCTATCAGCTGATGGTTAGTTTAGTCTAAGTGGCTCACCATGGTGTTAGTACTGCAAGAAGTGCACAAGCAAATGCTTTCTCACGAGGAAGTGATGTGCATTTCATCTTTTTGTTTCGACTTTCTACTTTTCCAGTTCTGATAGCTCTGATAATTTCCTTTTTCAGGAACAGGAAATAATGACTGGTGAACTTTTATAATGAATTGATAAAACTTTAAAGTACTGTGTGCCATCGAATTGTCCCTCTATCATATCATATTAGCTACTTATCTGTTATCTATATGTCATCTATCATCAATTTATCATTATCCATTATTAAAAATATACTAGAAGATGACAGTGCTTAGGTCTTCAGATAGCAACCAAACATTTGAATAAAAGACCAGCGAGTAACATTTTCAGTACTCACTTTTAAAAGCACTTATTATTGACAAATACACATAGCCAATAGTTCTTATTATGCTACAGGCTTTTTAAAATTATTGTTAGCTTCTATGACCTTTAACCTGTTGAATATAGTTTTCATCTAAATAGTGAGAAGAAGTTTTGGAAACCTTTTCAGTACTGACATTGCTATGTAGTCTGTGTGCAATACACATTATGAGGGAGTCTCCGGGCATTGACTACATATGTGTTTATATTTTGAAAGCTCTTTTTTCCACCATATGGTAATGTTTACTTTCCCCAAGTATAAATGTATCTAAATGATAATTGCAAATGAAAGTAATCAGGTACTATCATGGTGACTTGCAAGGAAACTGACAATTTGACCTATGTTTCCACTGATTAGCACATATCTATTTTCCTCTTTGTATGTCAGTGTGCACAGATTTAGGGGCAAGATGATATTGGAGAAAGACTGAAGGATCAGAGACACCTTATAATGTAATTGTTTCTTTGAAAAATAGAAAAGAAGCCAGGCATAGTGGTGCATGCCTTTAATCTTAGCACTTGATAAGCATAGACAGGCATCTCTCTGAGTTTGAGGCCGGCTTGGTCTACAGAGTGAGTTTCCACAGGTACACAGAGAAACAAAACTAAACCAAGCCAAAAATAAAAAAAAGAAGGAAAGAAAGACAGACAGGCAGACCATGGTATATGGAGGACATAACTCTTTTGGCATTAGCTTTGAGCTCCAAACCTTAGTTCAAATACACAAAACGTTAACATATTTTCTTTTAACATTCAATAATTAAATGGCATCTAACCTTCTAAAGCATGCAAGGGAATCAGGAGTCAAAGAAAAAATATGTATGTATATATGTGTATATATTGTCATATGTATATATATTGTCAAAACTGTCAATATACATCTATATTTGCATATATATGAGACACATATATCAACAATTATAAAAAAGAGGCCATGAATTTGAATGAGAGCAAGGAGGGAGATATGAGAGGTATTGGAGAGAGAGAAGGGAAGGGAGAAATGATGTAATTATGTTATAATTTCAAAATAATTTTCAAGCAGAACTGATGGGCAACTTTCAGATGGTGTGGTGGTGTGTGGAACTACATTCTGTTTGGGTTACAACACTGTCCTTCCAAAAGGATTTTACCCAGCATGTAGACTGTGGTAGCCAGATAGAAAATGTCAATATTGTCAAGCAGCTTTGAACCCTTCCGAGCAGAGGGTCTTAACAAACAGCTGAGCAGTAAAGAGTATGAACTGCTCTTCTAGAGGATGTGGGTTCAACTTCCAGCACACACAGTGAATGTCTCACAACTATCAACTCTGGTTCCAGGGATGCAGTGCCCTCTTCTGGTTTTGTGGTACACACACACACACACACACACACACACACACACACACACACACAATTTTTAAAGAACTAGTAAAGAACTTAGAGTAAAATGGAATATTGAAAATGTCTGCTACAAATAATTGGATAAATCGTAGAACTACTTCATGTCTTAAATTGGTATTTTCTTTTGTTTCTCATAGACATTCTGTATATATACTTAAGACAGCAAAATGTCACTAAATATAAAAGAACTCATAGTTCTTTATATCTGTGTAAAAATTTGATAAACCAAAATCTGCATTTATTTAGACACAGGAAATTAATTTCTGTTCATAGTCTTTTTTTGCTTGGTGATATGATTTTTCTTTTGCCATTAATGTTTCTACTAACAATTTTAACAATTTTATTCTGCTTTACAGGAGGGGTTCAAAATGGGATTAACTCTTGAAGGAACAGTATTTTGTCTCGACCCACTAGACAGCAGGTGCTGACGTCAAGAATGAGTGATCCTGACTTATGCTTAATTTGTTTATATACATATATATCATTCATTATTTCAAGACAGTTATTATATCTGTGCCAATCTATTTTTGAATATCTAAATGTTTTTAAATATATTGAAGTAAAAGCATCCTCATTCACTGTTGATTTATCTTTTATTTTATGCAGAACTTAGTGTAATGTATATTGGATTTTTATGTTCCCTTCTATGGTATGGGTGAATCTGTAATCTTCTGTGGTATGGGAGAGAGAAGATTACTGAGTATCTGCCTTGTCTGTGTTCTAACAATCATCACCTTGAAATTTATGCTCATTCTCAAAGGCATTAGTTCATTATCCTAGTCCCCAAACCATACCTTGATATCTTTCAAATTTCTGAAGCAGGAGATCAGTATCGGGCTACACATGTTCTAATTTGATCCAATAAAGATTAGATGGATGTCATTTTGCGTCTAAAATGTTCATCTCATTATGAAAATCAAAAGTTTAGCTATTATGCTGCAAGTTTACCAAATTCTAAAATGAAAATATAAGTTCTAATAGTATTATATAAAATATATTTAGAATGTTAGTAAATATTAAATAATAACATCAGTCATTTAAGTTATATTCTAAAAATGTTTACTTGGTCTCAAAAGTAACAGTTGCGGGAAAAAGTGCTTCCCTGAAAAACTAAAAATTTTATTTCTAGTGTGTTGTCATATTAGTATAACATTGGGCCATCATCTGCTCTGGTATTTTAAGAAATGAAGTTTTTGCTTTCCACAGATGTAATGCCTGTTGTCTACTTTTATTTTGCCTGTGATGTGGTATTTCTCTTACCAACCTTATGTCTCTATGCCACATTAGCTTGATACTTTAAATTTTCTGAGAGGTATTCTATTTAATTTTAAGAATATTTAACAAATTTAACTTTTGCTCTGTTAAAGTCAGAACCTGTTTTTCACAAAAATTTCTCATCAGCTTCATCTCAAATGTGAGCAATAAAATTCTGTAGTGTTAATTCTGATACGCTGATGAACCCCAACCTTTAAAAACATATGTTTCCAATATATTTGGTGTAAAATACTAACAGTGATAGTGCAGAAAAAGATATGGTCAAATTTCTAATTTGGCTTGTCACAATATAAGAAAATAAAGTAATGAAAATATGGGCTTAGTTGTAGGAAATTTATCAAAACTAAGTAGATTTTTACTCATCAAGTTTTATGCAGGTATTAAAGGTACCTTTTCATTAGGAACAGAAATCAAATGTGCTTATGCAATACTATGTTTGTACTACCATGCTCTATGGTATAGACAAGCCTTTCTATTTATGTTCTGTTATACCTGCCAAGTTAAACCTTAATTAGCAGGTAGTATGCGTTTCATCAGGAACTTTTTGCTGTTCTATTTGTCAGATAGTATTTTGGAATTTGTATAATGAGGATATTTAGAAGCCATATAAATGGCTTTTTTTAACAGATAGAGTTTGTATTTTTATTGTTCTTTAAAAAGCTTTATGGACTAGGTATATATTTAGCAAACATTTAATATCAATTGTAACACAATAGAATACTAAGATGATATTTGCACATTTAAGATATGTTACTTATCAGTTTTTAATGGTGATCTGTTCTGCTGATGGCATGATCAAATAGTACATAATTGGTCATTAATATGAACATTTACTTCACCAGTGAATTTTTATGAAGACATGATTGGAAATTGTATTTCTATGTAAACTCAATGATATGTTTGATTTTGCTGAGAATAAAAGATTTTAAATAAATTAAACTGTATGATATATTCATTTAATAATTTATAAATACATCCTAAAGCTACATATTTAATTTTTTATTCAGTAGTTGGAGCTGGAGAGAGAGAGAGAGAGAGAGAGATTAACTTTTGACCTATTTTTCTCAGCCCACACATGTTTCAGTTTTATGAATAAATCTCACTCAGTTGTGCAAACATGGACTTGTTGCTGATGATGGCAAAGGTCATGATTTGGTTCCTTTTACCAGAAGCATCTGATGCAATAACTGTATTACATAAATATCGCTTTTCAAAGCCAATTGTTCCTTTGGAGTGTCTTGGCTGACCATCTTCTAAATGGACCCGATAACAGGACTGTTGAACTATACTGTCAAGAAGAATTTGTTGCTCTTCCAAACATAATGCTAAACATTTGAGGACACATGGGTTTCATATATATACTGTCTTTGCACACTAAATTATGCACCAATTCAGTCAACACAATGCATTTATCATCACTTTATCTTACCTATATATGTAATATAGGTGGGAAAATATCTAGGAAATTTGCTAATGTAGTATTAAGGTGGCAGAATTTTTAACTTCCAATAAAAATTAGAGAAATATATGAATTATTAAGTGAGAAACAATGTATACATCAAAATATCACATGAACCAATCACTTCCTCGGGAACATATACATTTGATTATGTGTAAATATGAGTATCTTGCACTGGCTAGTGGTGTTAGTCAAAAAAAAAATCACATGAACCAATCACTTCCCTGGGTGCATACACATTTGACTTTTTAAAAATATGAGTACATTGCACTGACTAGTGGTGCCAGATATCCCATGAGAGGTTTATCAGGACCGACAATAAAGATTGTCCTCATTTATTTTTAGTTCTTGCCACCTAGCCTGACGACCTGAGTTAGATACCTCATTGGAAGGACGGAGCTGAGTCTCACAAGCTGTGCTCCGACCGCCACATGTATGCTTTGAATATGTGTGCTCAGCCCTACCACACAGACAGACACACGCAAAAAAATAGAATTACTTGTTAAACTATAAAGAACATTAACCGTAGAGTGGAAATTAATACTGAGGTAGGTGTTTTGACAATTTTACGATGTTTCTTTTCGAAATGCTGCTACATTTTACTTTTTGTTATTTTCATAATTGAAAAATATTGCTAATATTTCTCTGCGCCAGTATTTCCATCTATAGGTCCAACTTCAATATTTACTAATGATATTAGATTTCAGCTTCTGTTAAATTACTTGTAGAGACTTAGACTGCATTTTAAATTTTGACAACTAAATCTGAAACTCCACCTAAATGACACTTTGTGCAAGCAGTTAAGGAGCTGCGGATATGATCAAGGGTGTATTAACCTCTATCTTCATGGGTTCTGTGAGAAGTGTCTCCTTCCTAGATAAGTCAAAACAAATCTTTGAAGTGCTTGTTCTTTAATTCCATATAATGTATTGAACAGGATTCAAAGCACAGTTATTAATCGTGGACAATTTTCAATTATATGGTGTTATCTAGCCACTGCTATACCCTCGTTCTGAAGTTCTATCTACAGAAGCACTTTAAATGCATGTAAGGTGAAATTTCCTACTTAGGCAAAGACACTAATTCTTCATGTAAGCAACGTTTTTCAGATGACAGTCACTATTATATAGAAATCCACTAGATATAGATGAATTTGCCTTGCCGTTTCTGTAACTTCTTTGCTGCTGAACACAGCAGGTCATACATAAGCATTCAATATAAGGCTTTATGATCTTTTTAACATGTCCTTGCTGATGATAGAGTCAAATTTCTTTTGCATACTTATATAAGAAATAGCTTCATGCCTTCTAAATAAACTTTGGAGAAAATAACCATTCCTTCTCACCAACAAAATCTTTGTAACGTTACTTTATTCTCCTCCCCCCCCCTTTTTTTGTGTGAGATGAGGTCTCCCTGGCTGGCCTGGATCTCACTCCGTTAGCCAGGCTGGCCTTGAGCCTACAGAGATCCATCTGCCTCCTCAGTGCTGGTATTAAAGACATACTCCACCACTCCTAGATATTACTTTAACTTTGACTGCACAAATAATTTGCTAAATTGAGCACTTGATAATCGTCTGAAGGCATCTTACAACTCTCATGGAATGACAGGTCCAAGAATTCTGACCCAGTTGAGAGACGAAAACAAATGGATGGTTTTTGCTTCAGAGATTCTGAATACTCAAAGATGAATGTTATGTAACTATTCAAATTTTCTATACTCAAAGAACTATTTGTTGAGCCTGTATATCAAATATTAATAACTTAAAACTCAAATTTTAACTACACTTGAATTCTGTATCATTGGACACACATTTTTTTTCCATTGGCTCTAACTTCTTTTAAGTTATCTTCCCTTAACTTTTCACTATTCTCTTCAGCAGCAATTTCAGGAGAACAAGCTGGGGACCTTCCAGTGGACTCCACCCTCTCCTCAGCCTTGCAAGGCTTTTCTGTTCTAGTCTGTTCCAAAGGTCACTTGTTCCAGTTGAAATTGTTATCCGGATGGCCTGGAAGCCGTCCAGGTTTTGGTTCTTTCCTGTGAAGAAAGCAGAGACAGATGTTTGTCACTTGGCTACATTTTTGGAAGGAAAAAAAAAAGTGAAAGACTGTTATGGCTGAATCTGCTAATAGCTGAAAGTACTGGTGCATAAGCAGAACCGCTGCTGTCTTCCAGTGTTTCGTGTTTATTTTACTTTTCATCCACTTTGGAAACCATTTGATTACTCTCAATGTCTAAGTAATTAAATAGTTATTGAATAGTATGCCAGAGTGTGCACAGAGATTTTAGCAAATACTCAGCAAATGTCAATCCCCACTTCATCCTCCACACACTCCATTTGTTATTCACCTCACCCTCTATTTATTTTTACTAGCTGCTTTAATGGAAGATAAATTGAGTTTTACTAGACAGTGGCAGCACGGGGGATAGGAAGTGACAGGTATTGAAGGACTAGTCATAAATCTGAGATGCCAGCTTACACCTAACAGCATGAGTGCATAAACAGCTGACCCATTTCATTTTCCAGATAAACTGGATCATTTTGGAGCCAGGGAAGTACTGGGAATGATAATTATAAGAGAGGATGTTTCTACAGTGACTACTCCTCAGATTCTCTGTTTCATATAATGTCCACAGCTTGCTTTTTTTCCCACGTAAGAAAAATAATTGTAAAAGGAAATACCTGAAAATAATCTGGCCATGATTTCATGACTTCTACCAGTTAAAAAAAAACATTGATTCTATCCTAGGCACCACTAGAGCATTAAAATTTCTGAAACACCTACAGGGAGACTTGGAGCTAAACCTTGAAACTGTGCAATTCTATGTATGGCTTACGGTGATCTTTGACCTTAAAAAATCATGTCAGGATTCAGGAAATTGTGTAATATATTATGTCTCTTTAAATTCATGAATGTTAGCTATTTGGAGCACAATGAAGAGAATATCCCCTTAAACACCAGTGATTAAGAAAAAAAACTGTTGGAAAACTCATGAATTTCCTGTATTTAATCGCATCTTTTTGCAGACATCATACAGAGTGTTCTCACTCCTTCACAAACAAAGTAGAAAGAAAAACAAAAACAAAAAAGGTCCGACAATTCTAAGTTTGTCTTCTCAGTTGTCTACTTTCATGGATGGGCTGAGAAGCCGACCGAATGGCCTAACACTGATCTCTCTTCACACGCATTCATGGCTTGCTATGTTCTCAGGGACTGAAGGTGAATGATATGTGTATCAATGAAGCTTTAAGGCTTGCTTTGAATTGAGCATTAACCATTGAAAACAAAATGATAAGACACATGACACAGGCAACAAGGGAATAGTAGAACCAATGTCTCTGTGGGCAGAAATATACAAATTCTGGGTTTGCTCCAAGTGTGGATTTTCTACAAGGCTGCTTGTGAGTGCCCAGGTTTCACAAAGGTGTGAGCGTGACTGTGGTTGTAACTGAATGTTAGAGGTCTTTCTTAAAAATGAATTCGGGAGGGGAGAGGCAGGGAGGGGAGCAGAGAAAAATGTAGAGCTCAATAAAAATCAATAAAAAAAAATGGATTCCAGTAAACTGTGATTTGGATACGTTGAGTTATATACTCTCTTGAGTAACTGGTTTACCAAAGTTTTTTCTTGTTTCTCTTACCTAAGTGTAATGAAAATGAGGAGAAGATGACCCTCCCAGCATGTCTGTCAGCTTTCCCAAAGGCAGATCCTGCTCTGCCCATTTCTCAACCCTGTCATCAATCTTTTCTTAGTCTTAATCACAGAGCTGAAGCTACAGACAGCAGCTGGCCTTGGAGCCCTCAAGGGGCTCAAAAACTCATTCTTTTACTCAAACTGGTCTACTCTACAAACCTTTGGAAAATATTTTGCACAATAACATGAGAAATTGAAAATACAGTATTCTTGGCAAATTACTTTATTTTATTTTTTAAAAGAAGCATTTAAAAATGTCCATCTGATCAAGTTATATTAATTGAGCAGTTTCTAGACAGAAAATAAAGTCAGTGAGACCATGGAAAGCCTGTGAGTCATATGACCTAGTTGAGTTTATTTAGAACATACAAATACTCACAAAAATTTGGGTTGCATCAAAACCAGATTGTTTCCAGCAGTTTCCCAACTAAAAATTAGGAGGTTAAAGGAAAATTGGACAAATCTCAAAAAAAAAATCACTTTGCATGAAAACTAGCAACAAGCAAAATGAAATAAATGGAACAACAAAAGGAAAACCTTTTACCATTTTGAATTTATGTGTTAAAAACTTTCAATAATTTTTTTAGCTAATAATATTTGATACTTATTCTCATCTGACACCAGTACTATTTTGACCAGGAACCAAGAGTATTGTGGAATATGATTGTTCTCAAGGACAACCAAGTGAGATTAAAAATAAATCTTCCGATTCACTATTGTTTTCCACGAGAATGAACAGTATACAGAAGAAAGAGGCCAAGATAGAATCCAAGGGGAAATTGAACTGGGTATTAAGTAATTAGAAAAGATCCATTACATTTGAAAGACTGCTCTGGCTGGGCAGTGTTGGCACATGACTTTAATCCCAGCACTCGGAAGGCAGAGGCAGGCGGATCTCAGTGAGTTCGAGGACAGCCTGGTCTACCCAGTGAGTTCCAGGACAGCCAGGACTGTTACACAGAGAAATCCCATATCCAAAAAAAAACAAAAGAAAGAAAGACTATTCTGGTGATATCCTGTCTGTTTTGAGTGGGTACAAGATAAAGTGAGGAAACAGCTACTGTTTTGCATTAATTCTCATGTGCTGTAACAGTCCATATTCTGACAGGAAAGTTGAAATGGTCATACTCTGGCTGCTTCTCCCTCTGAATGTTGCCACCGACAGAACAGCAAAGTCAATTTACTTATTAAAGGGAGAGAAAGTGATACATAATTGAATCTTCTAGAAACACGATTCTGAATTTGGTGAAAGTCACATCTGCAGAGTTTAAGATATTTACTTTGGAAGCATAGTGGGAGCATAGCTCAAAATTTTCCATTCTTAAAGGTAAAATTTTTCAAAGAGAAAACATCAAATAATGAGTATATATTGGCAAGGTTAATATTAATTTTAGACTGCCAAAATTTTATGACTCTTGTTAGAGACTGAGATGCGTATGTGCCCAAAGGACCACTGTGAGACCAGCAATGCTTTCAACCCAGCGCTCAACACAGAATCTCCTGTGGTCTGTGGATGAACCGCAAGTACATGAGTGGCTGCTCACTGGAGCAATATGGAAACACTGCAGTCAAACCACTAATAATGGCAACAACTTTTTCCCAGAATTAAACCATTACTCTAGAAGTTGTGCCAACAACTCGGAGTCTCAAAAAATTATGGACATTCAAAAGCTCCAGATCAGCATAATATGGCAGAGTTGCTATCATATTGCAAAAGTGTGGTTTTAAAGTAAAGAACTTAGGCAGTCTTTCGTCGTGGCGTCCATCTGTCCTGTAAGTTCTTCAGGGCTGGTTGCAAACAACACCAATTGTTCAGTGAAATAAAGCACATCGAAGTTTTATTCTTCTGCTTAAGTGAACTTTGCTCACAGAACTGTTTATGCATGGAATACATGCATAGTTCCCAACATAAAAACACTTGAAATAATCGTTCAGATATTGTCTTGCTTGTTTGTTTGCTGGCTTTGAAATAAAATCTATGCAACCCAAGCTGGCTTCATATAGCCGATCTTCCTCTCTATGGTGAGTATGAAAAGCAACAGAATTTACAGTCCCTAAATGAGATCTTATAAGCTAATAGATTGTTGCTGAAAATTTAGAAGACAGTTTTATGATTTCTTGCAAGATTAAATATACCCAGTAATTTTGTACAAAATTCAGACTCACAGCCATTTTACCCACTGAGTTGAAAGTACCCACACAAAATGCTTGTGTGTTTATAATAATTGCTCCAAACTGGTAGGAACAAAATAATTGCTCCAAACTGGTAGGAACAAAATTATCTTCCAAATGGTAAATGTATAACTTGGATATCCTGAAATATCTATATACAACATTTTTAATATAAAAATTAAATGAATTATCAAGCTTAAGAAGTCACAAATACTACAGATATCACACAGAGCAGGCAGTTTGAAAGCACTGTGTGGTGCATGACTTCTCAAATGTCACAGTGGAGAAGGGTGGTCATTGCAAAGGTAAAATGATCAGCACTTGCCATGTGTCTAGTGGGTAAAGGACAATTTTCTATAAAACTGAAACTATTTGTTACTCTAATAGTAGATACATAATGCTGTGTGTTTGTTTAAAATCACAGAACGTTACATCACAAGAGATGGCTGAGTGGCTAAAGCATTTGCTGCCCAAGCAAGAAGACTGGAGTTCAGGTTCCTGGAGACCACATGCATGCCAGGTGGGTGTGTCAACCCATCCGTAATTCCAGCCTCAGAAAGTAGAGACAGCTGGTTAGTGAAAATAGTGACAATGACAATTTCTAGGCTTTATTGAGAGACTCTACACCAAAGGATAAAGGGGAAGGACAATAGAGGAAGATTCTTGACACCATTTTGGGCCCAACACTTATCTGCATATGCATCCGTATACACATGCACGCATACATGTACTCAAACACAGAGGACACACACACATACCACATGCACATATATGTGTGAAAAGATAAAACAAAAATTAAATTACACTATGAGTGAAAAATCTATGATGAACTTTGAAGATTTAGCTTGATTAGTGTCTGCCAGACTAGGAGCTTCAGCTTTTTGTACTCTGAGATTCAAGAATGAAGCAATTGAAAGGACGGTGGCAGTAGCCAAGGTTCTCACTGTTGGTGCAAACACTTATAGATTAGCACAGGGTGAAAGCTAGAATCACCTACCTGGAAATGGATTCAACTTACAGACATCAATAAGAACCTACTTTAGTTTAATGGATATATAACTATTGATATATATACAAGTGTGTGTATGTGCGTGTGTAAATGTTTATAAGAGATGTGTTTGCATGTAATGTTCTATATATAAACTTATCTTTTCTATCCACTGAATGAATGTAAATGCAATGACACTTCCATAGCAATGTGTGTATCTGCTGCTCAAATTTTGGTTTCTAATGTTCTTCAATAGTAGGAACCATGGTGTCTCCTGAGGAAAACTGGCCATAGGTTGTGGGAGAGAGATCTTCGAAATGGGCTTAGTACATTTTATAGATTCTGGAAGTAGTAAATGCCTTACAACAAATGAAAACAAAATGGGACAAAGAAAAGCATGCTATGATTGGGTTATACTAAAGCAACACAAAAATAGAAAGAGCTTCCAATACCAAAAAACTGAAGAAATTAAAATTTAATAAAGTAGAGTTGAATATAATCCATCTTTCAAAATGAATGCCTGTGAGTTGCTGTTGCTATGAAATCATCAAGTGAATTGCAGAGAAAAGCTAAATTTCCCACATAGCCATGCTTTCTGTGAACACTTCGCTGTCGTGACTTCTCACTTAAGTATGGGCGGCCAGTCAGTACTGACATAAGGGCAGACCGTGGGAAAGGTCACAGTGGAGCACCATCAATCATATGGACCTGCAGATTCTTCCTACAATATAATGAAAATGGCATATGTCCCTAGGACTGACTTCCCATATGCTATATTTGCAATCTAATGATAAATAAGGCTGTCAGTCCAGTCTCAGAAGAGAAATATGACATAGGCAAGCTGACCTGTAGTGCAGAAATTGTCACAGTTAAGGATCTTTGAAAAGCTGAGAGAGCAATGGAAACACAATAAGGCTATTGACTGTGACCAGCGCACTGAATGGATGCTGAACCAGGAAGCAGAAGTTAGAACAACTGGACAGAGAAAGGACCTCTGAATAACAAATAGATTTCATTAACAATGCCACAACATTAGCTTGGTGATTATAATGAATGCAAAACAGAAATGTGAAGTAGGGAAATATCTGTGAAACATGTGGGACCCTCTACCATTTTTGTTATTTTTCTATAAATCTAAACCTGTTCTGTAATGAACAGCTACATTGGTTTTTTTTCCTGTTTGTTTATTTTTAACTACTACCAGTATTATGAGCTGTAGAACTCAAGTACTTACAGCCTGAGGGGTTTGGGGAGTTATTACTATCAGTCAAAGAATTTTAAATGCACATCAGAAGAAAGACCTATTTACTATTAAAAAGACAAAGCAAGTAACACACACAGATAGGTGGCAATGGGAAGAAAACACGATGTTGGTATTGAGTAACATGGTAAATGACATTTGATGCCTCCATTGCTTACTAATTGATGAGCTCAGAGAAAGTACTTCATGTCTTCAATGTCCATCTCCTTTCCTGTAAAACTCAAGTAGCATTTAGTCACATAATTAATAAGGATATGAAGCATCTATAATTAGATAGATACTTGCTTAATAATAACTTTTATTAGAAATTCTACATATATGTGTAAATATAACGGTACTGTTATGCTGTATTAATAACTCACTTGTTTGAGATAATAATGCTAACACATAAAAATTTAGGTTAAATGTTTATATACCCTTAAATGATCTAATACCATGTAAGTGTTCTTTTGAGTTAGTTTGTAAGAGTAATTTTATTTTCCCTGGCTTTTGAACCGTTCTGACATTTTAGTTGTCTGCTTTTTCTATAGTATATATTTAAGGAAAAGAGGTGGATACCCAAAACTAAGCAAATCATCACAGGATCTACACAATTGTAAACATTAACACTGGTTCCAGAAATAGGAACACAGGTTCTATCCTGCCATCAAAGCTAACAGAATGGCTTTTGAAAGGAATCTGTGTCTGCCAGAAGTCACTATGCTGCAGGAACCAAATTCCCACAAAGTGCAATCCGGTTTGCCTTGCTGGTAAGTCAACAGCTCTGCACTTTTTCTACGGTTTGAAATTTATCTCAAGGAAGAATTCAAACCAAAACCAAACTTGGCTCCAGCACTTAGGAAACAGGAGTATCCAGGCAACCCAGGAATTTTGAAGTGTGAGTAGCTGCCGACAAAGTGTCTGCCTGGCTTTGCTTCCTTCAGCATGGTGGACAATGAGAAGAACACAATTCCATGTGTACTCGCTTTGAAAAAAGTATTTTTACCAGAGTATATTACCTCCTAACTGCAAGTATAGTAGTTTTCTCTTCCACTGGCAAGTCTTCCCTCAGTTCGTATGGTCTCACCCTTTCTTACTTGATGCTGATGGACTCTAACTTTATGGGTATTTTATAGGATATCATGTGCCCTTCTATCTACTAGAATGCTGCTTACTAAAGACAACTGAAAAGTACAAGTACGTATTATTGTTGGTGCCCCAAAGGGACGGACTGGGATAAACATGTATTTAGACAATCAGTTTCTGCTTATGTCTCTTTCCTTCTTTTGCTTGTGATTTTTTCTTGGTTTTCTGGCTGTCATTTCCCCAAAACTAAATATTTTTCTTACAAAGTAATTATGATCTTAGGGTTAACCCAGACAGATATTCAATTAAGTTTAATTGTATGAGGGACACATAATTAAAAGTGAGACAACATACAGCCTTACTAACACAGACTGGAATTAGATTTGGGTTGGTTTGCATAATGTTCATTTAAGATATTCCTGCAATAAAATGATTGAGCTAATTAGGGGAATAACTGAGTGGACGATACTACAAGTGCAGATGTGGAAAGATGAATTTTAAAGAGGATAGATTACACAGAAGATATAATTTAATAACCCAGATTTGGATTCAGATCAGACAAGGAAAATAAAGCAAATTTACAAAAGGATGCTAAATTTGGGACATTTGAGATATAAAGTAAATGGAGAATTCATGAGGATATACATCTGGGAGCAGATAAACAGAGAGGCAGCTTTGAACAACTATGAGCCTTGTAAGAAGTAATTCCACTGCCAAGGCATAAAGAAGAACCTATGGCAAGAGGGCCTAGGTATCGCCAAGATTCAGTCTACGGGAAAGCCTGCACTTTACAAAGTGGAGCGTTGAGATGTGAGAACCGAATTTCTGCTTCATATTTAAGTATTCTGAACTAATTGAGATGGAATAATGTTATAGAATGAGTTCCCTCGTAAATATTCTGCGGTGGCTCTTTACATGCTGGTGACTCACTTGGGATTACTCTTAGTGATGACATCTATTTGGGAGAGAGAATAGAGCACTGTCAGGAATAATGTTGGATTGGTATGTAACATTGCCCTTCAAGGGGGATCTATGGAGTCACAGTTGCTCAGAGATTTCCGCGAGTAGAAAATGGCTCTTGGTACTTATAAAGAGTAGAACGGGTGAGTAAGTGAGAGGGGAACGGAACTGCAGACTTCAGATGTCAAAAGACTGGCAGCAGGGTGTGGAACTGTCGTCAGAGCATCCTCATGGAGAGATGTAGAGCTAATCGCACCACTTGGAAAGCTTTTCCCACAGTTATGTTTGGTTTTCTTTCCTAGGGACATATTCACCTGGAAAATGTTATGCCCCTATCACTGAAGCTGATATTGGGAAAGTAAGTGATGGTCACCATAACTTTCTACTGCTGCTCATCCAAACTTCCTTCATCTCGATGTTCAGCGATTCCACCTGCTTGCCTGCATGTTTTGGAAATCCAAGATTCAGATCTTCCATTTAGACTTTAGCTACTGCCTATGTCTATTTATCATAAAAATTCAACGAGATAAAAGCCCAAGCAATGCCTCAGTGAATTATCCACACTATTATGTAATATGTAACATCAACCTCATCTCCATTTGAGAATCAGAAGAAAGATCTCCTTGTCAGTCTAGTGACATCTTTCTTCATTTAAAGATCTTTGAGAGAATAAAGTAAGTGATCACACCAATTAATTTAAGTCTATTGTGATTGTTTCTCATGGTGGGATGTGGGATAGAATCATTAGGAACTGTGGCTTCTGAGGTCACATCACCAATAATTTTAGGAACAGGGTCTGATCACAGTTATCCACTTTTACTCTAAAAACCCTACATGCTAATCACTGTTGAATTTCTATTGCTGATGATAATTGACTAATATCCTGCTTCCCTCTGTGCTCAGGAGGACTCATCTCCAAACGGGTGTTTTTCCTTCATGAGGTGAAAAGCTCAGCATGTAATTAGAACTCCATTTGGAGTATGAGAAATACAGTCTTGGACTCATGGATCTAATCCAATAATATACACAGCACTACCTTTTCTATATGTAACGTAGGTACGTTGGTATGGTGGGATGCTCATAGGAATACCCTTGAAATAGAACACATTTCTTTGAGCATTGATGTTTCATAAGAAAAAGAAGATAAAATTAGACCCCCGGTATAAATTGATTTCTGTGATAATGAATTCCTCTTCCAGTGGTAGAAGTGTTTCAATATTCCCAGTATGTTATCTAATGCTAGTTTTTCTCTTCAGGGAATGGTGATTCAGGAAATTTGAGGTATTCTTTGTTGTTTACATGTTATGCATTGTATAGTGTCAATAGCTAGATGATCCTTAGGATGTAAGAGCATAAGCTTTTGCACATATGCATAGTTGCTTCTCCTGACAGTATGCTACTGTGCTGTACTCATTATGCTAAATATAGATACTGGTAAGCATAGTTTCACCAAGTCAACCTGTCTTCCTGATGGCTAATGGTCACATACATATGAGTATGTATGTTAGCATGTATTAAAGTATTTCACATTCATTTGCAGCACTATAGTACCACCCATAAACATTAAGTTAAGATTTTTGTCCTTTTTTTACCATATTTTTTTACTATATTTTTGGTCTTATGATCAATGACACATATTATATTGCTTTAAATATATTAACAGAGTTCAGTCCTACTTCATTTAAAGCATGTGTTAAGGTACATCATTTTTGTTCAAAGGATTTCCCATCATGTTTGTTTTACTTGGCAAAAGAATGGAAAAATTTACCCATTTTTCAGGTGGAAAGCAGCATTTTCTCAGAGCATCTATTATCTATCTTCTAAAAGCTACACTGTGAAATTAAACGAAATTGGTACTCTTATATCCCTTGAGTCTTTAAGAATGAAAATAATTTTGCCATTTGCATCTGGTATTCAAGAACTCAGTAGTAATTTTTGTAAACTTATTGTCTTGCTTGGAGAGACTAGAGTTTCACCAGATTCTACTACTATACTATCTCCATCCTATATGCCATGGACTACCTTGATGATGCTGTCTAGCAATAAATTGTGGAATTTGTATACCAGGAAATTGTCCAAGAATTCAAATAAGTCATTGAAAGTTGAAACTTGGCCAGAGGTTCACTTATCACAAAGCCCCAAACCCTCTCTCTTAGAAAGGAATCATGATAACATTTTTAACAGCTACTCTCAAAGTTCTTGAATATGTTTTTCTTCTGAAGGGCAATTACTCAAGTAACTGTTAATAAATCTTTTGGCAAAAAGTCAAGGAATACCATTACCATATGCATTTGGTGTGTTGTTAGAGTCTTATTCATAATATTATTTTACCATTCGTGCAGGCTGTAAACCCAGCTCTGAACATTTACTCAGTTTTGAATAATAAGATGAGGTATATTTTTATTGGTGCAGTTGATTATCTATACTTGAATTTTGTGAATAAAAATTGCACAAAACCATATACATCTACGGCTATAAACTGACTAGTTTTTGTTGTCTAGTACTCTGTGTTGGACCTAGAGATTGTCTATTTTGATAACCACATCTATAGCGTTTTTTTCAAGTCCATACCTCTGCCTTGCATTCAGGCCTCATTAGAAGAACTGGGGTGCTTCTCTTCAGATGGTTAGATTCTTCCATTGGTATCTATCTGGTGATCATATCACCCTCACTGGTGTCGATAACCACATTTCCAAAAATGCATAGCACCTACCATCTGCCTAAACATACCAGTACCACAGATTTTTCTCACCAATCCTACTACCCTTTACCTGCTACAGAATATTCCTTTGCACTGTGTCACTGCGATCGGTTTAATAAATAGCTGAATGGCCAACAGCTGTGAAGGGGGAGGTTAGGCTGGGAAGAGTGTGGTCTTGGGGAAGAAGAATGGTGGAATACCAGCCTGATGCAGAGGAAGCAGGACATGCAAAGGAGAGATAAGAGCTATGAACCACGGCGCAGCACACAGATCAACGGAAATGATTTAATTTAACTTATAAGAGCTAGTTAGAAACAAGTCTAAGCTAAGACTAAGCTTTCAGGATCTATAATAACTTTTGTGTCATGATTTGAGATATGTCAGTCAAAAAAAAGAAGCCTGCTACATTTACCCAAGCATATCCTGTCTTGACTTTTTGTGAATTGAGTGTTCTTTGGGTGAGATGAGGCATAAAACTTGCGGGTTTTATACCTTATGTATTTTATCCAGTCATTAGCACTTCTGTGACCCTTTTTATATAGTCCTTCGGTATCTACCACACTGTTGTCCCATCTGTTTCACCGTGTACAAGTGATCACCTCTTTGAAGTGTCCACAAACCATCTCTTTCCTGTCATCTCTGTCTTCTCAGATGGTGAAACCAGGTGTCACTGGAGAGTGAGCCCACGTCAGAATCATTTTTCTTACACAAATTTCACATTTTTTACTCTTGATTCACAATTGTTCTCACAATTCTTGTCAGCATGTAGAACATGAGACATCTGGGGGGCATAGCATTTTTCTTTGCTTAGCATTCTGTTTATATCATAATTTAACTATTAGAATAGGTTTGTTGCCAAAGATTATTGATGTCAACAGTTCTGAAGGGAGAGGAATATATTTCCATACACTGGTGAATCATTTAGACTCTGAAAGCTTTGAGAAAAGCCAGAAAGATGGCTTTTCCAGGTAAAGCCACTTGCTGCCTGCCAAGCGCAATAGCCTGTTTTCACTGTCTAGCTATCATAGACAGCATTTTGAAATTGTCCCAAGATTTAAAAGTTGTGGCATATGTAACCTCTGCAACCCTTTCTTTGACATAGTATACACCCATGACTATAATGTGAAATGTCTTTTAGAACTATATTAATGATTAACTGATTTTTGTGCTAATTCGTGAGATTGTATTTTAACTACAACATCTCCCTTCTCTTTCCTCCTTCCAAACTCTGCCATACGTACTTCCTCACTCTGCTCCAAAATCATGACATCATTTTCATCTGAAGAACCAGCCTGACGGCATCTTAAGCTTAAAAGCCATTTTATAGTAAAGACAAGTAGACTGTTCCTGTTTGTAATCTTTAGCTTGAACCCCAGTTTCTGCCTCTGGGTTTTTATTATTCATGGGTACAACAGAGTTCTTATTTCTGCCTCTGTCCTCGGGATGTGTCCTCAATGTGGAAACTTTTTTCTCATAAGCTCTATTTATCTGAATTTTTAAGACACATGACTCATATCTTCTGTTCAGCAGTTTCTCTGTTTCTCTATTATCATACGGAATGTGTAGACTTTTACTAATACGTGACAAATACAAAGAAGCAGAACTCAAATGCTTTCAAACCCACTTTTCAGGTCTGACACTTAGATGAGACATTCTACCTTTCTGTTTGATCTTCATTGTTGATTTCAGTTCAGCTTTGACACTTCATGGTTCAGGTGGGAAATAAATCAAATGCTCACATTATATTGAAAGTGGTACTTGTAAGTTGATTTAGGAACCAAGAAACTCCATATAATAACTGGAGAGATGGCACAGTAGGTAAAGGTTCTTGTTTCCAAGATTGATAGCATGTATTTATGTTCAATTCTGGGAAGCATATGGTAGAAAGAAAAAACCTAACTCCGGCAGATTGCTTTCTGACCTCCATATGTATGCCATGGTCTACCAGCAAATTTGCACATGTGTGCATGTGCATGTGCGTGCGCGCACGCGCGCGCGCACACACACACACACACACACACACACACACACACAAACACAAAGTCTATGTAAAAAAAAGACACATCTTAAAAAGAAACTTGGTATACATTAATTAGAATCTGGAACTAATGTGTCCTGGTTCCTAAACCACTGTTCTTAGAATTAGAGATAACAGCTAAGAATTAAAAAATAGATTTGTTCTAATATAACTCATACTTAGTTACTTGACATATGAATGATGGTATACTATTTTGGCTAAGCAGTTATTGCAACTGTAAAAGAATGCAATCACTTTGGGTTTGGGCATTGTTACATTTGAATAAGTCATGTGATAAGATAGTCATTCATTTTAAATATAAATCTTTTCTAAGTTAATCTCTGAAACCATGGAGCAAAATTCCATGAGAGACATACATAGATTTAATCTGCATGAGAAGTAGAAAAAGACATGATTTCTTGAGTAAATTGGGAACATGGGGACCTTGGGAGAGGGTTAAAGGGGAGGGGCGAGGTAGGGAGGGGAGCAGAGAAAAACGTAGAGCTCAATAAAAATCAATAAAAAAATTCCATGACTTTCTTAACCTTGCATCTTTTATGCTTTGGAAACTGATGTCACATAGATGACCCTGCCAAGCTATAGGGCAGCTCTGGATGGAACATGGCCCTCTTAGACTCTATAGTTTTATCTACTTTTGTGTGTTAATGCACACAGTGTTTATGTGGAGCATGAAAGACTACATGCTGCATTTGCAGCTCCTTGGCATAAACCTGCATATTTACAACTTAGAACCTTTGTTGGGTAAAATATTGGCCTCTGGACAGTTTTCCTACTGAGTCAGTATAACATGGGAGGGTTTTGGTTAATTTTATTTTTTACTTTTGCTATTCGTTGTCAATTACAGTTGCTTAGTTGTCTTCAGTCCCCTGTCTTAGACTTTAACTTTGCTCACTTTTCTTCACACCCACTCAAAAATCAACCCTTTATCTTTAGCATCAACTTTAGTCACATTCTCACAGCTTGTTCAGAATGAATCCTTAGCCAGTTCCTTATAGTGTTATTGTTCCCCTCTGAAATCCCATGAGCTGGCACAGCTCCCAGTGTCCATGTTTCCCTTAGCATTTCTGTCTTCTAAGCTCTCACTAGAATGGCCACCTAACCTCTGCCTCTGCATCCTAAGACTTTATTAGCCCCAAATTCCAATTTTTCACAAATTTCTTTCAAAGGCCTAAAATTAAATAGTCTGGTTTATCACACAGCAGTCCCAGTTATTGGTACCAATTTCTGTCTTCGTTTCTTTGACTATTACTGTGATGAAATATTCTGGCAAAAAATAAGTTCACAGAAGAAAACTTTCTTCTGGCTTATAACTCAAGGATCGTCCATCCTAGTAGGAAGTCATAGCTGTAAGAGTCTGAGACATCGGATAACATCAGGTACACACTTGGGAACAGGGAGCAGTTAGTGCCTCTTGCTGCTGTTAATATTTTCATAGCATCACACACAGTATGTAGCTTTCCACAATAAATAATGCAAAACAGTTTCTCCTATGTGTGCCCAAAGGCTTGTCTCCCATCTAGTTTAGTCTTGAGCCTGTTATCTTGACAATTAATATTAACCACCATATTAGTGTATGTGTATGTGTGTGTGCTTGTTTATATGTGTGTGTGCAAGTAATTTGTGGGTTCTAATGTATAATAATTTAAACAATAGCATGCTGATCTTCATTTACAAGTATCTCTGGGATAACTTTTGACAAGTATATTAGGGTTAGGATTAGGGTTAGGGTTAACAAGTCTTAAAGAAAACTCTACTTTCAGTCTTCACTGAGAAGCATATAAAAGGCTCTTTACTTATGTTAACTTTTATCCACGTTTAGCAATACTTCTAGACTTTACCTTTTCAAGTTTCTAACAACAGACAACTTTATGTCAAATTAAATTTGAATTTCATATAAACCTACTGATCCCTGACCTTTGGCAATTCATTGCTGCCATCCAAATGGAGAAGGGAATTTGTCAACTAACTTGTCTAGTATCATTTACAGAATCAAAGGTTTATATTTTTAACTGGTTAAGTGTTTCAATCTAAAAGCTTTCACCCAAACGTTCAGTGTCTTTGTGTCTACCAAGAACAGATTATCAAAACTGCTTTTCATTCATCATTGATTTGCATATTGTGTCCAACAGCTGTGGAGAAAGAGTCCTGTTTACGCTCATGAGCATTTCCGTTTTGATGATGAAGTGGAACTCATGAAGACGATGGGCGCTGTGAAATAAATATCGTCCTTATTAATCTTAGTAATAATGGAATCCAGACAATCAAAACATATTTCACTAACAAATGTAGGCTTGGATTTTAGTAAATGTGAGTATGTTTGCATGCAATTAGAAGAGAATTCATTTTGCTCTTTATTTTATTTTGGGGAAAGACCACTGTGATGTATCAAACAATTCTTTAGGAGTTATGTGATTATCTGGTGATTTTGTTTTCCTTCCAGAATGAAATTCAAACTTATAATTATTACCAAAACATGCTGTCCTTGGGGTGAAACATGCGTTTCATGTTAAATGTTGAGACTTGAGAAGGAAGGCGAAAGGAAAGAAAGCCTCTCAAGTAACTCTCTGTCTACAGTGTCTTTGAAAATGCTGGGCTTTCTCGTTCTCAGCAAACCTTACTAACCCATGGATGAAAATTTTATTTTAACAAAGAAAAATAAAAGTGTGTAGAACAATTTGCTTTCCACCTCCTTTTCTTGCATGGCTTGACCACAGACTGAACCCTTCGCTGTAACTGCACTATTTCCACCCTATTTCATTCCCTGATGTAAAATGATACCATGTTTCCATTGTTTCTGGATAAACTCAAGCACAGGCTGAACCCACCATGGCTTGCAGCTTTGATCTAAGCCTCAGACAGAAATATTGTAAAATATGTGCGAACTGTCTCTTTCTCATAAAACCAAGCTTTTACTGGAGTGGATCTGGGGAGCTGCATGCCTTCACCAGTCTACTTTTCCAGAAATCTGACATGAAAGGACTAGCTCCAGACAATCACATAAATAAAGAGGCATTCATGAAGAATTAGGCTTGTCTCATCCTCTTGCAAATTCTGATTTAGCATTTTTTCCTAGAAATATTCCTATGGGTTTGTAGCTTTTATGATTTTTGTTTTCCTTTTCTACGTCTTAACATCACTGACACTGGTTTAAATCATTTAATAACTCCATTGAATTCTGACCAATCAAAAATTTAAATGAAAAACTAAATAATTCCCTAAGTTCAAATTGATCCATATGGCTTTTTAATATTGTCATTATCTGACATCAAACACGTTTAACCTAGTCACAAAAGCCAGATTCTGAGGTTAAATTTAGGACACACATGGGACATTTGAATTAGTTCTACTTCTATTTTGTCTCTGAAAACTTTTGGAGCTACTAATAAGATCATCTCAAATTCTCAGAAATAGGCTACATCTTACTGTTACCTCATGTATGACTCATGTATGAAATGCTCTCTGCCCACTACCTCCTAAGCTTCCTACCACAGAGTCATTATTAAAATACACTTTTCAAAGTAAATTTTAAAACTTTTCTGAATTTATTCTTTGATAATTTTATCCATATAAAATGCATTCATTGCTATAACCCTACAGCTACTCTAGTTTTTGGTTTTTGCTTTGTTTCCACCTTTATTTCCCCTCCTCCTCTCTATAGGTCTCATTCCAATTATTTATTTATTTGCCTATCTGTTTATCTCACTTTGTGACCCACTAGGATTAACCACTGTCATCCGTCTCACCATAGGTTAAGAACTATTCATTGGAAGCTGTTGATACAAATGAAGATAGTAACTGTTTCTCCTCCAGAATCCATATGCCACTTAAAGTGTTCAACAGACAGGGTAGAGTCCTTTGTGATCCCTTCCTGGTTGACTCTAGGTTGTGTTGAAGTGACAGTAAATCCTAACCAGCAATATTCATCCCTCATCAAATTGCTACACAAACACATCGCTGCTAAGCCAAAAATCTTTCCTTTCCTCTTTGTTGCCAATTCATGTCATATCATAATAAATAACATAATCAACCTTAAGAGTCTCACAGTCTTTTAAAATTTCAACCATTTAAAATTTCAATTTCTTTTTTAAAACCTCTTAACTTTTGTATTAATTAAATGAGACACACAGAGAGAGTAATAAACACTTCAATATGCTAAAAGAGAAAAACATAGACGTAGGAGTACTTAGCAGTATAAATAAAATCCTGTATCTCAGTGTCTGGCATCTAAGACTATTCTGAGCTCCCAAAGGCTTGGATAGCTCATTTCACTGAGTCTTCCATCCCCTGCACACATAGCTAATCTCAAAAGTTCAAGGTGGTTCTACTTTGTACTTAGCACTGTCCTTAGTAGACATCTCGTGGTCATAACATAGCCAGCATTCTGGGGTTTCCACTGCCCCTGAGGTTGCACATTTCTTTACCAACTGGCCACTGTGAGCCTATCAGTGGGACCACCAACCCCCTCTTACTGCCTAATGCTACCCCCTCTTGCATATGGAAGTTTCATGCGTATCATTTGTCAACTTCTGCTGTAACTTGATGTGTATGCTATACACCCCCGAACCACAGCTTCTGTGTGCTGACCCTGAAGGAATACTTCTCAGTTCACTTCAGTGATACCGGTTTCTTATTAATTATAGCTGGATTTTCAGCATAGATTAAATCTTCCATTGTACCAGAAAAGCACAGGAGTTTTCTCTTACACAGATTTTAAACCTAAAATATCATAATGGCCCCAATAGAATCTTCACTTCTCTCTGATTCTTCGAATACTAGGCCCCAGTATTGCATTTCTTTCAGCATCCCTAGCTTCTAATTTCCCATAGAACAGCCTTAAGTTCTAATCACAAAATGGATTTTCCAGCCTAAAACTATAAAGTAGTCCAGAATTCTCACTACAAACTGTATAGTCAAGTTTATATCAACGGCCCCACTAATGGTACCAATTTTTGCTCTATTATGTTTCTATCCCTGTGACAAACACTACCCAAAAGCAACTTGAGAGAGAAGGCATCTTGTTTCATTTAAATTTCAAGTTAATAGTCCCAATAACTAAAGCAAATTAAAGCAGAGGCTTAAGCAGGTACAGAGGCAAGAAACATAGAGTAAAACTGCTTTCTGGTTCTCTCCTCTCCTCTCTCTCTCTCTCTCTCTCTCTCTCTCTCTCTCTCTTATACACACCCACACCCACCCACACTTGCTCACTCACTCTTACACTACAACCTTCCTTATATAATCTAGCACAGGAGTGACACACTTTACCAGAGAGTAAAACTGCTTCCTGGTTCTCTCTCTCTCTCTCTCTCTCTCTCTCTCTCTCTCTCTCTCTCTCTCTCTCTCTGTCTCTGACAGATTTTCTATACAACCCTAGACTATCTATCCAGGACTTATGCAACTTACCTCCCACAGCACTCAACAATCAAGACAATTATTCACATCAAGGAGGCCACAGGCCAATATGATCTAGGAAATTATTCAACTTAAGGTTCTCTTTTTCATGTTGATTCTGAGCTATGTCAAATTGACAGTCAAAACTATCGAGCACACTAGACTTCTAATGTTTCACCAATTTTCTCTTCTCAACTCCCCTTCTATGATATTTCCTTTTGCTCAAAACTTTCAGCATTCCTGTCCCTAGTCCAAGATACCCAGTGCCTTCCATAGCATACTGGTAAGCTATTCTTTCCAATCACTTTTGCCTCTATGGTCCTGTGAAAAAGGAGATGGAACTTGGGTCTCTAATGAAAGAATGAAAATTGCATTGGAGAATAAATTTAGTTACTTCTAGTGATTTATTTCCAACGTAACCTTGAGAGCATAATATTCACAAGGTCCTTTTGTACTACATCAGTACCCAGTTGTTTGGTAGAAATCTTCTGATTTTGTTGTCAAACTGTGGAGTTAAACTTCAGGGTAATAGTAAAGTATGTCTCTAAATTATATGCTTGTCTTATAAATCATCTCAAATTAGATTTGCCTCCAGTTTTCTTATTGTCTTCACAAAAACATAACATCAACTACATAAGTACACTGACATAGTCTTTCTGAATTTGTATTTGGTGTTCCCCACAAAAGCTCATAATATTAGAAAATTAGTTCACAGGGTGGTAGTATTAAAAAGAAACAAGCCACTGGAGATCTTGTCCATTGAAAGACTTAGAAATCATTGCAGAGTGATTTAGTAATGTATAACCTGCTTTGTTTTGGTCTCTGATTTTTTGCTTCTCTGTGTACTCTCTTCTATAGTCTATGAGGCCCTTACTATAGCCAAAGAAAACAGCAGCTTTCTCTTGTACCATTAGAACTGTGACCTAATCAAAATTTTTTTTTCATGAATATTAAGACTCAAGCATTTTGTTACAGTAATAGAAAAATGAACTAACAAGAACTTGCTGTAAATACAATTCTGAGGTTATTATTTTATTTGTATTGGGTATAAGCAAAATTGCATGGTGTTGATAATTTTATTCCAATAAGGCCCTTGTTGAGGAACTAGGAATTTGCTAGTGTGGGTAAGATGGATAAAGTGCTATATCGCCCAGAGGCATAGAGCTATGTGTTTTAAATGAAAAGAATTATAATTCAGTTAACACAAGGTGACTCAAGCCTGAGTAAGACCAATCATGGTAATAAGTCCCATGATGGAGTCTTTTATTTAGCTCAACAAAATGTTATTTGTCTTGCTGAGATTTCTATACTTTTAAGGATTATAGGAGAAATGTTGAGTGTGTCAGTTTCCTTAGCTTCTCTTCCACGTTATTGATGAGCTGTATCACCCGTTTGACTTTCATGTTCATTTTAAAGAAAAAAAAATACATCAGTTATGTCATCATCTTTCTCACAAGATGTTAACATCTTGATAACAATGACTTTTTGTCCTAAGCAAAAACCATTTGTCCTAAGCAAAAAAACCTGTTTCCTTTTTAGACATGGAATGATCAATAATATAACTCTTTTAATTGATATAAACTGTGTTCTGATTATATATATATATATATATATATATATATATATATGCACATGCACGAGTGTTTATGTACACTACACACACTGTCATTTCTGTTTTGCCTCATTTAAAGCACATTCTCTATATTGCTCCTTAAAGAACAAGGCAGAAAAGAAATAGAGGGTGGGCTCATTTACCTCAGGCATATCTATTTTAGATTCTCATCCAGACTTTTGTCTTACACTTTCAAATGAACCAGAGGCCTTGGAAACTCTGAGAAAACAGGATGAGGAGAAAAGTGACTACTGCAGAGGCATGCAATGTTACTTTTGTGGTTGGCATCATTGACTAGCAGAAACCAATGACACAACCCACAACCAACGTTGGAGCCATCAAAAGCCCCAAACTAGGGCATATCCCAACTCTTCGGAACTCAAAATTCCGCCATCTCATCTCCAAGATTCCAGAGTGTAATCCTTGTTATAGGACTGTGGGATCTGCTAGTTGTCAGTCTGCTGTTTATAAATCATCTGTTCCATTCCTGGCTTCAGGGAGGTGAGCAATTCTACAAGAGAGAACTCTGAGGGCAGTTAAAATCCAGTGCTGGCTAACACTTCAAGTTGAGGTTCTCACAGCCATGGGCAGGGACAAGGAAAGGAGGACCTGTAAACAATAGGGAGGAACATAAATGTCTGAGTTGCAGTGCTCTAGGGCAGCTATTGATTACAAATATGGAGTACAGAGCTGGGTCAGGATGTCTGGGAGATGGGGACCTAAGTTTAAGAGAGTTGTGTATGAGTGGAAAGTAAAAGAGAATGCAGATGCTCTTTTTATTTTGTGTTATTAAAAATAGATTGTTTAAGAATGCTGCACTGAGAATTCAGGGCATACTTGTTAGCCAGAGGTAAAGAAGGAAATCAGTTTATTTCATCTTATGCAGAAGTGAAGCCCCCTTGAAGTTTTCCATGGGCTTAGATCTTTAAGATCTTGTCCTACTCATAAAGAATTTGGCTATAGATAAAAAAGTGGCCAGAGAGTTGAGTAAAAGCTTATTAGGTTGGCATTTATTTTTCAAGCCTTCGTTTAATTTCTGGTCAAAGAAATCCCTGTAGGAAGGGCAGGGATCTAAAGGTAATGGGCTCAGCAGACAACCAAATGCTTCATTATTTTTTTTCTTGTGGTCATTAGGGCTGGCAGCCAAACTCCTGGAGGTCTTAAAAGTGAAATGTTCTCATACAGCTATTTTCCGCTGAATTTGTCAGAGAGAGAGAGAGAGAGAGAGAGAGAGAGAGAGAGAGAGAGAGAGAGAGAGACTGATATTGAGATTATTCAAACTATGTCACAACTTTGTGGAAGAAGAGAGGATAAGAGCCAGTATGCATTCAGTTCTTGACACTTAGAACATTCTGTCATTCAGCTGAGTGTAAACATTAAAAAGAAATAAACCTGGAAGACTCTTACATTGAAGTCTGGATTTGACATAAAGGCAATTGTTTTTGATAGTTTTGCCAAAAGTTCTTGATCAAGTATTCATTCAAGTATCTGAAGCACCAGTTTATATTTGAAAAGTCAATACCACAAAGAGAAGCAGGCAAAGAGCTATAATCACCTCTTTACAAGATTCCTTAGCCACCCAACTCTTGAGTTCCATGGACCAGGTTTTGCCACCTGTCCCAACCAAAGAACATTTGAAGGGATGAATAGTGGTGAATACAGGAACAAAATTTGTATTAAATCTGACATAAGTAGAGAGAGTCCAGAAGTCTAGACAGTAACTGGAAGTGTTAGGGTATAATAAATAGCACTTTGGTAACACAGCATGGGTTGTAGGCAGGAAATTCTTAAGGAGATTGTCTGCTGGTCATGATCTCAGGGTTAGTCACACAAGATCTCATCAATAATGAGGAAGTTGTTACTGCTTAATGGTAGGTTTAACTCATGTCACAACATACATACTTGACTTTTCTGTTCCTGGAATCTAAAGTAACTGCAAGAGGAAATGAATTAAAGTAATAACAAGCCAGAAAGGCAAAATAGAGACAGAGATAAGGGGAAGGCTAAAACACAAAAGAGAAATAAAATACAAATGCAGAGATGCTGAGATTTTTATCCTCTTTTCTGTTACCTAGAACACAAAGCAGGTCCAAGTGTACTTTTCTCTTTCCACCTGTGAGTTCAGGAATTGAATTCAAATAGTTGATTAGGTTTAGTCACAAGTGCCGTTACCTACTGAATCACTTTACTGGCTCCATTGGTAGGTAATAAGCTAAAACAAGAACCTGAACAAATAATATGTAATTCAAAACTACGTAGTTAGCATATTTAAGCTTGTAATTAAGAAACCATACATGAGAGAGTTAAGCAAGAAGAGAACTACATAATTCTAATTTGTTCTACCTCAGAGGATTATTTTTTTCCTAAGGACAGATAGAAGGAAGAATATGGCAGACTTACATCACAGACTTAGAAATATCAATTTTGGGGGCTTGAATTTGACCAGAATAACAACAGAATCTTACCAGTCAAATAGCATTGAATATAACTCAGAACCCCCTTTTAGCCTCCTGTTCTGATGAAGCTTCAAAAACTCACTGGGTAGGAGGCAGGAGTTCTGACAAAGTCTATAGAGGGAAAGCTTTAAGGTCACAAGTATTTTTTAAACCTCTCAGTTATGGGGAGACTTAGTCTCAACTGACCATCTCCTGTCACCAAACAGCTTCCAATCCTGGAATTGGGTTATGCTGAATTGAGTTGTTGACCCCATGGGAATCCCCCAAAGGATCCAGACTATTGTCCGGACACAACAAGATGCCATTGCTGAAGACAGCACCTACACAACTCATTGAAGATGGCGATGTTGAATAGTGTTTAAACAGAGCCTTCACCCTTATGTCCTAGTATCTCGTGTACCACAAGGAATTCTTCAGGCTACCAAAAGAGATGTGCAAACACCAAGCCAGTCACAAACCTTTTGCTGTACATTGCTGTAGGAAATCCTACAGCCAGTAGCCTTTAAGTTACCCGCCCACTGGGGCGTGGCCTCTTATACTGTTTATGCAGATGTAAAGCGTGTGTCCAGCCTCTTTTCTGGCTGTGGGATTTGGTTGTTGGTCCCCATTCCAGCAGAGGATATAGGTTTGTGAGTCTACCCCTAAATAAATAACCCTCTATTATACTCAATTCTGAGCTAGTGTGGGATTTCTTTTAAGCGTCCTTCTTCAGTACATTGGTGTACTGCCTCTGAGATAATCTTGCGCAATGGTGGCACTAAGCCTGTGGGAGTAACCAATAAATAACTGATTTGATTTAAGTCCTATATTATGAGATAGAACCCATGCCTGACATTGCTTGGGTACCAAGAACCTGAGAACAAATTTTCTAGAGACCAAAGGTAAAACCAAGTAACACCAGTCGAAAAAGAGTAGAAAAAAAAAGTTGTGGTAAAATGTCTCCTATTGATTTTCTGCTATACTCCTAGACCAGTGCCTTGTTCAGCCATCATTTGAGAAGTCTCCTTCTGAGCAGATGGGAGCAAATATAGAGACCCACACCCAAACATTACAGAGAGAGTGAGAGATGGTTGAACACTTGGCCCTAAATGGGATGTCTCCATCAAATCCCTCCATTCAGAGTTCAAAGAATTCCTCAGAAGAGGAGGAAGAGACTATAAGAGTCATGGGAGGAAACCAAGAAAACAAGGCCCTCTAAATCAACACAATCAAAATTAATATGAACTCACAGATCCTGAAACAGCATAATAGCATGCATAGGACCTACATGAGTCTGTAACCAGGCCTTTCTGTCCAAATGAAAAGGATGTTTTTAACTTTAACATAGTAAAATTACATATAACAAAACAGGTATCAAGCAAGAATTACAGTTACAATATTTATATCTAATTTTTCTTTTGTCATAAATACAAAAAACTATAACTATCCAGTCTTCAACTCTTCAAAGACCCCAGAAGGATATAACATTACCTAAGTAAACAGGAAGTGCATTGTAAGAAACTTCCAAAACTCTAGAATTGAGAGAGACATTTTGCTGCCTGGATAGTCTCCCAAAGTTCTTCTGCAATTTTGGGGCATTCATCTTCAGTCTACAGGCCTGTAGTATCCAGAAGACTTTCTCATGAAGCAGGAAATTTGAAAATCTGTTCTGTCTTATAATGGCAAAGTTCATCAGTTGTTTCCTTCTGTGTCCTGGAGAACGTTTGGTAGATTCTTTCATAATGCAGGAACACTGAAAATCTGACTCATCTTCTTTAGACAAGTGCAACAGACATTTTTCTGTGGGTCATAAATGTCCAGTTCATAGAGTATACCATCAAGCATCATCTAAAAAAGAAATCTCAGCAGTATGACTGCTTAAATGAAACCTGCATAATGACAGCACTAGGTGATATGCTAATGTGGATGGGGGTGATTTCATATGGCTCCTCTTCGAGCTGGAGATCTTCAGGCCACCAATGGCTGATGTGGGATTCCCCTCTGTATGCTGTGAATATTTTTTATTACCATTGGTTAATAAAGAAGATGTCTGGGCTAATGACCTAGCAGAATATAGCCAGGCTGGAAGAGATAGAGAAAGAGAGTAGGTGGATTTGAGGAGATGCTATGTAGCTGCCAAAGGAGAAAGATTCAAGAAAACCTTACTAGGAGGCCACAGCTTCGTGGCAATACATAGATTAATAGAAATGGGCTGATTTAAGATATAACAGTTAGCTAGGAATATTACTAAGCTACTAGCCAAGTAGTGTTGTAAGAGTTTCTGTGTGATAATTCATGTCTGAGCCTTAGTGAAAAAAAACAAACCCAAATCTCCCATAAC
The DNA here is from genome assembly GCA_004026605.1 of Ondatra zibethicus. NCBI lineage: Eukaryota > Metazoa > Chordata > Mammalia > Rodentia > Cricetidae > Ondatra > Ondatra zibethicus. The sequence continues at coordinate 1,439 of PVIU01001474.1, read as the reverse complement.
AAAATGACATGTCAACATAGGCCAACTGTGTTCACATAAAATCTGAGAGAACTTGGGAAGAAATTCTAGACACAAAAGAAAAGAGTTAAGCACAGCTTCTTGGTAACCACGGTTTTTGTTTGTTTGTTTGTTTTTTAATAGACTCTGTTTGTAGGCAGCAAGCAGAGTCGTGGCTCCTTTCAAAGAAATCTTTCTGACTCAGTGTTAGTGGCAAGACATTGTATAGCTTCCCTAAGAGACAGCTTCCTGGTTTGTGCTGGCAGAATGAACTCTGGCTCTTTTGGGAGTTTCTGAACTTAAATGGGGTCTGTGAGGAACGTGTTATAAATTGCTTAATGGCCAGATAGACCCACTGCATCCCTGGAGTTGGGACAGTGAACATGGCCCACAGAGCTGGTGGTAAAAACACCTCCACCATGTTGGACTGGCTGGAAACCAAAGGTAAAGCAGCTTTAGTTCTAGTCATGTGGTTAGTATTTTAAGAGGTGCTCCTGGTCAGAAAATGATTGGAAACATGCAATAAAGACATGTTTTGACTGCAAGGTCCTGGGCCAGCAAGGGGCATTGATGTAGTGCCAGCGGATACATCCAGACTGGTCTGGGCCAGCATGGGGCCCTGATACAGTGCTGGCGGATACAGCCAGACCAAGGGACCAAGCCACCGAGACTCTCCTGACCATATCCGAAGGAAGAGATGGGCAGGCACCAATCCAAGAATTCTCCAACAACCTGAAAAGCAACATGATAACACCAGAATCCAGCGGGTATGCAACAGGAAAACCTGAGCAACCTAACCCAGAAGAAGTAGAAGAAATTGACTTTAAACGTAACATTATGAAAGTGATAGAGACCTTTAAAGAAGAGGTGAAAAACTCCTTTAAAGAAAGGGATGAGAAAACTAACAAAAAGTTAGAAGAAATGAATAAATTCCTCAAAGATACCCTAGAAAACCAAGAAAAAGCAACCAAACAGGTAATGGAAACAGTTCAAAATTTGAAAACTGAAATGGAGGCAATGAAGAAAACACAAACCTAGAGATGGTGGGATATGGAAAATCTGGATAAACGAACAGGAACCACAGAGACAAGTATAAGGAACAGAATACAAGAGATAGAAGAAAGAATCTCAGATGCTTGAGGGGCCTGCTTATTGGGGTTTCTTGAATCATGCCCTATGTTGGGTGCCAATCTGTAGTATGGGGGACTGGGCAGGACATAAACCAACAAGCCAGGCAGGCCCTCCATACTATAGCTGAAGATACGAAAGAGAAAATAAACTCAGTGATTAAAGAAAACAACAAATCCAAAAATTTGTAACACAAAACATCCAGGAAATCTGGGACACCATGAAAAGACCAAACCTAAGGGGTAGAAGAAGAATTCCACCTCAAAGTCCAAGACAATATATTCAACAAAATTATTGAAGAAACTTTCCCAACT